>BLKR01000532.1:177500-482721 GCA_011170035.1 Teleogryllus occipitalis | reverse complement strand
TTTACAGGGTTTGTCAATAAAAACGCCCACATCTAATATTCACTACGCTTCAAGATATTGAGATAACATTTTCACTCAACCACTTATAATAATAATAATAATAATAATAATAATAATAATAATAATAATAATAATAATAATAATAATAATAATAATGTTATTATGACGAGACTCATGCTATAGGGCCTGCTCTGTCGCCTAACTACTAATTTAGGACGATTTAGGTCAAAGGTTTCCTCCAGTTCTAACTATTGCCTTTTCGATAGAATTTTTATTTTCTCGTCTTATTTTATTTTAAATAAATAGGACTAAATTAGTTTTCTAATGCAACACTACACTTCTTTTTATATGAATACAAATGGTAGATATTGAAAAGACAAATTCAATGCAAAAGCTAAATACATTGGTGCCCGATGAACAATAAATCGCACAAGAGTATCAACTCCGACGACGTATGAGTAGCAAGTAGTCGGAAGTTCGTGGCGCGGCGCCGGACAACTCGGTTTCATACGCTGACTCTGTGAATATTTGTTGGGCAGCTGAGCACATTATTGTGCGCAAACTAATCTAAAATACGTAGTAATGGATATAAAACTATGTTGTTTCAAATCTAACTATTCGCTTCCTATAATTTTACTATTTCAAATGCGCTCATACAACAGTTTTATGATTTTAATAATCATAGACTGAAAAGAGCAGAAATAATAATTTCAATCTGCGCAGTCGACTTAGGTTTATCAGTTACAACAAACGTTAGACAAGAATCTCACTCAACGGCGTGAGTGAGAAGGGTGAACGAAAGACACAGTAGAACAGTTTAGAAATCCAGCCAAAACGAGACTTTCCCAATCTAGTAAAGCGCTGGATTTGATTTCTCATTTGTCTTTACAATTATTCATCAAATACCAAGAGATGTAGTACTGCCTTGTTTTCTCAAGATCTATCTATTCTTATGAAAAATGTATAGTGTTCCAAATTTCGTTCAATGTATTTCAAACCAAACAGGCTATCAAAAATTTAACAACTAATGAACCCATTATCCTTAATCGTTAATATTCCATCTCAATATCGTTTAGAGAACATTCAAATTTGACGCTTTTATCGACTAACTACACATACAGACGAACGTGTGTGTGTATATATGAGTGAGTGAGTGAGTACGTGTGTGTGTGTGTGTGTGTGTGTGTGACAGAGAGAGAGAGAGAGAGAGAGAGAGAGAGAGAGAGAGAGAGAGAGAGCAAAGGCATGAGGAGGGTCGATGAGAGGTACTGAGGAAAGGGACAAGAGGAGGGATGATGACAGTTATGATGAAGGGAATAAGGGCGGGAGTCAGTAAGATAATTCGCGAAGCTATCTTCGCTAGTGTCGAAATTCGACGTCAGAGGGCGAAATTTACAGTGGTTGAACAACAACTTTGCGGGGAGACCCGTGAAACGGAGCCGAAAATAATTCACGCACAGTCGATGCGACGGCAAGGTTTGCGAAATGAGGGTAAAAAGACAAGCGCAAGAATCGGCAGTGCGAGTCGAGAAATATTCTCTAATGGAAACAAAATACAAGAGCAAAAGTTAGAGACAATGGATACATTCCTGTGGAGATTAACATAACAGGGTCGGAAACAAATGTGCGTACATTTAACGTAAATGTGATTCGTCGGGATACCAACGTGTGGTGTAAAGTGACGATTCGGACTGAAGGGTGAGAAGAGGAAAGGTAGGATCCCACGGAGACCCCAGTGCATTAAACTGGAATTACGAGCGATTATACAACTCCAACTCCAGGGAGAAAAGCGGTGAATCAGCCAAGAAACAAAAGGGAGACTTCGTGAGGTGTCAGTGTGCGCTGTAGAGTGTCGCGTCGGAAAGAAAGAGGTGAACAGGTAATGTGAGATGCCCAGCAGCCACCGCCGGGGCAGGAGTTGCCAGCGATGGAGAGGTCTCTTTGGAGAAGAGGGACGAAGCGGAACCCAAGAACGCGCGCGCGCTCGCCCAACGCGAATGGGAGGCGACAGAGAGGCGAAAATGTGAGCGGGGCATGCGGATAGCACGAGAGGAAAGCGCGCGATTCGGTAAGGTGAGACGGAAAGCGGCAGCGGCGGCGGCGAGAGCAGCCTCCGCCGGCGCGGAGCGCTGCGGTGATTAACCCCGCGCCGACACCGCCTTTGTAGCGACGAGCGGCGTCTCCGGTTCGGCTTATTACGAGGCGACGGGGCGACGGGGCGACGGGAGACGCGAGACGCGGGAGTGTGGGCGAGGTGCGTGGACGGCACAAGGTGTAGAGTGGGGAAGGGGATGAAAGCGGGGTTGTGGGCGGTGAGCGTTGGGCTGTGGGTGGAGAGCGCAGACCGGTGGGCGAAGGGCGGGGCAGTGGGCCGAGAGAGAAGGGTGGAGGGTGGAGGGTGGTGGGTGGAGGGCGAGGGCGGAGAGCGGGGGACGGAGAGCGGAGAGCAAAGGGCGGAGGGCAGATTCCGGAGAGCTGATGGGCGGTGGGCGGAGGGTGGAGGGCGGACGGCGGATGGCGGACGGTGGACGGCGGACGGCGGACGGCGGACGGCGGACGGCGGAGGGCGGAGGGCAGAGGGCAGAGGGCAGAGGGCGGAGGGCGGAGGGCGGCGGGCGGCGGGCGGCGGGCGGCGGGCGGCGGGCGGCGGGCGGCGGGCGGCGGGCGGCGGGCGGCGGGCGGCGGGCGGCGGGCGGCGGGCGGCGGGCGGCGGGCGGCGGGCGGCGGGCGGCGGGCGGCGGGCGGCGGGCGGCACCCGTTGCGCCACTTGCCACTAGCTCAGGTGAGACGAGACGAGATACGCCCATACGCGTCCTGACTCAACTCCGCTCCATGGAGGTGAGGAGGACAGGGCACTGGATCGGTGTCGGAACCACTAGCCCAAAGAGCAAAGACAGAGGCAGCGATGCAACGCGTCTCCCGTGACTGCACGCACTTCACGAGCGGCGATCGCGCTCTACAGCTCGTGTAATAAGACCCTTTCGCCTCGGTTAGCGGAAGTTCAATTTGCTCTAAAGAACGGAGTAGGTTTCTAAGAACTCTTGATTTTGCGAAACTAGTTACTACCTCTATAACATGACCTCTTTAATAGTTCAAAACGTTATTCGAACCATTTTTCATCCACAAACAAACAGGAAAGGTCTCTTAGGATTTGTAAACTTAAATTTAGTTAATTACAATTTCAACATTTGTTTTAATGTAATTTGTAGACACTATAACATAAAAACTATTCAGATTTTAAGATCGTGGTACAAAAAAAATATCATTTGCGATTTCGAAGGAAATTGACTCGAATTCGCTGACTTAACTCACATGGATTTATACTATTTTCTCAAGATGTTCAAAAAATCATCTCTATTGTTAGCATTTCGCATTAAAAGCCTGTGAAATAAAAGTATTAAACTTGGATCGTTTTGATACTTAAAGAGTCTAGAGTTAGGGTTCAAATCTGCGAGAATAAAAGAAGTTAAACAAGACGCGAGAATACAGAAAATGTTATTTCAATTGTTTATAAAATAGTTCAGATAATATTGTATATATTTCTGTTTCTAATTAGTAATTCAATTGTAGTGTTCTCACTGCAAAGCGAAAGTCTTCACCTTCACAATTCAACACGGCACCTGATATTCAACTCCAATGACCATTGAATCTACACTTATTTCTACAGAATAATTTACAAAATCTACATATAGCCACACATTTTTCATAAATCTACAAAATCATTTACTTAACCATTTACAATTTTCCTTTTCATTTATATTTCTGTTGTATGCGTATTTATCCGATTGGGAGATGCCTAGATATGAAAAAGGAAACAAAGTAACTTAAAAAATGTGAATTTTGGAATTTGTTTGAATCAAGGCAATTCAAGAAAAAGAATTTTCCAAAATTGCAACCACTCAAATAGGTCTTTCATATACATTAAATTAATTACATCACATTTTAAGTTAAAACAAAATAAGTTCTCAAACATGTTCTCATATTAAATATTATTTCACATTTTTCATCAAGCAATGCTGCCCATATTAAGTACTTCAACATTATGTCGTTGGTTTCGTGCTCACATATTATTTTTTCACAATTCAAAGGTTTCAGTAAACCAAGTTTGATAGTTTTTAAAGATGCAGTTACTTATGGAGTGACATTTGCTTTCTGAAAAAAATATGACCCCTCTTATACGGACATAGTACAATATTTTATACACTAGCTAGGTATGGTCGAGAGGTCTTCCAAAAATATATTAACTCTAATTGACCATCAATGGACATTTTGAATGGAATACATTCGTGCACAAAACCATCAATGTGCAAGTTCAATTCAATTTAATAATGTATTATTTTACGAGGCGAGACTTCGTCCACCAGGCCCGCTCTTCCTTCGTCGGAACAGGCAATTTGAACTTAGCACAGATGCTTGTTTTAGGCGTGAGAATATTTTACAAACAGTAAATCTACATCACGTAACTGTCGGCTTAAAACGCTCTCCGAAAAAAACGTACGAAGGATTGTTTCGCCTTTAAAAACCCTTGGATTGGATTTAAAGCCGCTAACTTGAGTAAAACTGTCCGATACGCTAACAGATACAGCACAGAAGCCGAACGTCAACAGAGTCGTACCCATAGATGCACGATTCAACGTCTGCGACGTCATTTCAACTACATTGTTCTTTCGCTGCAACGCCTGGCAGGAAGCATTGCCCACGTTAGCCGCAGCGTGCAAGTCCCCGGTAGCTCAGGACGAGCGGGCGGCACCGTCCACTCGCCCGTCGCCCATCGCCCTTCGCGCGTCGCCCTCCGCCCTCGCGCTTTATGCCTCCCCTTTACGGCCGCCGCCACCGCCGCCGGCCGTCCGAAGCGCTCGGATTTACTTCCGTCATTTACAATTTATAACGCGAGCCACTTGGAGATAACGGCTCCGCGACCGTCCACGTCCCCGCCACGCCCCTCCGTCGCCCGCCTCGCCCCGCCCCCAACCCCGCCCCCGCCTCAGAGTTCGTGCCTCGGTCTGGACACGAGCTCTCGTCCTCTCCTACCTTCTCGCCCGATCACCGTCCATCCGCGATTCCCCGACCCTCCTCGTTTTCGTTCCTTCTCGGTCCTGCCCCCTGGTCTGCTTCCGTACATCAATGCAACTCTCTTCCAAACTCGCGTCCACCCGCGCTCTTTCTCTTGCCCATCCGCGTCCTCACACTCTCCGTTGTTGCCTTCGTTGCAGCCTCCTCGCCGTTCCGTTTCCACCTCTGACTACATGCTCGTTCTTGGGCCTCTTCCCTTGTTCTTTCCTGTTGTATGAAGCCTCTTCCACCACCTGGCTCCCACTCTTTCCCTTCCACTGCCACACATCCCAGTTTCTGAGTACTCCCGGATCCGACCTGGGACTTGAATTCCCCTCGTCGACTCCCAATCCCAGTTTTCGGGCGTTTTCCCTCCCTCTCAAACGCGTTCGTTTCCGCGCCTCCTCCCCCGCCCATTCTCTCCACCAATCCTCTATCCTCGTGGTCTTTGCCTCCGGTTCTGCACTTGACCCCTTCTTCACTCCCGCTGTCGTGCTGACCTGCTGCTTTGTCATCCGGTCTGGTCGCTCTCTCTCTCCCCGCCCGTGCGGTCGCGTCTATTTCCGCCTCCGCCTCTCTGCACTCAACCCCGCTTCGTCCTCCACCGGTTTTGCCCTCGTCCGTGGCCCCGGCCCTGCTTTGAGCTCCGCCACCGCGTCCCCGCTCCCGACTCCGACCTTCGTCCTTCGTCCCTCGTTCCGCGCCCGCCCGCGCGCGCGCCGCCTGATGGCCGCCCGGGAGCGCAGCTTCCGGCGATGGCTGCTGACCGCGATTAAACTTTGATTTAATTGCTTCGCTGCCGCCTGAATATTTCATCGCAACATCTCACGGGAGCGCACATTCTACCTTGTTCGGCGAAGAAGGACCGACATTAGCGTTAAAAAACGGAAAACGAGGACATTAAAGGCTTTTATTCATTTATTTTACAAGAAGTAAAAAATTCAGTTAGTTTTGGCTTATAAAACAATAAATAAAATTAAGGTATTTCCTCCACTAAATCAAAATTGTAATTCAATACAAATTATACTTCCAGGACATTATGATTCAATAATATTACTTTTTACCACAGTAATGTTGACTATAATCCCCACTTCACTTCCACAAATACTAAATTCGATTGGCCATTTCAAGCGAATCCAGATAGAAATTGAATACTGAATGCTTATGCTATCGAAGAGTGGATTAAACACACAAACACAACTTAGTTGTTTTATCGGCCATGGCTGCGCGACCATATAAGCAATCAACAGATCAAAAATAAGAAACACATTTTCATGAAAATACCCTTTATTGGCACAAATGAATACTCTGAAACCAGCATCAGGAAGCATATGGCATCGCCATTTCGGAGAAAGTAAAGCGCGGCATACACATCGCCGACAAACTGCTACCGCATGCGTTGAACAGTCCGTCAAAGCGATAATCTCCTCGCATGCTGCAACGACGCGCCGAGCAGCGCAATTCCCACCCGGCGAACGACCTGCGAAGCCGCACAGCGGCGTGGGTGGGGGGGGGGGCGGGGCTGGCGGGCGATGGAGTAGGAGGTAGCGGTCAAGCGCACGGTGTGTCGAGGCGCGCGCGGCGGCGGTGGCGGTGGCGGCGGGCGGTCAATGTGTTTTATGAGTTATACAGCGGCAATTCGGAAAAGCAGCTGGCGATGTGCGCGCCCTGCGGCGCGTGATTGGTGGGCCATAAACGGAATTGCTTGTTGTAATTCAGGGGGCATCGCTGCCGTGATTAAACGCGACAGCCGGCGATGGCGGTGGCAGCGGCGACGTTCAGAACGGGGGGGGGGAGGGGTGGCGAGAGGGAGGGAGTACGGAGGTAGAGGATGAGGCGAGGCGAACTGCGGACTACGGTGGTCGCCGAAATGCCGTGTGGAGAGAGAGAGAGAGAGAGAGAGGAGGGTGTGGTACAGAGAGAGTGAAGAAGTGAGAGGGGGAAGAGGGGGAGAGAGGGAAGAGGTTGGGGAGAAAGAGAGAGGAAAGAGAGAGAGAGAGAAGGAGGAGGAATGAGGAGAAAGGGAAGAGAGGAGGTTGAATGAAACATATGAGGCAGAAGGGCAGGAGAAAATAAAACTGGAACAGAGAATGAGGGGGAAAACGGGGAAAGCAACAAGGAGTGAAAACATGATAATACGAATGAATATTGAAGATAAACTGAATGGTATTGCCCTTGATTATTTAAATCTAATCCCTTTTAAAATAATCACGCTCAAAAGAATTTTTTATGACATTGAGAAATTTTATAGAGGAATTTGTAATACATATCCTTCAAACCTGACATAAATTCAAAGAAAGCGAATTTCTTTAAAGGTTTAATAGAGCAAATTTGTTATTTATATTCACCGATATCACACATGTAATGAAGATTGTGTCTATCATTAAATTAACAAACAACTTGCTTACATAATATCATTAGAAATATTCACAACAAAACCGACGATCTCACGAAATAATTATTTCTACTTTTTTTATAAAAAAGCACTTCAATGGTTTTTGGTTCCCAAATAACAACGTCTGACAGATAATTTTGTTTCTACACCTCTCCCACAGCACGCAAGTCTTCTCTCAAAGTTACGGCGTAACGCCAACGATTTCCCTTCCCCTGCCCTGTATCAAGTGCAGCCACCGGGCCGCAACGTGGCCGGAGGGTGACCGAACGCAGCCATGAAGCTCCGCACTTGCACGGGCGCTGGGCGACGGGGCGGGGGCGGGCGCGAGGGCGGCCTCTTATCGCCCACCGGCCGCGCCATCAGCGCCATTGAGCGCGGCGATTTGGACCGCGCGCGCGCGGGCGGGCGGGCGGCGGCCGCGAAAGCAGCGCGTGATTGCCGCTGCGGACGCCGAAATCGGCGCGGGGGCAGTCGATACGGGCAGTCGATACGGCCGCGAGAGCGATTACTGGGGCGGGCGCAGATGATAGAAACGCGCGGAGCTGTGGCTTCTGTCATTTCCGCAGAGCGAGGCGCGGGGAGCGGAGCACAGCGGGATGCGCGGGTGGAGGAGGCGGAGCGCACGAAATGTCACCGTGCCACCCGCGGTTGGCTCCCAGCATCCGCCACGCGATGTAGTTCCGCGGGCCGGCAGGAGCGCGGGCGCCGGCGGAGGGATTCGCCAGCGCAATCGCCGTGATTGGAGCGGGTGCGTCGCGGTGGAACGATTACCGGACGACGTGGATTTCAAACCGCTCCACGCAGAACACGTTGCCAGCAGGAAATTTCTCTCGAGGGCGGCAATGGGAATACTAACAACGGAGTTTTTAAATGGATTAAAAACTAGGAGAGAGCGAAAAAAATATTCACTCAGAGATGACAAATCTGCGTGGTTGATTTTTTTGGTTTTACTAAAAAAATGTGCCTGAAACGACGAGACCGAATTCACAGATTACATCTGAATGAGGAACAGTTTTCTACAAATTGTTTAGTAGAGCTTGCTACATGTATTTAAACATTTTAATAGTTATACATCAATTAGACGAAAAAATAGCGTACACGCATTTTAAAAAGGAAAGTTCAAAAAACATTTTGCTGAAAGTCAAGTATTTTATGATAACCACTGTACATTTTGCAAAATTCTTTAATTTGAGAAACGATCTGGCTGCAAAAAAGTCGTATTAATTCACGATGGAACAACTTTCTATTAATTCAACTCTCTTAACACAATGAACCTGCTGCAAAGACTGAAAACGGAAAAATTCGCTTTTAGATAGCCCATTTAAAACACTTCTCAGATATAGAAAAAGTAAGTGAGGTCGAAAAACGCAAGTGTTGTCTTCATTTCAATTTTTTGTGGTAATTACTTATCAAAATATCGTACTTAAAAGCCGAAAGAGAGATTGAATACCGAAGGACAAATTACATACGTTTCTTACAAAACGTAAGCCAGATTCACACTCCGTCTGGGACATATTCCAGTTTATCTGCACTTTATCCTTTCTTCCATCCTCTATTCCATCGCAAGTCGCTCCGCGTGGCTTGTTTAATCAGGTTGTCAGAGTAGAATTGAAAGCGACAAGATCTACGTCCAATGGACTATTTGGAGCATAAACACGATTGCGAGGCCAAACACTCGCTGAATCCACTTTCATCGCCGTCTCTCTGAGCCACTCAGCCGCGGGAACCTATTCATGGGAGCAACCCTTGGGACCACTGGCTTATATGTTCTCGTATATAGCAAGAGAGGCGCTAAGGGCTAAGGGAGGGCTTTGAGGCGGGAGGGCGGGGCGACGAATTTGGTGTGTGGGCGACCGCAGGAGTCGGATGAGATGGGGGAGAGCACTGGCGCTGGAGGAACGCAAGAGAACAGGCGGAGATTCAGATGAATGATAAACCAACTAAATACGGCTGCCTCTGGGGGTGGGGCATTGGGGTCTCAAGAGATAGCGTAGGTAAATAGTGAAGGTCTTGATGATGATGATGAAGCAGTTGGGTAGGAGAACAAAAATAAGAGAAGCGGTAGATGAGTTGGTAGATGTTTTGGCAAATGAGAAGTGAGAGTCACGAACAGATACAAACAGCTTCTTACAGAATAGCGACATGAACACTAATCCAACAATGTACTCATTCATGTTCACAAACAGTAATTGTAAAGTAAAGGACGAGGGGTGTATTAAAGCATAGCGAACATTTTTAAAACCTATTTTTCTTAATGAGGTCAGTGTAAATAGTTGAAAATAATGGACATTAATTAATTTCTTTTTCGTTTTACTACCAAGTAAAAAATTTAAATCGTTGCGACTCCATCGTTTTCAGTTGTTGCTATTCCTTGATTAGATGGTCTACATGCCTTCAACTTTTGGATGAGAATGCATCAATCTTCATTCTAGCATTCAGAGCTAATTTTGGAGCCATCTATTTACTGTTTAACGCTAACAATTCTCTAGAAAGAAATTCGAGCTTTCTACTCAAACACATTTCGTGACGTTTACATTAAATGAAAGGTAATGGAACCCAAATGTGTTAATGCTTGCGATTATTAACAAGTTTTTACAATATTACTCCTAAATTTAGTAATATAAAATTATAGAATAAACGCTTACATGTCCACATTTGTTAATTTCGTCAGTTCCAAGACAAAGTATATATAGTTGATCTTGGCCGTGCCGTAGGGCAAGTTGAAATCGATCGTCCAAAAGCAGTCGACGTTGTGCAGTGCAAGCAAGCATTAAGCTTGTGTACTTAGTGAA
Source organism: Teleogryllus occipitalis (assembly GCA_011170035.1). NCBI lineage: Eukaryota > Metazoa > Arthropoda > Insecta > Orthoptera > Gryllidae > Teleogryllus > Teleogryllus occipitalis. The sequence continues at coordinate 472,482 of BLKR01000532.1, read as the reverse complement.
GGGAAAATAGCGATGTTTTTGAAGTTCGAAGATGAGTTTTGTGCAAAGCGACAATGCAAAGAATAGTGAGTGAATATAAACGCAATATCCAGGAATCATCTAACACATGTGTCCTTTGATTTTAAACAATCCAGTGATTATATAATTATTTGTGAAGCATTGTGTTTTTGAGTTAAGGTGGATAGCAGGATATCTTGATAAGATCCACTGCAAACGGACATGAATAGTCTTGGTAAATACAAAACATTTCAATTACTTTTTCAGAGATATGTTTTCACACTGCTTTACTCTTAAAAGTGATAATTTTGTTTTAGAATTTATTAACCTCTGTTATTTCAATAGTCAAAGAGAATTACTACAGAACGACATAAAACAATATCTTAAAGGTTGAATTGTTTATAGTCAGTTTATTCTTCTTAAAATTTCTTAAAACATTTCAAAACCTATATCTTTGGATTATTCTTCAGATACGTATTCATTCTACACTAGCAAAAACAATAACTACACTTAGACCAATATGTAGATGAATAATTACAATTAAAATTATTATTAAGACTGTTTACCATGCGTTTTCCTTTTCCATCACATTAGTCAAATGTAATATATGGATATGTTGGTTGGGATTAATCCAACATATCCACATATAGGAACGTTGTAAGAAATTTGAAGAAAAAGAAACTCTCTGTAAACAATTGGTTCTAAAAATTCAATATTAAACATAGACATAAACCTATTTAGAAAATCTTTAAGGTTTTCAATTTTCCGTATAGTTGGTATGTAGTACTTTTCTTTTGTAACTTTTCCACTCTGTATTTTGTTCGACGTGATCGCTCGGATTCAACTACTTTGTTTATGTTGTAGACAAGACTTGCTAACACAGTTTCGTTTTAGTCATTTTTATGTACTGCAAAGCGTTAGGTGTTATTTTCCAAATTTTCAAACTTTTTTAGCATTAATTTATTTTATTAGCTCTGTTTAATGGCTTTACTCACACTTTCTGCCATTACACAATTTTATTTGTTTGTAGTGTTACATTATGAACATATTGTTAAAGAAGAGTCTAGCTATATTATCGATAAAAATAAATGGAATAAAAATTACTTTATTTTACTCACGAATTTTCAGATGTAGATCCTCATGAATAGTTGTGTTTAGTTAATAGTTATCAATAGTTACTTACAAATAAAAACAAAATATGTTCATAATTTTTTTAATATTTGAAAAAATAGTATATCAGTATTACTTTATTCCCCTTATATTTAAAACTATAGAGGATAATATTTTATGATCTACGATACACATTTCACATCCCAGAAATATTGAGAGGTGAACGCCGACAATGCTACGGTGAGATTTACGGTGCGGTTTTTACGGTGAGATTCCATCCGAAAAATGAGAAAAATATCAAACATTTTAATGATAAAATAATCTCTAGACTTCTCTGAACATTTTGATATAGAATTTATTGAAAAATATTTTTTTATATTATTGCGTTTTGAATGTTCATCAGCACAGACTGGCTAAATTTTGAGAAATTCCATAGTTCCATATAAACATAGTTCTGGAACTATTTACTCCTGAAACCTGTGGATTTTGTAGTTTTATCTTTCGTTATCTTATTATATGCAATTTGGCGTGCGTGTTGTTCTTCTGTTTTAAAGTTAATTGTTATTTCCCTTCTCTTGAGGTAAACGGTGAGAGAGCATGAAGTGTAAAAGAAGTGTTAACTAATTCGACTGAAATGACAAAACCGAAAGATATTTTTAAAAAGTTTGTGACCAAAGGAAATAAATTCAATCGTAAAGACTGTTGAGGTTAACAATGTGTGTAATGCGAAAAATATGTCCGTAAATGTATTTGTGTTTTAATAATGAAAATTTTAACTGCACAAGCTCGTTTGCCTCAGTCAAGAAGTGCCCCTCCTTTCCAAAGCAGAGATTTCATGTGAGAGAATAAAAAAATAAGCCACAAAAGAAGAGAAAACTGATTCTGGATATCACCAAAAAAGAGCTGAATCCGCAATATGGGGTAGATTGTTTTTAAACAGACTTCTGTCACAACAGCGCAGGCCCTGAAGATACCTTGTCTGTGTGTGTGTAGGGGGGGAGATGTATATGAGAGAATTTTATACATCTTTGATTTGATTTGAGAGCACGCGGCGCTTACGTTCAGCGGTTGAGGGCGTGTGACCGCGCGGCGAGGGCGCCTGTATCCGCGTAGCAACAGCGTCTGTCACGACGGCGCTGGACCTGAATATACCTTGTATGTGTGTGTGTGTGTGTGTGTGTGTGTGTGTGTGTGTGTGTGTGTGTGGAGGGGTGCACTTGAGAGAGAATTTAATACATCATTGATTCGGAATGTTATATTCCTAATATGAATTTCTATGGTACCTACTTCATGGGACCGACCGCTTTGCGTCTCCGATAGTCCTCTTAGGTCACGACGGCAATCACCAAGCGGCGCGATAGGTCACTCACGAGGGCACACGCCGCTTAGGTTATGCGGATGAGGGCGTGTGACCGTGCGGCGAGAACGCCTGTATCCGCGTAGCAACAGCTTCTGTCACGACGGCGCAGGCCTTCAATATATCTTGTCGATGTGTATGTGCGCGTGTGTGTGTGCTTGTTTGTTCGGGACGTGCATATGAGACAATTTAATTCATATTTGATTCGGAATGTTCTCCTCAAAGTATGAATTTCTACGGTACCTACTTCATGGGACCGACCGCTTTGCGTCTCCGGTAGTCCTCTTAGGTGACGACGGCAGTCGCCAAGCAGCGCGATAAGCCGCCCGCGAGGGCACGTGTCGCTTAGGTCATGTGGTTGAGAACGTGTGACCGCGCAGCGAGGGCGCGTAGAAGGCCGTGTGGCGGCAGCGGCGACGGCGATGCGCCTGTATTTACCATGGGGGGAGAGGGGCTTATGAGAGCGGAGCGTGCGTGCAGCGTCTGCGTCGCTCGGGCAAACACGCAAGGAAAACACGCCGCTGCGCTCTGCTCCACGCCCCGCACCGCACCGTGCTCCGCGACGCGTACCCGCGCGCTATCTGCAGCGCGGGGCGGGGAGAGGTGGCGCTTGCGCCAACAGCGACACGGCGGGGCGGGGCGGGGCGGGGAGGGGCGGGGCGGGGCGGCGTGGGGCGGGGCGAGGAGATAAGAGGCAAGGGAGACAAGTAGGGCGGCGGGAGACGGGGCACGGAGAGATACCACTGCGCGGGAGTAAATACGCGGGGAACTCAAGCAGCGGCGAAGGGCGTAAGTGGCACAGCAGCGTGTGTTTGACATTTCGTAACACGATTTCATTACCGCTTCCTCATTAAAACTCTAACAAAAGGACGCTGACCTTGTCGAGTTTGGAAGGATTGTTTATCAGGCATTTCTGCCACTTATGGTTGCGTTTTGCACTGAAATTATACATGTTTCAAATGATGACGTAGTTATGCGTTATCGTTATTTGAAAGCGCCTTGATTTTGCTTTGTGCACGAATTGCGAATGGATCAGTGATAAATCAATAACAATGAAAGAGGGGGCGATCCAAATTATATTTTTAGATGATATATTTACTATTTTTAGACGTACTCATGCAAACATTTATTTGGAATATACTGATGTCATGGTGTCGCTATTAAGTTGCTTCTTGGAATGATTGCAAACTGTAGTTCAATTCATTGATCATTTTCATGTCACGTTGTCTAAAGGCTCCTAAACTACACATGACTCAGTCAGTTGTGCAGTCCCATCACACTATCAGCAAGTACTAAGTGCTAAATAATGCATATGTATCGTAACAGTTGTATTACTTAAGCACTCAAGGTCACAGAGTAATCCTTCGCCGTTATCTATGGCCATGTATGGTATCGCTTGTTTACCTCTATCCTACCAGATTATAACTAAGGTAACAACAAGTTTCATTCATCGTGTTCCTAAAAGGACGAATCAGTATTCCCCAAGCCTAAGTCTAAGCAAATTCGTGATCTTTCCCTTGGTTATTGAGTGCATTACTTTAAAAATTATTGTAGTTTGTGAATTATTGTTTCTTCATATATAACTTGATAGCGTATTACTTATAAATTTAATGATTATAATAATATATTCTTTGATTTGAAGGCTGTTCTTCCTCAGTATTTTTAACTGGGAAATAAAGGTTATTACCTTTATTTCCTTCGACTCTGAAATAAAATGGACTGGGTGAAACAACCATGTAAGAGTACTCCTCCAAATAAATACTGGGACTGCAATAAGAAACGGTATGAGTTTCTCGTCCCCACGTTGCAATTTCCCTTGAAATGAAGGTCACGCCATACCGTTACTTCTAAAAAACCAACATTAAAACGTTAACTATGACCTTGAGATACCACGTGCGTTGTTGGGAGATAGATGCTGATGCAGCTGCATGCCACCAATGAGATAGCATCCACCGTTGCAGTGTACTGACGCTTCATGAAGCGCCTCGACATTCAAATTAAGTGACGAAGTGTGGCCCCAATGCAATAAAGATGGCAATCTGTATGAGCCGTATCCCACCATCTCATGTTGCGTATGCTCTGCGAAGCACCGCTGCCGTCTTTACCGTCTTTACCTCCTCCATCTGCGCCTGCCCGTGTAAGCGACGAGACGAAACGTTCCTTAAGTGCTGCGTTACAAACAAAATCCAATCTAGGAAAACGGGACTATAAAGACGGGACGCTATAATAATCCAATACTGTAGACGGAGCTTCTTGTAGACCGCTCTGGGCACATAAAAAATAAATTACTCATAGTAAAAACAATCCAGTTGGTCAGCAGCTGGGGACTGAGACATAATCAAGAAGAAAAAGGCAGCTCAAGGAACCGAAAAGGAAACGAAGTTTTATTTTACGAGTGATAGACATTACTTGATGATATAGTTTTTTTTAACTGACAATTCGAATATTCATTCCTTCGCATTTCTTTTAGACGATCCAATCATAAGAGTATTTTTAATCTATTTCACTTCCTTAAATTTGAAATTAGCGTAATCTTTACAGCTAAAGATTCTCAACGAGGTCACTGTTCCATAACGCAACACAAATAGCAAATATTTAATGATGAGCATCTCTTCTTTGTAAACTTGCTGTCGAATGATACTCTCTTGTATCACTACAGCAGACATAAAATATTTTAACGAAACCAAATCTTCATTAATACTGCAATAACATAGTACGGAACGAAAACACCGGACAGGAGTTCTCTACCTACCAATAATATGAAAAGAAGTTGCTGTTCCATAACGCAACACGTAAATAGCAAATATTTAATTGTGGGCGACCTTTCTTTGTAACCTTGATGTCGAATAACGTATCATGAGCAATGACGTATTGAGTATGAGAATTCAGTGGGTAAGTGCAGTATCTCTTATCAGTGGAATAACACAATCAAATATTGCCATTTTTCAGTCGAAATCGGAACTGTTCCATTGTTTTTTCTTTTTTCCCCAAATTCCGGGGACCATTAAATCATTGATACCTCTCACATGGTCGAAGGCTGCAGTTTTCATTTAATTTCTGTGCGCATTAAAAATTAGTTACAAATGTGTTTGTATTTTTCCGGAGTTACAGGACAGATGCAGATTGCCGGACGGATACAGTCCGTTCGGGAAAAGTAACACAACCATACGTATGTCTCTCAGAACCGAAGATTGCGTTGTTTTCATTCAAGTTCTGTGCGCAATTGAATGGATGGGCAATGTAATCGATTTAATTAGCTTTCGGAGACATTTGATTTACTTTGGTGAATTTACGAGGTATTTTCGAGAAATGGAAAGAGTGTACACAAATTTTGCTCTCAGATGTAGGAAAGGGGAAAAGTAACTTTTAAGAAATCTCCGACCGTAACGTTTCTCTAGTTTGAAGTTCACGTAAACACAATTTTATTAATATACGAATAAAACTGTTGTATCCATTGAGTAAATAAAAAAACATCTACTTTATGTAAGAGAAAATAATGATTTGAAAAAATAGCCTAAATTATGCCCAAGAAAACACTCTACTTTTCAGTGAAATTCACATCGAAAGCGTATGAAGCATTTCAGAGATAAGGGACAAACAGAGAGAATTGCAAAAATTGTAAAAACAATTATATCTGTCTAATTTTTGCATTTCGTCTTGAGAGTAGAAAATAAGTCATCAGTTGAAGATGAATCCACGAGCACTGATGACCACTCCCCAAACAAACAAATCTAGAGTTCACATGTTATCTAAATGGTCTTTTCAACTGATACGCGTCCAAACACGATAAGCAGACAAGAGGCTCGAGCAGCAACGGCACCCGATCTCCAAGAAACAGAGCCGAGTTTCCAAGAGCAGCTCCGTAGGCGCCTTCGGGTCTAAAACACGACGCAAGCGATGCCAGGAAGCCAGGGTAGTGCTCCCCTTTTCCGGCTGCTTCTGGAAACTCCTCCAGCTCCAGGGCGCTCGCTTCTCTTTCCTCACACTCCTCTAGCACCGTCTCGACAAAAGGAGTGCGACCCCGCCACAAAACATAAATGTTTCAAATCATTCATGCTGAAAATGGAAACATCGGTGTTAAAAACACATCGCCGAAAATCCATACATATTTTAAACTTCCATGTTCAAAATGAAAACATCGGTGTGAATTTGTCCCTGAGCCTTCGATGTTTTTAAACATCGTTCTTATTAGAAACTGGCTTGCTGACCTCTGATATTAATGTTCGTGTGGGAGGAATCTAATGGTGGCAATGTTTATTAATACATCATTGAGATTTAACCGACAACTTTAAATCAAAAAATACTCAGAACAATTAACAATCCTTTCACAATCATACTGGATAGTAAAAAATAATAGTAATAAAATGATATATTTATCGAGTAAAACTATATTAAGTGATTTTTACCCTTATTCACTTTGCTCTGAAGAATATTCAATTACTGATTCCTAATTTTTTTATTATGGTATTTTTTATTCAAAAATTAAATATCGACTAAGTAAAATTATCGAGTTCAAAACTTTTACGAAACAAAAACATCAGCTTTGATAAGTCGATGTTAAATCGATATTTTTATAAAAATTCAATATTTTTAAAATATCGACATCGATGTCGCATCTCTATTCGACACCGCCCTCCCCTTCGTCCTAACACCATCGAAGCACGTTCCCCTGATTTCCTGTGACATCCCCACAATATCTCGGTGGCGGAAATACAAAAAATTGGTGGTGCTTAACCAGCACATGCTTTCTCGCCCGTATTTTCAGGCAAAATTACTCAAATTTTCTAAAATTTGTACATGACCTTGTTTAAAAATCTATCTTTAAGGAACAGATTTCATTAAGGGAAAAAATCTCTCTCTTTACTGTTTTAGTTGTAGGAAGATTCCGAAAAAAACTGAACTTTTGAAATTTTAGAAAATTTAGGGTTTTAAACGAACATGAGACCTACACCATTCTCTTAAATGTATTTCATACTATCCAACAACAAAATTTGATCAAAAATGATGGAGCCATTTTTTGAAAATTTTCAAAATGTCCCAGGGACTTCATGTACCCGAAATTATCCAAAATTAACTGTACAGTCTCGCCCCTCCTTCTTGCCTGCTGCCATCTATGGCCGCCCAAATTAATTTTTTTTTAAATTTTTTCAAGTTTTCGGTGTCCAAGTAGCAAACCCCAAATAATCATTTAAGAATATTTCAGAATGTTAAAACCTATTCATAAATAGCAATATTCATTTAAAAATTTGGAGCCATTTTTAATTGATTGATTGATTTTTTCGTGTTTCCGGGCGCGTCAACTGCTTTATTCGTTAGTCCGGTAAGTGTAGTGCATGTTTTTCTCGGAAGAAGGCGGTGACCTTCCCCAGCTGAATGGTGAGATCCGGCGCCGACCTACCGTCGGCTAGTGGGGTTTCCCCCTAACCACGACTCTCCCACCAGGGGGCACCGCCCGAGACGGGGCAAGCTCTAAGCTCCCGACCGATCTTCCGGAATATGTGGTACTATAGTGTATGGAGTAGTTTCCAAATAGTAAATCCTAAATTATATTTTAAGAATATTAAAGAAGGTTATAACGTCGTCATAAATAGTAATTTTCACTGAAATATTTGAAGCCATTTTTTAGAAAATGACGATTAAGCATTATTGTAAATGCGAAATTTGAAGCACTTTTTCACAGGAATCTACTGAGTTTTCGAAAGACTTCATTTGAAGCACTTTCACTCACAAATGCAGTAATGTATACAAATCTATTGAAAGATGGGTATTAGAGGCGTGAGAGATATTAAAATAATTACATTTCTGTAATTTTTTAAAAAACAAAAGATTACACAAAAATAAACTTTACGTCATATTAAACGTCACCAACGTTCTTACAAGAAATTTAAAGAAAAAAATATGGAGTCGTTTTTGAGAAAATTTTGAAAATGCCCTAGAGGCTTCATGTAAAGTACCTCCAAATTTTAAAGAATGTTTCTCAAAATCTCAAAGCAACAACTAGAACCATATAGACAAGGGTTTCTTCAATTTGGAAAAGATCGTACGTGTGGTTTAGGCGCTAGTAGTGTTCACAGGCGGACAGACAGGCGGATGGACGGACGGACGGACGGACGGACGGGCAGGCAGACGAACGGACGGACGGATAGACGGACGGATAGACGGACGGACAGACAGACAGACAGACAGACGGACGGACAGACGGACGGACAGACGGACGGACGGACGGACGAACGGACAGACGGACGGACGGACAAGCGGACGGACAAGCGGACGGACAAGCGGACGGACAAGCGGACGGACAGACAGACGGACGGACGGACGGACGGACGGACGGACGGACGGACGGACGGACGGACGGACGGACGGACGGACGGACGGACGGACGGACGGACAAGTGGACGGACGAACAGACGAACGGACGGACAGACGGACGGACGGACAGACGGACAGACAGACCGACGGAGAGACGGACGGAGAGACAGACGGGCGGACAGACGGACGGACGTTTTGCTTCCAATTAATTATTCGGCATCAATGATTCACAAAACAGGGATTCTGGCTACACGTGTTAGAATATTTTTTATATTAATTTAGCAACTGGTTTTATGCACTTTTTGCCACCAGTGCCCGGCAATGATTTTTTCTACGCCAAACATCCGCCGTTTTTCGCGCAGCATTACATAACTTTCTCTATACTACGTACATTAATCGGTATATACATTTATATACGAGAAAGTGAAAATTGAACTTATATGTAATTATCAAAATCACTACTTCATCGCGTCACGGAATACAATAACGAAATTCAGATAGAAATTATATAATTTATGATCTATTTTATTATATCATATTTTGTATAATTTATCCATGTCATGGCATTGGTTAGATAGAAATACAGCACAGATAATGATAATAGGTTTTCACTTTGTGCAAAGTACTATTTTTTCATTGGCTTAAAAACAAAAATTTTCATGAGGCATACTTAAATTAACTCAAATTTTCATTTATTTCAAAGTTTTGATTCAGTCACATATAAAATTTTCCTGATTTTAAGACGTTTTGACTCATTACTTCCCGATGTTCCGACTTCCGCAAAGTTCAAAAAATACATTTTCATACATTTAACTCAGCAGTTTTCAGAAAAGTATGTAGTTTGTTTGCACTGTTCATCTTTGCAATCTCATCTTTTCCCTTTCTAACTTCATTTGATTCCTCTTACCGTCTTCCATTCACTCTCTCATAACACACTCGACATAACCAGCAAATCATTTTTCAGAAATAAAGCTTTGATGATTTTTCGATTCTTTCAAGAATACGCCAAGGAGATTTAATTTGTGCGAACAATACACTTGTCAATTTTATTATGAAATTATTATTTTCTTCTTTAGGAAGTCTTAAAGAATCGAACTTCATTCGCATCCACAAGCAAATTTAATTGGAAGCATTAAAGAGAAAGAATTCTTCAGAAATTATGGACACACTTCGGAGATATAACAATTTTCGTATCATATTCCTCATTATCTAACGATATTCAATCGCTTGTGGTGTATTACTTAAACAGCAACACATTCCTGGAATCACGATAAAAGTGCAAGGTATAATTCACTGCAACCAGAAGCTCTCCATATTCGTTTCTTTACTCAGACAGCCCTTCATTGCTAGTATCTCCTCCTGCTTTTCCTGCGCGTTCCATCTGCCATTGCTCCCCCTGCCCGCCCCGCCCCCTGCGTCGGCGGCGGGCGCCGCGCTGCTTAAGCCGCATAAAAAGCTTAAGGTCCCGGGCAGCAGCGGCGCGGGAGGGGCGCCGGTGTTTAAACCTGAAACCCTGGTTCAGAGGTCTCCCGGAGGCCTTATGCTGCCTCCCACTCCGAGGGGTTAATGAAGGAGGAGTTTCTCCGGAAATTAAGGCTGGCCACGCAGTAATCCGCGCGCACGCGGCATCGCGCGCACGCCGGCTGGCGTGGGGGTCGCGGGCGCGGGAACGGTGGGGTGAAACTGGGCGGGGACTGTAAGGGCGGGGCGAGACTGGGTGAGGCGTGGGTACTGAATGCAGCTGGAGAACTGGAAGGGGGTGGTAAAGGATGAGGGAGAAACCAAGAGTGTGATGGTGAGATCGATGAAGAAAGTGAGGCGGGAGTGGGACGGGAGCAGCGGTGGAGGAGCGGGCGAGAGCTAGGACAAGACCGTCAGCGAGGATGAGGACGATTGCGAAGACGAAGTCGAGGGCGAAGGCAAGTGCGAGTGCGAGTGCGAGAGGCGGGCGAGTGCGAGGGCGAGGGCGAGGGCGAGGGCGAGGGCGAGGGCGAGGGCGAGGGCGAGGGCGAGGGCGAGGGCGAGGGCGAGGGCGAGGGCGAGGGCGAGGGCGAGGGCGAGGGCGATAACAAAGACGAGAACGAGGGTGAGGACGAGGGCGAGGACGAGGGCGAGAGCGAGAGCGAGGGTAAGGGTGAGGACGAGGGCAAGGGCGGGGGCAAAGGCAAGGACGAAGGCGAAGGCTAGAGCGAGGGCAAGGGAAAGGGAGAGGGAGCGTGGAACTGAGTGGGGAGGGGCGGATGGAAGCGGAAAGTGGTATAGAGCTTGTCACAGTTCCTCGGACTCCGTCCAAAAAGCGTGGGGACGGTGAGGAACATCGGCGTCATGAAGTACATTGCTGACAGATTAATATGTTTATTGCATTTAACAAGCTGTGGTATTAACTCATTCTTTTTCCGTCAGAATACTCACTCTTGATCAAAATATTTTCAATCAATTATATTACTGTGTATGCTTTATTACTGATTTTCATTTGGATTATTTTAAGTTTGCATCAGGTAATTAAGAATGTATTTTTTCACATTTCCAACTAATCCCATACCCTAACATGGCCAGCGTTGCTCTCCTTGAGTGCATCATAAGTGAAATGAAGACACAAAACTTTGTGTGTGTGTGTGTGTGTGTATATATATATATATATATATATATATATATATATATATATATATATATATAATAGTGACGAACATCCATTCCTTGAGTAGAAAGAATAGCCGCGTCTGAATAAACAGCAAAAAAATTATTTGAAATATCAGTTTATTTTAAAAGCGATTTAATTACGGAATTAATGTAAAAAGTATATAAAAAAAAACAAACGTAGAATTTCTTATTCACAACACCTGCAATATGAGTTTACTTTGAACGCTTTAAAATACTATAAAATGAAAAAGACAGATCTCTTGTTTCAGTATTATGGAAATATCTTGCTGGAATGATGCAAAATTACGAGCATAATAAATTACAGCGATTGGGGAACCCAGACCAATAAACCAAAAAGGACATCCTGCGAGACGGCACGTTTAGTTCGGCGAGGCGAGAGGAAGCAATAGCCAGCGCCCTTGGCAATAGTGGCCGGGCGCACATTCGACCTCCCTCTTCATCTGGAGGAGCGCGCAGAGGGCGCGCAGGTAGGGCCAAGACTTTCACCGGCGCGGCGCGGCGGACGCCGCGGCCCGGAAGAGCCAATCAGAGCGCGGCCGCTGCTCTCCGAGCAACTCTCCCGTGCTCAGTGAGACGCGGCTCTTCGGGACCCGGCCCCTCCCACAACTCTGCAGCTGCCGCCTTCGCTTTGGTCCAGGTTCCTCCTACCCGCGATGCTGGGTCTCTGCCTCGACCCTCGTCGCCGCCTTTACCCTCGTTGCCCCCTCCGTCCTAATCGCCGCCTCCGTCCTCGTCGCCGCCTCCGTCTTCGTGGCCACCTCCGTCTTCGTGGCCACCTCCGTCTTCGTCACCGCCTCCGTCCTCGTCGCCGCCTCCGTCCTCGTCGCCGCCTCCGTCCTCGTCGCCGCCTCCGTCCTCGCCGCCGCCTCCGTCCTCGCCGCCGCCTTCGTCTTCGTCGCCACCTTCTTCCTCGTCGCCGCCTCCGTCCTCGTCGCCGCCTCATTCTCGTCACCGCCTCCGTCCTCGTCGCCGCCTCATTCTCGCCACCGCCTCCGTCCTCGTCGCCACCTCCGACGTCACCGCCGCTTCTGCCTTCGTCCTCATTTCTGTCTCCACCTCCGTTCTCGTTTGCCGCCTTCGCCTCTGACTTCATTGACGCGTCTCCCTCGACGCCGCCTCCACCTCTGTCTCGTAGTCGCCTCCGCCTTCGTCGACACCTCCACTTCCGCCTTCTCAGCTGGTTCCGTGCCCTCGTCTCCACCACACTACTCGTTTCCACCTTCACCCTCGTCTGCCTCTCCGATCTCTTTTCCAATTCCTCTCTCGTATGCACCCTCCATTCACCCCTTGTATCCGTCTCCATCCTCATCATGGGCCGCATGCCCCTACCATCACCAACCCTTCGGCCTCCCACCCTGCCCTTGCTTTCGCCGACTCCGCTGCCGACGTCTTCATCCCAGACCCTCACGGGCGCGGAGGAACGCGCGGGCAGTGATCGTGTTTCCACAACGCAGGAAGTTAAACAGGGACCTGCTCGCCGCTGCTCAGTTCTCAGTCCCTGGCTTCTGGCCTTCGACCCTTCGCCTTTGGCCTTCCGACTCCGGACTGCTCACAACTTTGCTGGCTAGGGTGGCCGTAAATGTTTTGTCAGTGATGACGGTTCACTTTGCGTTCAGATCTCAAGCTTGCGGGCACTAACACACTCCTGTGCATGTGAATCTTATAATTATAGAAACTTTAATTCAATTTATTAAGTTAAAATAAAGTTTTTAAAAGACTTGGCATTTCCAGACGATAATAATTTTGGGCTGGGAAGAAAAGTGGTCAATTTTTCGGAGAGTGAATAATATCCTGACTATGAATAATGTTGTGACTATGGTTACAATCGTGGTTTTCTTACCTGACCGAGGTACTGACCATTGGAAATTTGTAAGAAAAGAGGAAAATCCAATTCGAAAAAACCTCAATAATCATTTCATCTGAATTTATATGAGTTATTATTAATATCATTATTATTGTTATTACTTGTAGATTTTTGAAAAGAGGAAGTCTCTGTAGGATCAAAAATAATCCTTAATTAACGTCGTTTTTAAGAACTTGAAGAAATATTCAAGAAGACAGGGAATTTTATAATTCCTTTGAAAAATAAATTTGAAAACTAACGAATAACATGAAAAATTATAGCTCGTTTAGCAAAGATACTCATCTACGATTCTTGAAGTAAATTATTATTATTATTATTATTATTATTATTATTATTATTATTATTATTATTATTATTATTATCAATTTATTATTATTATTTTCTTCATCTTACTTTGAAAATAAATTACTGACATATCAATTATGTCAGGAAATAAACGTTCTTGTCTATTCCTTTTTAATTAGGTCTGATGCACATTTGGTCTGATATTTGCCCTTTGACTGTGGCAATATTATTCATTCCGTGAGGGAACTACCCTTTGTCGTAGAACGTACTAGTACAAATACTCGTGATTTAGAGAAGCATTAAGTAAAATCGTTCATTCAGTTGACATTCATTTACATATACAAATCTACATGTAATTTCAGTTTATTGAACTACCGAAGGAGTAAATCCTATGTCATTGTGCGATAACGTGCGATATACCATTATGAATTTATCGCAATATGATTTATATTCAAGTGGGGGATATAATACAAATACGGAGTTTATGATTGACAGACAAATACATATTCTGATGAAGACAAATCGATTGTGAACGATTGCGATATTGTCATAAAACAGCGAGGTTATTTTTCTCTCACAGTTTTATCTCATAATGATAAATATTTAAAAAAATATGAAATAAAGTTTATTTTATTCTTTTATATTTTTGTCAAATGGCGTGGAAATGAATACATACAAATCCTTCAAAGTATTATGATAATGATATAAATATGATAATGCAGATAACGGTAATGATTAACATCGTCATCATCATTTGTCATGCTATCAATAGTCATGCTACGAAGGGTGCATCAGGCTTACAGCATTTTCACAAACGGGAGTCATTGAAAAAACCGCGAGGACGCGTTCTCGCTTTTCTTTCTTTCTAACATTGTTCTCGAAGAGAAATACTATGGCGGTACTGCTGATGAATGACCGACAATAAATTTTGCAAGTAATAAATCTTCAATAACTAAGTAACACATAAGACATCATTGCATAACTTTTAAAGCTTGCTTACAAAAACGTTACAGAACCAATATATTATATATATATATATATATATATATATATATATATATATATATATATATATATATATATAGGGATGCAACGGACCCAAAAACAAACTGGTGGAATATTTACGTTCTCTTCTATACGGTGCAATAATGCAATCGATATATCAATGCAATTGGATGATTTCTGATTGATATTTTATTAATATCCAAATTTTAATTTTGAACATAGATAGTAACATTATGGCTTGTATTCGATGTCGCATTCCTAATTGACACCACCAATAGAAGAATTCCATACCGGCTGCCCACTGCCTTACAGTTTCAGTTTTGTTTAAACTGCATGTGCTTAAAGTAAGCTAAAACAGTGCTCGTTGAGACTCGGCGGTGTGCGGACGTTCGCTGCTCCGCTGTGCTTCCTTCGCGCGCTATGACCGTGGCCGTTCAAGATAAGCGTCAAGAACGAAAGCTGTTATAGTTTTTTTTTGGTTTTGTGGTTAATAGTTGTTCCTTAACTGTGTGCAAATTCGGGTGACGAGTTTTCCTAGATTTGTGAAGTTCAGTGTTTTAGTGAGTGTTCTCTTCATTTTCACGCACCGAGAAGCTCGAAGTGCGTATGTTTCTGACCATCGTGTTGCTGCTTGGCATCCGAGCAACAACATCGTAACCATCATGGAAGTCCTCCATCCCAATCAACAACCAAGTATTGTTTCAAGTAAGAGTTATGTTCAAGCTTGTAATAGTTCCCTGTTTCCTAAGAAAGAAAATGCAATTGTGATTGACTCTGCTAATTATGCACCGACAGTTGACTTCATTGAAGCCCTTGCAGGAAAAACTAATCCTTCTCATATTCGGTTTGCATCAAAGATCTCTAATAACAGGCTTTGTGTTTATTTGTCCACCAAAGATGTTGCTGACGATCTAGTTTTCAAAGTTAAATCAATAATTGTATCTGACCATGAATTTACTATAAGACCGCTAATTTCACGCAACAAAAGAATAATTCTTTCCAATGTTTGCCCGAGTATCCCTAACAATCTACTAGAAGATAAGTTATTAGAATTTGGCGTTAAAACTGTGGCATCAATGTCTTTTATTCGTGCAGGTTTCTCTAACCCAAACTTAAACCATATCATGAGTTTCAGAAGACAAACCTACATAGCACCGGAACATGAAGAACTACTCCCGGAGTCTTTCCAAGTAACATTGGATGGTTTACCGCATTGGATATACATCTCATCTGATATCCCTACCTGCTTTCAATGCAAGCTGCAAGGTCATTTTGCTAAGAACTGCCCAAATGGCAACTCACCCCTGCCGCAAGCAGCTATCAGCCCGAAGGTAACAACCTTTCCCTTATCAGACGGCGACCTTTCCGTTTCTCCTGCCCCCGGTCCCGCTCCTGTCATTAACGAGAACGAATTCCCTGATCTCCCAAGTGTTTCACAACCAGATCCTTTACCGGCATTCCCTACAACTTCAGTCTCGGAATCCAAGGCAGAGAAGCCAACGGAAAACACGGTAAAATCAAGAACCAAAAGGCCACTCTCTACTAGTAGTTCCCAAGCGACGTCTCTTCCCGCTAATGTGACAAGAGATCTCGTTACTGAAAAGACTGTCCTCTCTGATTCGGAGATATCTTTAGACTTAGAAGACCCCCCTGTGAAACAAAATAGTGTTCCCCTAAAAAAAATAAAAACCACCTCAGATAGTAAAGAAGACATTCAATGGTCAGTGACCAAAGAAAAGATTGAAAAGAGCCCAATTAAATACCCGTTATCGATGAATGAATTGTTAAGCTTCTTTGACAAATCTAAAGGTTCCCAGAACATTGCAGAAATTGCTAAAGACTTCTCTCCAGATATTTCACCTATAATTTCAATGTTACGGGATATTTATACCACCCTTCCTAACAAAGGTATTAAAAACAGATGTTCCAGAATAATCAAAAAACTTGAAAGTGCATTGGATTCTGATATGGATACTTCCCAGGCATCTACGGTGTAATACTTCGGCCATATATTTCCTGTATTTCCTCATGGATATTATTCAATGGAATTGCAATGGCTTCTACTCCCGAATGTCCTTCTTAAAAATTCTCATCAATGATTTCAGTCCCCAAGTTCTCTGCCTACAAGAAACCAACTTTAAAGGCAATACATGTGCTCCGTTACGTGGATATAAAGGTGTATTCTGCAACAGAAGAGACTCTCTAATTGCAAGCGGGGGAGTAGCGACATTTGTGAAACAAGATGTTTTTCTTCATAATATTCCACTACAAACTCCCTTAGAAGCTGCGGCCGTATCGATCAAGCTTAATATAGTGGTGACTGTATGCAATATTTACTTACCGAATAGCCAAACATTGAATATTCTCGAACTTGACAACATTGTCATGCAACTTCCTAAACCATTTATTATAGTGGGTGATTTTAACAGCCATAATATTATGTGGGGCTCTCGAAGAACTGACAGAAGAGGCAAATCTATAGAAGAATGGCTCGATAAATATGATAATTTAATCCTCCTGAACAACGGAAGTGCTACAAGATTTAATACAAGCAATGGCACCGAGAGTGCAATAGATTTGAGTATTGTGACTAGTAACATTGCTACAAAATGTACTTGGAGCACCTTTGATCAACTTTATGATAGTGACCACTATCCCATCTCTATCAACTTCTCCGACCGACAATTGGCGAAAAATCTCAAAACTCACCCTAAATGGTTGATTAACCATGCAAATTGGTTACAATTCCAACACATCATAATTAATAATGTCGATAACCTTCCTAAATCAGACTCGTATCCACCTTCTCTTATAAATAAAACAGTTCAGGACTTTACTAATATGTTGACATTAGCTGCCAGTTCATCCATCCCTCTAAGTTCTGGAAAATAAGGAAACACCAGGTTCCTTGGTGGAATGAGGAATGCACTGCGGCCATCAAAGAAAAGAAGAGATATTTCCGAAAGTATAAGAAGAATAAAACCATTGAAAACGGAATACTCTTTAGGAAAGCTAGGGCTAAAGCCCGCTTAATTTTAAAAACAACAAGACTTCAATCTTGGAATAATTTTACATCATCAATAACTAGACAGACTCCCTCCTCTTTGTTATGGCAAAAAATCAAGTCCATTAGTGGCGCACCGATGAAATCCATCCCATTCATGCTAATAGACGCAAACGGTAATAAATACTCACAACCTCAAGACTCCAGTAATTTACTTGCTGTATCTTTTGCTAAGAATTCCAGCCTGCAACTATGATCCGGAGCTTTTGAAATCTCTTGATTCAACATTTTTTATGCCTCAAAAACTTATTTCTTCATTGGTTGGTTCCAACAATGACCATTATAACAGAATTTTCACCTTAGACGAACTTCTTTATGTGCTGAAGAAAAGTAACAATTCTGCTCCGGGCCCTGACAACATCCCCAACAGTTTTCTTAAAAATCTACCAGCGAAGGCCCTGGACCATCTTCTTCAGATATACAATGTCATATGGTCCACTCAGACCTTTCCGGACCAATGGAAAGAAGCTATAGTTATTCCGATTCTTAAGCCCAATAAGGACAGATGCAACCCAGCTAGTTATCGACCCATATCTTTAACGTGCAATCTGTGTAAGCTTCTTGAGAAGATGGTATGCAACCGTTTAAGATGGTTACTAGAATCGAAAAGCCTCTTGTCTCCTTTCCAAAGTGGATTTAGAACTTTTCGCTCCACCAATGACCACTTAGTCGGAATTGATTCAGAAATCTGCGATGCGCTTAGCAGGCACCACCATACGATGGTTGTTTCGCTTGATCTCGAAAAGGCCTATGAAATGGTCCACAAATCCAGACTACTATCTATCATTTCTACATTGCCAATAAAGGGCAATATGTTTGCTTTCATAAAGAACTTTATTGAACACAGATTTCTCAAAGTCCGCGTTCAAGATAAAACATCACAGCAAGTTGAAATGTCAAATGGCCTTCCTCAAGGATCAGTGTTAAGTGTGTTATTATTCCTCATCGCCATAAATGAAGTGAGCAATATTGTAAAAAGCCCTGTGAAAATATTTCTGTTTGCTGATGATATCACCCTCCTCTGTAGTGGCAAAGATATTAATTTAATCACATCTATAATGCAAGAATCCCTCAGCACAATTAACGAATGGTCCAAGTCGTCGGGATTCATCTTATCAAAAACAAAATCAGAATTTATGGTCTTCACGAGATCTCGGAAAGTATTGAACTTGTCTTCAGTAGTCCTGAAAATTGGTGATCATAACCTAAGAAGAACGAATACCAGCAAAATTTTGGGTCTAACATTCGACCAGAAGCACTCGTGGAAATCCCACATTTCTTCCCTCAAAGCGGATTGCTCTGTTAGACTTAACATAATTAAAATGTTATCTTCACACAAGTGGGGAGCGGACGATATTTCGCTAATCAATTGTTACAAATCTTTGATACAACCAAAGTTAGACTATGGAGTCGTGGCTTATAGTTCAGCCAGCAACCATTTACTAAGAACATTGGACCCTATAATTAATTCTGCATGCCGCCTAAGTTTGGGTGCCTTCAGGCCCAGCCCATGTACTAGCCTACTAGTCGAAGCGGGCCTCCTTCCTTTAGACCTCCGTAGAAAATTCCTGTGCTTACAATTTGCTTACTCTTCTCATTGTTCTCCTCCTAATCCCACACTTAATTATATCTGTAACCTCTCTAAGTCCTTCCAATTTTCAAATCATCCTAACTATCCTAAACCGTTGTGTGTTAGACTTGCTAAGTACCGTGATGAACTTGGCATTGAGGCTCATGATATCATCCAGAGGAAACTCAACCCTCTTCCCCCTTGGGACCATTTCTCCCTGCCAATCAATACGGAAGCTACCAAATTTACGCATCCAGATATCCCTAAGCCTATCCTAAAGCAATTAATCCTGGAGTTTCAGCATAAATTTGCAAATCATAGCCAGTTTTTCACGGATGGATCCAAGCAACAATCAAGATCCAGTGGAGCTGTTATTTCCATTACCCCACCCCTTAAGTATCTTTACCGCCTCCCGGACTTTTATTCCATATTCTCATGTGAAGCTTGGGCTATTATCAAAGCTATTGATATTAGCATCCAAAGACCATCTAGCTCAGATATTGTTATTTTTTCTGACTCACTATCTGTTCTATCCTCTGTTCGCAACAGTCATTCCTTAAATCCCCTGGTTCAAGAAATCCAAGAAAAGCTTTATCTCTCCTTCCTTAAAGGTTACCGCATTACAATACTTGGCTTCCTTCTCATATAGGCATCCAAGGCAATGAAGAAGCTGATGCAGCAGCGAAAGCAGCAATCTCTCTCCCCGAAATTGAAACTGAAGCTGGCGGCTTACTTCCTGACCTCAAAAACTACCTTTTACATGCGGTTAAGAAACTTTGGGACCGGAACTGGAAAATGTTGCCTTCCAAATTACATGCAGTTAGGAAGAGTATTGAGGAACCTCCCGTCACATCCCAAAGACTTAGCAGAAGACATCAAGTGGTCATTACAAGACTCCGTATAGGACATTTTAAACTTAGTCACAGCTACCTGCTAAAAAAGGCTACTCCTGACCCTTGCCCAAATTGCGGCCTCCCAGTTTCAACTAAACACATTATAGTTGATTGCCAGGTAATGTCGGCTGTCAGAACATACCTCAACATCAATGACAATCTCCACTGTATATTCAATTCTGATTCCGGCCACATGAAAATTAGCTCACCAAATTTAATCTCATAAATAGTATTTAGCTAATGACTATTCATTGTCCCATGTACAATATTAATATTAAGGCTCTATGTGTGTATCCCATGAAATTGTGCAACTAATGTATATTTGTATATTTGTAACTACTGTATTATTGTAACTGTGGTCGCCAATGACCTAGCTGTTTATAAGGCGACCTTAAATAAATAATTAAAAAAAAAAGAAACCGTAAATAGTACAATATTAGATGTTTTAAATTGGTTCCGAAATAACAAATTAATAGTAAACTAAAAGAAAACGGTTTTAATGCAGTTTTCCATTTCAAATATACAATTCTGTGCTCCATTGAAAATGAACAGTGTACCATTGACTGATGTTAAGGCAACAAAATTTTTAGGTCTCTCAATTCAGTCAAACCTTAAATGGAACGTCCATTTAAATGAATTGAACACAAAATTAAGTTCATTATATTACGCGTTCAGAGTTCTTGCAAATTCAGTCAGCCTTCATACTGCTTGTTGTGTATATTTCGCGAATGTTCATTCCCGCCTGAGATATGGCATAATATTGTGGGGAAATACATCTTATAGCTCCCAGACTTTTAGATTACAAAGACGAATTGTACGAATAATTACCAAACCCCACCCACGTGATTCATGTAAGCCTCTCTTCATTAATCTAGGAATTCTACCATTACCGTGTCTGTTGATTTACGAATCAGTGGATTTTGTCAAAAATGACTTGCTTTTTTTTTAAAAAAATTTTATTTGTTGCGTCTACACCTTGACGCAACGCGTCTCCAAGCCCTTTAAGGGGCGTTGAGCGCTTTGCACTTCTCGGAGTAATCCTCCATTAACGTGCTTTACTTATTAGTCAAGTCTCGTCACGTCGCAGTCAGTGCCTTTTATCCCTTCGGCTAGGGGCTCGACGGCGTTGGATCCCGGGGTTCCTGGCCGGTCACCCAACCACGAGCCCGTGAGTCTCGAATGCGCTTAACCTTCGTGACTTCACGGAGCGTAGTAAACGCATTCGGCTAGCGCCGCCGGCTTAAGGGCGGGAATATATTTTCAGAAAATGCCGATGTCTATTACTATAACACTCGACGTAGAAATCATATTCATCAGGTGACAGTATCAACAGCTCATTACAAAAAATTCACATACAATACATGTACATTATTTTACAACACTTTGCCAGATGACAGTTAACGATTAAATTCGATAGGAAAGTTTAAATCCCAAGTGAAATCGTTTCTGCTGCATAACTGTTTCTATACAATTAGAGACTATACTGAGCATAACAAGAAAAGTAACATCAATTTTAACAATGATACATAATGCATTATTTACCATTTGGACTGTATAAATGTGTATAAACAACCTGTAACAACTATTGTACTATAGCCTCCGGGTCAATGACCCCCATCTCGATCAGGTTTTTCGTCCCAGTTTCCCTGATCCATTGAGCAAATGCTGAGATGGCCCCTTGTTTTGCTTCTGGACATAAATGTAACTTCATTTTCTGTGCACGTCTTTTAGAATTCAGTGGGGAATACAATTAGTCAAATTATCGTTTCCATGTTGTCGCGGCAGGAAGTATTATTCTGAAGGACAACATGGATAAGAGCCAAAATTTATTACTTATTTAGCCTTGAAAATAGATTTTATTACATGGGAGTTGTTTTTTTCAAAATTTAAGTAGTATAAGACTTAGTGTAGGGATCACAGAATTTTGAAAATGTGCACACAATTCACTTTTCCCCATAGCACGTCATACGCAGTTTTAACTGTTTTTTGACATAAAAATAAATAAAAATAAATCTCAGTCTCATCTATTTTTAAACCTAACGGGAGGTTTGCAGAAGTAACAGCAGAGTTGGACACCCACATGAAGACACTGCCCAATGAGGACACAGTCATAGGACGGCGGAATAGCATTAACTTAGGCGAGAACTTTACACCTGAACAACATGTAAACGAATTACAATGTGCCGCCCAAAATATTAACATTGTAGTCTCGACTCTGTCCTTCTGGTACAACAGTCGAACACTATGCAGCGAGATTAAGCACGCAAACCAACAATAAAAACTGCAACTGAGAGAAACAAATGTCACACTTTTGGAAATTAATTTCCTCTCAGCAAAACACTTCACCCGGCATGACCTTCACATGAACCTCGCTGGAAAATATGCTGTCGGTAACAAGTTGTCACAATACATCACCTCCAGTCCTACGCAGTCTCCTGACAAAAATCCATCCCTTTCACCTTCCTTTAGTTCTCCACCCTTATTTCGAACCTTCCTGCCTCCTTCTCTGAACCTACTCCCGTTTCTCCCATTCCCACTACCAATTCATCTACACCTGATGCCCCTTTTTCCTCACAACCTGTCACTGCCGGGACACATTTCAACCTTCGAACACGCACTCGAGGTAAAAGTCGAGTAAATATATAGCAACTACACTCAGATGCAGCAGAAAAACATTCTTGTAGGTACTTTCAAAAGATAAACATTCTGCAGTATAATGTTCAATCCTTTTCAAATAAAACAGACTTTATCGAGGCAGCTCTACAGAGCGATTTAAATCAAATGGATGTTCTTTGCTTTACAGAACATTGGTTATCTCCTAATGAACTTAGCATTTTCCAAATTCCAAACTTTTACGTCGCAGACTTTTATTCCAGAGAAATAGATTCGCATAAAGTTCCTACGTATGGGGGTTTTTGTATTTATGTTAGAAATAATATTGATTCTATCTCCTTGACGGAATTAAATGTGTATTCCGTTGAAAATGTTTTCGAAATTTCTGTTGTACATCTTACTTCGCTAAAAGTGATATTACTTTGCATCTACAGACCTCCAACAAAGGGAACTGCTGATCATATTTTGTTCTTAGAAAAACTGGAGATAACGCTTAACAAAGTCAGCAATTGCTCTTTTGAATCCATTGTTGTATTCTGAGATTTTAACATTGATTTTCTGGGTGTTTCTTGCGAGAAAGAAAAGTTTCTAATTTCATTAATTCCTTTAATTTAGATATTACAATTAATGTGCATAAACGGATCACACTAATTCCGATGAAGGCAATTGATCAAATTATAATTAACAAAACTACTACTCGATATGAAGTTGAAACAAAAGATTTTGGATACAGTGACCACGATGCACAAATTCTTGGCCAACACGTATTGCACCTTGAAAAATAATAAGTTTATAATCAATTTCTTCCCTATTTGATAAATATATCGACTTGAAAATTGCAGGACTTAAAAGAGAATACAAAACAAAATAAAAGTTATGTTCATACTCGTCATATAAGACGGATGTAGCGTAATTAAATTGGCCACAGAATTTGTTTATAAGCTAAGTGATTTTTAAGGGAAGCAGGCAAAAGGGCGACATTGGGGAAGCTTTTTCTGTATGCTTGTGTTAAATGAAAACAAATGGGGTCATTCTAAGATGTTAATTTGCTATAAACAATTATAAAACGAAATATGAAAACACCAATCGGATTCCGGCATTTCGCAACGCATTTAAACGCCATTCAGATGAGACAATAAAATAATTTGCCACATTTGCAAATTTATAAACAATTTCCAAGATTTGCAAATCTAAAGGGAGGAGAGTCTCCCGATGTCCGAGACCCGAAAATCGCGAATGAACAATTGGTCAACAATGTATAATTTTTTAAACAAATTCGAAGTATGCCGGGAAGGGTCCGCAAATTGTGCCGCAAATTGTGCCCTCTCTCCCTGAGACATCGTCCTTTCCAGCCCTTGGGATGTTACACCAATCAGAAACAACTGTGGTTGTACCTACTAGCGGTTGGTCAACTCGTCCCTCCCCCTGCTTTCTCCTTGACGCGGGGTGTCCCAAGTTTGTCGGCGCGGTTGAGAAGATAGAATTTCCGGCCAATTTTTGTGAGGGAAAGGGTACGTATTTATAGTTGGATACTTTGCATTCTGTAAGCTGGTGTTAGTCACCAATCTCTTCATGCAGGATCTTTCCAACTGCATCATGGCGTGGTTTATAATCAGTTCCCGAGAAATGTGTGCATCCAGATGTAATAAAGTGAATGTTTCTCTGTGTCTAGCATCCATATCGACATCTGTCATCTTGTACCCCAGGATACATTACAGATAACTTTCTCAGCTTTCAGATAAATTCTGGTGGGTATAACTTGATCGTATATTGTCAGCATAGAGCCTTCCGTCTTTGAGAACATCTGGCCTGCCATTTAGCCAGTAGTTCGACGCTTTCATGTCGACTTGATCATAACTAATTGCATACAGATGCTTTCCATACAGAGGTTTGCTCATCCACGTTTCCAGATTTTGCTGGTCTGTATTATTATTTCCGTTGTAATCTCTGTCCATTTTCTAGCTGGAATCCATGATCTTGAAATTTTCCTCTCACTATTTTAATTGTCTGACATTTGTCCATTCGAAATTCCATATATACATCCCTTGAGAACGTTTCAATAAATTCGCAGGTGTTTTAATTGCGTATTTGCTGCAGCATACAGCTTCAAGTCATCCATGCACGAAAGATGGTTTAATCGATATGCTTTTGGGGTCCAGTTCTTGATGGTATAGCCGTAACCAGTAGAATTCAACATATTGGATAGCGGGTTCATTGCCAAGACAAACCATAGCGGGCTCACCGAGTCACCTTGAAATATCGCTTAATAGCAATTTCATCCGTTTCAATAGTTTGTTTTGGAGTATTCAGGGACATTCTTGTGTACCACGTTAACATGCGACAGAAAGTTGACAATTTTTGTCTATTTTGTATATTTTGAAAACCTGCAGTAGCCAGATGTGTGGTACCGAGTCAAACGCCTTCTTGTAATCAATGTATGCCATACATATATTTCGATGGTTTGCATATACTTGGCCACACACAACTGAGTCAATTATTAAATGTTTTTACCAGTTTTTGATCCTCTGCTGCAGATTTTTTGCTGAGGGGCAATAACGTTAACTTTTTGTTCGAAATGACTATATATTTTTTTAGCTAAATACGATGTTATAATTTTGTATAGCGTAGGCAGACAGGTCGATATTTTGTCGGATCCTGTGTATTCACCATGTCTTTTGGTAACAAGTGATACCATGAGTAAGAAAAACAAGCATTTTTATTGGATCGTCTAAGGTATCGTTTGTGAGTTGATTGAATTTTTCATGAATGCATGTCAATCTCTTATTCAAAAAGTTTTGAATCCTATCCGGTCCTGGAAACTTGTAATTCATGTTTTCCAACGGAATCCTTAACATCAAGGGCTGTGAATGACACATTTTCCATCTGTGGAACTTGTTCTCGCTTTTGTTGCTCTCCTTCCACCCAACTTGCCTCTGAATTGTGGTTTTTGGCACCTGAGAGCTGTCTCTCCGAAAAGTCTTGAACACTTAATAAGGTTGGATACTTGGGGCTAGGTGAACTTTGTGTCTCATTGTAAAAGGTTTTGTTACTCTCGGTAAAAGGTTTTTTCGGACTTATTAAACAAGCAATTGTCGTTTTTACTCTTGTTACTCAGTTTGTATCGTCTCAGGCGAGACGAAAATAGTTTCTGTTTCATTGTATCGAGGCACACACAAGAGGATATGTTAGGTACTTCCCGTTACGTATGGGTAATGTTTCTACATTATCTTCTTCACTTCTTTTATCAATTTCCTAGATATTATGATTATTATTTTAGTATTATAATAACCAGTATTATATTATTTTCATGACAATTATCTTATTTATATAATTAACTGCCTCCGGGTTACACCCAATGGTTGTTTAAATAACTATCCTATCTTATTACACAACCACAAATTCCCTGTACTTTGATTCTCAAATAGGAGACGCAAAAGCAAAAGATTTTGCATAATAAACAGTAAAAAATGTATAATATCTTAATGTCGTTTTGATGCATTTTTCATATATTATTTATCTACCCGTTATGTTTGGCTGAGTTATTCTGTCTTAAAATCATAGCTTTGCTGCAGCCAATAAGTAGCCGAACGGCTAATGTCCCGGTGCGTTAGATCGAGTTGTAACTTAGTGAATTCGAATTCAGTCTAGAAAATTTTGGTTATTTCCATTTTTCTTTAAATATTAGTAGTAGCAAAGTGTAATATTCAAGCAAGGGACAAATTTCAGCAAGAGATCTTGACACAATATTTAGGCGCGGATGGATACAAATATATAAAATTATTAATAACAAAGGAAGTCGTATTATGGTTCGGAAAGGAAACGAACTTAATGGGATAAAGCCAGAAAAAACTATGAAAAGGAAAATATGAGGAAGTGAAGAAGTAGTTGATTAAACTCCGCAGTTTTGTATTGCAAATGTGATAAAGTGGTTTCTTCTCCCAAAAGAAGGGAATGTTTACAATATTTTCGACATTGTTATTTGGAATTGTTTTTTATTTCTGTTCAAGTAAAAAAAACTGCTGAAGTTTTGCCGGATTGATCACGCGTTCCTCTGTTCACAAGTCTCGTATATAAGCTGTGGTGCTATGTTGAGATGTCTCCGAGCTGACGGGGTTATTTATCGAACAAATTTTACCTGAAAATTCATTGAAATTTTGCATTTCTGCGACTTAAACTATTAAATAAATTAACCTTAGGTGAGAATAAGAATGCAGTACAATCTACACATCCCTATAGAATAGTACATCATACTTATAAATATTTCAGTTCAGCTTTATGTAATTTTCGCTGCCTGTCGCAGAGGCGTTAACTCTCCCCCTCCGCCAATTTGAGTTATAAAGTAAACATGGTATTTACAAAAAAGGTATACTTTAATTATCTTTTCTAAATATTTAGGGGAATGGAGTAAAAAGATAATACTTCCACAAATATTAAATATACATTTGTTGAATGTTGCATCAATGGGTAGTGTCGATTTCGTGCTTAAAACCCACCCTTTTGACCCACTAATTACTTACGTAAATAATCGTCTTTCGCAGTAGTCGAATTCACAGAATGTTTTAGTTAGTGGAAGGAATTTTATCGATAAATGTCAGAAAATTTAATTACAATTATCAGTAGAACTATTGATGCAGTATTCCAATGAACAAACTGTTTCCAGTCATTTATTCATTAATGATATGCAACATGTATACTTTAGTTGTATGTTGAAAAAGGTACCACCCGGTAAGATCGTAAAACGGCCTCCTAAACCAAATGACATAATAATAATAATAATAATAATAATAATAATAATAATAATAATAATAATAATAATAATAATAATAATACCCGTAGAAAACTTTTATTGCGACTAAATGAACTTTAAACATTATTTTTAGTATTTTATATATCAAAAATATTGTAATTAAAATATGTTCATGTTTCTTCACCATATCGTATTTTTGTATTCAGCGATCCAGAAACGGATTAAATTTCACATTTGAAAGCTTCTATCTAATTCATGTAACTGAGTCTAAACGTATTTTTTAAGTTATTTATTTTTTCTAATAAAATGGAATTGGAACATTTTATGTTCAGCAGAGTACTATCCTAAAATGAGTACACATTGACCCTCGTACATTCAACTGTACTCTTTTTACTTAACAAATTAGAGCTTTTCTTTCTAGGATATAAGAAAAAAGTCCGCATTGTCACACCAGAAAATTTTGAGAAATAATGCCCAATATCATAATGTTACAGATATCGCGTACTCTAAAACGGGCTAAACATTTTTACCCACGAACATATGCTGAGAAAAGTCATGTAACTTGGTAGTTACGCATGTGTCATTTGTCCCTGACTCTGACGCAACTTTACATGCAATGATGATCGACAGGTAAATGAAATCTCTTAGAGTGCATCAGAACCAACATGCAGAACTCCTTTGTATGAGGAGTTGCCTAACAATAAGGCAAAGATCACGTGTGGAATTTCGTTTTATGTTTTATGGGTAATAACCCACCACATGTTCTTTGCCATATTTTGATTATCTCCTTCCCTTCACTTGATTTAGAAGTTTTAACATTTATTCTTAGTATTTTTGTATAAACATATAAACAAAATTTAAATTCCGTAGTCACTTGAAACATTCTCGTTAAAATTCAAATCCTCTTCTCGTGGGGAATTGCGCAGTACTTGCAAGCAGGATACATTTTTGAAGGTTGACAATTTCTATTCATAATTTAAATACGAAATACAGTATTCCAAATATCATAAGAAGACAAGGTACATATATGTACATCCATTTTAACCTGAAACAAACATTGATAATTTACAAACATAAATCAAGCTCTATAATTAGGTACCTATTTGAAAAACACGAAAAATAAAGTCACAATACTTAAACTTTACGGTCGAAACTCTTTGAAAATAATCGTACTATAACAGCGTATACTTTCTCACATTATTTGTAACTCCTCTGCAATATTATATTACAATATGAACTTGCATAAGTATTTACAACCAGCAAGAATTGTTTTGCACTCCGAGACACGAACTCAGGTCGTCCGAGTTAAGTCGCCGTGAGCCTTACCTCAATGCTAAAGAAACGTCGCGTCGTGTATTTTGAACTTGGGCCGACGCTTAATTTAATTGTGTGAACTCAATATTTGCAACAAGATATTTTCGAAAATTGAAAAAGGTTAACGAAAATGAGGCCTACACGATTCTTTTAAGCGTGTCTCTTTACTTTAGCAATTTTTTTTGTTATTTAAGGTCGCATCAACAGCTAGGTCATTAGCGACCACTATTGGCATAAACGATATGGTAACTATGAGGGTGAAACGAAATGGTGATGATGAGTGGTGAAAGGACGAACACAAATACAACCATGCCCGAGGCGGGACTCGAACCCGCGACCAGTCAGGTCCGAGATCACTACGACACAACTGCCTTAGCGATCTCGGCCACCAGGCCGACTTTATTAACTTTGATTAGGTAAAGTGAAACATTATGTCATTGTAATGAGTTTCGTAATGAAGTGATTTACCGCCCTAGTATAGTTATATTCTTCATTACGACACTAGAGCGGTAAATAAATGCTTTGCCACTCTTCTTTTGAAAATATTTTGGACTTCTTTGTATTCTACCCTTCACTTTTCCTCCTTAAATGCTATGAGCTGAGTAAACTTATTGATATAAACATTTTCAGTGATGTTCTTTAACTTAGAGTAGTGGATCCAAAGACTACTTAGTTCCTCCATCCTTGACCTGCCACTAATATAAACAATCAAAACTTTTTTCCATATGGAATGAACTTTTTTCGCGCCAATCTTTAAAAATTAAATACTCACGATCATGTTTGTACCATTGTGTTCTGTACCATTCTGTAACACCTCTATTAAGATAATTACTTAATAATAAAACGTGATTACTAATAATAAATGTAACTCAATCCCGCTAGCTCGGTCGACAGGTTCTATGAAATAATTGTTACTACTTACTCCGCAACCAATTACTCAATCTGCCATCCTTACGGAGTGGCGAGGAATCAGAAAATAGTTCTGAAATGTCTACTCAAGGAGTGAATGTAATGGCAAATAAGAATCAGTTTTCTTTCAAACTATAAATTATAATTTACTAGCAAAATACCCGGCGTTGCCCGGGCTTTGCATATATCACATCCTTTAAAAGTGGAAAATTAACAATTTTATATAAACAACGGTGTTCAACATTATTTTTAATGTAATAGATTCCACTTTTAATAAAATACTATAATTTTCTTTCTTTTATTTTATAATACACTGCTATTGGAATTTGATCTGCTCTATTTCCTCAGTCTCAAAGTGCTTTATTAATCATATATTTACTGAGTGATTACAAAATATTATCATATCACCGTCATCATACTTTTTCATATAAAAAAATATTGATTCTAAAAAATAATTCTGACAGTTCATGTATTTGTTCATTGAGCTATTATTAGTAATTAGATAAGATTTAGCGCTTTGTTTTTACAGTTTTAAAATATTAAATAACATACTATTAATACTTCATATAATTAAATATATATTAATAATTATTTTATTATTAAACACTTATTTCAATTACCAAATACAATTTGTATTAAAAATAATAAATGAAGTATTGAATATATATTTTACTAAAAATAAAAAAATACGTCCATTACCTGCAATTAGGAACAACTCTATCCTCAATCCATTCCATAATAATCTTATATCGATAAAAATGTTAAAAAGTAAGTATTGATTTTGAAAAAAATAGGGGGTCCAAAACACATCCAGTCAGTGAAATGTGAAAAATATTTACCTTACTATTTACATGACAAATGAAAAAGTACAAAAATACATTTTCAGTTTTATTCAAAATACTTGTATTTTCAATTAATGCAAATTTCATGGAAGAGAAAAGGAAAAACAATGTTCATGCTAGCAATTTTCATTTTTAATAAAATTAAAACTTTTAATAAAAGGGAAGATCTTAAGAATGAAGGAACGAATTAAGCCCTAGGATTAAATTTACACATTTTGAATGACTTCTTTGTAAACTACATTAACTGTTTTCCCTGCTTGGCAAAGTACAAACAAATTTTCAATTCTTCCCTCACGTGAAGCCCCAACATACAATTGCCCATGTGAAAAGCATGGATTTCGAAGATCCAAACCTACACATTTCAGAGCTTTCCCCTGAGACTTATTTATAGTCATAGCAAAACTCAATTTAACTGGAAACTGTATATGATTAAATTTAAAAGGAAAATCCGAGGGAATTATTGGTATGCATGGTATAAATACATTTTGATCAGCTCCATTACCAGTAACAACTTGAGCCTCCAATAAAAATTTATGAAGACTTTTAACTACTAAGCGTGTGCCATGGCATAGCATTGGTGGATTGAGATTTCTGAGGCAAAAAATTAGTGCTCCAGTTTTGAGAGAGAGTACATGCTGAGGTAGTCCTAATACGTCTACAGAATTTACGAATTGTGTTGGGCAATTGACGATGTCCTCAGCATCAATTGCAAACATGTCTACAGCGTATTGCTGTAGAAGGTCCTTTTAACGGGAGAAGTTGGTTCATTTGTCCACTTCTCAGCATGAACCGATAACAATAAAAACTTTTGGCAGACACTTTTTTGCAAGAGGGCTGCTCAGTATTCGGATCAATTTCATTAAACGAAAATTATAACCAACATCTTGCCAAAATAGGTACTGAAGTGGATGATAAGATCTATGAGTTGCAGATATTCTCTGCAAAGAATTATCTCTAAGTTTTAAAATAATAAGTCTCAATGAAGGTCGGTAATTCATAAAAATACATTAAACTCATCCTTTTCTGTACAGAAAATTTGTATTATTTGATAATATACATACATTAACACCAATAAACTATAAAAACAATATTTTTATCATATGGTATGCAATGGCATTTATTTATGCAATGGCATTAATTTATCATATGGTTTGCATATGGCATGTGTTTGCAAGAATAGATAAGAAATTGAAATATATTGATGGTATGCTTTGGAAAAATAGTTGGGAAATAGAAATAAATTGCAAGAATTGATAAGAAATATAGAATGTATTTATACTTAAAATTAAAAACCATATGTATGTAAAAGTAATATAATACACAAAAAAATTAGAAAAAAACATTTAAACTTTGCAAACACTGATAGGAAATAGATATAGATTCCAAGAATAGATAGGAAATATAGAATACATTTACACTGAACCCTTACATTCTACGTATTACATACGAACAATAATACACTGAACGGGTAACTGAACTGAAAGGGTACATATTTACTATGTACCCTTTCCCTCAGATAAAGTGGCCGGCTTCTTCCACACCGCGACGACAAACTTGGACACACCTCGGCCTGGGGGAGGGCAGGGGGAGGGACACGTTGACCAATCGCTAGCAGGTAGAACCACAGTTGTCTGTGATTGGTGCAACATCCCAAGGCGTGGGAAGGACGTTGCCTCAGGGGGAGAGGGCTAGTTTGTTTACGTACGAGGCGGAAATAAGTCATATTTCCCTACCGATGGAGAGATTTTGCCTGCATGTTCGCCACGACGAAAAAATATTTCTCAGCGGGGGTTTCCGTCCAGAATTTTTGTCAACTGACCCGTAAATATTTAACATTTTAGCAACAATTGATCTAACGTTTAGCAATCGATTTGTAACTCCAGTCGAAATGCAATTTTCAGATGCTCATTTCAGGCACAATTTGCAGACCCTTCCCGGTCGTTCTAACGCATATTTCGAATTTGTTTATAAAATTATAAATTGTTGCAAAATTGTTAATTCACAATTTTCGGCTTTGAGGCATCGGGAGACCCTCCCCCCTTTAGATTTGCAAAAGTTAGAAATTGTTTATAAATTTTCAATTGTTGCAATTTTTGTCTCATCTGTGTCGTTTAAACGCGATACAAAATTCCGGAATTCGATCGGTGTTATCATATTTCGTTCTCGAGATATATGTAATTGTTTATAAGAAATTAACATCTTAGAATGACCCCAATTCTTTTCACTTAACACAAGCATACTGAAAAAAACAGTTCTCCAATGTTGAGCTTTTGCTACGCTTAAAAACACTTAGCTTATAAACAAATTCTGTGGCCAATTTAATTACGCTAAATCCGTCTTTTTATGGCGAGTATGAATATAAATTTTATTTTGCTTTTATATTCTCTTTTAAATGCCTCAATTTGTAGGCCGAGGGGTGTGCAAGTTTGTCGTCGCGGTGTAGAAGATAGAATTTTGCCGGCCACTTCTGAGGGAAAGGGTAGGTAAAAGAAATGAGAAATAATACTGACAACTACAACATTGTCTCTTGTACTTTTTCTTCTTAACCTTGCGGCCAATCTGGATCTTTCCCTTCTTGCTTGAGCTACTTCCAAGCATTCTCCTGCTCTATTTGCAGCGCAGGTTTCCTCCTGTGCTTTTAACTGATTGCGTTTAGGTGTCAAATTTGTTCAAATTCATGCACTTTGAAGCCTTTGACCATGTGATCCGACAACGTGTAAACAAATGTACACTGATTTAAACACAGCTGCACTTCACGGTCACAAGCTGGAAGGAATCGAGAGCTCCAATACGAAAACTTTAAGTCCGAAGGAAGCTCGCGATTGGATAATAGTGTTCCCCTGTCCTTCCAGCTTGTGTTCTTGAAGTGCAGCTATGTTTAAATCGAAGTTACATATACAGCTCATTGACTACAGAAGACATGCACTGCACTTTGTGACGACTGCAAGCACTCCACCTACAGTGTATTACAATTTTAATTTGTTTTGCTTATTTGTCTTCAAAAAACTTAACAATAGTGATCCAAATTGTTCATTTAACGGTTGAACGCGGTTTAGCGATTAGAATTTAAATTTTTTAAGTATTATTACGTGATCTTGCGCACCGTTACTGAGCTCTAGCGGAATGTATTATAAACAAGGTCATCTTAGCGACAGGCGATAAATGTGATCGTGGTGGATCTACCAAGGCATTATTTAAATTATTTATTTTCTCTATTTGTGTAGCATTAATCTTTACCAAACTGTGCCAGAACACTGCGTCAAACTCTGAAGAAGAGCCCGTAAAGATGCCGCATCTATTTATACTCTTTTTTGTGATATCCTTGTCGATTACATGTAGTTGAATTCACTTTTATTGGTATAGATTATGCATGACAAAGTTATTAACTACCATCAATTATTACAATTAATCGTTAGGTCATGACCATTTTTCTCGTTATTGCAATAACAGCGTTATAGAACCTTTTATCCTTTCTTGCGTCTTCGCGCGCAAGTCGCTCGATGTCGCCACGTAGGGTAGACCAATCTTCCTTCTCGTCGAAATCCACGATGATCAGCGACCAAGTCGAAACTTCCTCCAACCACTTCACAAACTGCCTATACTCTTTACCTTGCGCCTCAGGTGGGCACCTATTTGAAACTGATTACTTTCCCAGGTCGGAATAATATCCCTCTAATATTATTTTCTATCACCTATCCTGGTAATTCACTATTCACTAGTAAAAGTTCTAGGTCAAATCGTGTAACTCCACCGCGAAAACGTTCTAAGTTCACTTTTCAGTTCACTCATGAACAAGTCCGAGTTTGCAATTGTACAACACGTAAATTTTACAAATTACAATTGTACACTTAATGCGGAAATATTCAAGTATAAATATAAAAGTTCAATGTTCACTCTCGCGAAATATCCCGATTTGATAATTAACCTCAAGAAAAGAGAGCGCTAGAGATCTGCTCACCACCACAACACGAGTCGGAATGCCGTAATTCCCAATCTGGTCCACCCTTTAATGCTCGCTGTGTTTTTCTCTCTATTGATTTTTTCGCGTTGCTACAGTGCATCTTGCGTGTTTACTTTACAGGTCTCCCGGTTACTACAGTGTCCCCCCGCAGGAACTCGCTTTCCTACGGTGTCATCTGCGTATCTGCACCATAGGAAATCACTTTTTTTGCAATATCTACATTTCGACCTTTATTTGCCTAAATCAAATGTCCTTCAATTTTAGTATGTCACAATAAGAAGAGAATGTATTGTAGTCGAGCACCTGAAAAAATAAATTTTCGATAGAAAAAATGTTATCGCTGGGCCATGCGAACGAAAAAGTGGATAACTATTTTTCTTATAGTCCTTAATTTTTCCTATACTCATTCTAACACGTTGTGTAGCCATAATACACATATTTAGGACCCTTGATACCGAGAAATTGACTGACAGCAAGACGCGTGTCCGAATGTGTGTGGTCAACGCTGCTGCCGAAACCGTTCAGCCGATTTTCTCCAAAATTGATATTCCTCGATCTATTTAAGGAAATCCGAGGCACTGCGAGTTTAAAACGGTTATTTTAATTTTTGGGAGTACTTTATATGAAGTTACATTTACATTTTCAAAGTTTTCTCAAAAGTGAATCAAAATTATTTGATTGAGTTTAGTCTCTGATAGAGTAAACACGTTGAAAAGAATAGTGCAGGTCTCATTTTCATTGAAATTCTTGAATTCTAGAAAACTTATTAAGTTCAATATTTTTTTCAGCGTCGTCTTACATTTTCAATATTGAAGATACCGGGTCGTTATTTTAAGTTGCAACCCTTTGTCAGGGAGCATCTACTCATGTTTGGCAACCCCATATCTTTGCCTCAATTCAAAGCCGTTATTGGCATGTTGGGACGAGAGAGGAGGAGGTGAGCTTCAGGTAATAAGCTGCAGTAACTTTCCCTTTTCCATTCAAGTCTTTGGGCGGCAAGCTACGCGGCTCGCACATTGGAATCTTTTCGCGCTGAGCATGGTGAAGTGGGATGGGATGTGCTGGGACATCAGCGGGCAATCAAAACGTTTCTTTATGCGTTTCCGTCTAGTATGCTCAAGAAACAAAACTGTAATACTGAAGATGTGAAGGAAACTTACACAACGTAACAATTATTATTTAATGAAAGCCTGCTCAGACAGAAATCAGAAAGACAGCTCATGAAACATCACCGCCCAGCTCTTCATTATTTAAAACAATCATTATTATTATTATGGAAACTGGGAATTGAACAAATCAGAAAATCTTAATAAAATAAATAAACATTTTAACATAATAATATGTAGTAACTAAATAATAATTTGAAACAATTAATAAAAAATATTTTCTTAAAATGACAATTAACTGACTTTCAGTATAACGGCTGTAACACGTTTAAGAGCTTAACTTCTTCAATTTGCCCAGGAGACTCTGTAGGATTGCGACGTAAATATTCAAAATAAGTTCATTTATTTGTTGATAAACTTTATTCTTAAGAACACCCAATAGAAAAATTCCAAAGGAGTAAGATCTGGGGAACATGGTGGTCGTAGAGACCCTAGAAACAATTCGTTCTCCGAAAATTTCATACTTTTGTGCGCTGTGTGATAGGGGCGCCGTCTTAAACCATCCGCATCTCGCGTCTTCTTCTAAAAGAGTTACACATTTTGAACAATATCTATATTCTTTTCGGATGTAATTGTATCCGTAAACAATTGGTCCGATAATCCAAGGGCACTAAGCCCCATACCAAACCCAAAATTTTCCAACAATGGAATTTTTGTGTAATTTCGTGTGACTTCAATGTGCACCACAACGGACAGCTCAGTTCGTTTACGTCCTGATGAAGCTTCATCACCAAAAAACAAGGTATCAAATACGTGAAGCCGTAACTGAATGAAGCTCATAAAACAATGGCAGAAATATGCATATACACATTGCTGATGCAGTTTCGATAGCAAAGTCTCAGATGCAGTTTTCATAGGAGTTACAAAACCTCCGGAAGTTCTAATAACTTGTCGTCCTTGTCCGTGGTATACGACTCCGCTCTCTATGCTGCTCAAAGCCAAAATAAATGCTTTCTCTTTCTTCCAACTGAAATAGCCTTATTCGCTCACCCCAAAACCTGAGTATAAGTGACTCCCGGGGGTGGGGGATGCGCTAAAAGAGAAAGAGATGTCGAACGTATTTAACGCGTTTGCCAAATAGGTACACCCAGGCATGGTTTGCAAATGAAAATAAATGCCTGAAATATATTTTTTTAATAAAGGCTGTTCTTTAAAGACATCTTGAAACAATATCGTATGCAATTTTTTAAAAATATGAGTACATTTGCGCGGAATTTAGACAATTTTTAAACAGTTATTTTCTCAAAAACGGCTCCATATTTTTCTTTAATATACACTTCAATTTTTTTCAAATAACGGTAAAAAAATTGGCGCTAGTTCTATTTTTCAAAACTACAAATTTGAAGAGAGAACAAAAAACAAAACAAAATCAGATATTTAACAAATTAATTTACGATTTTCTGAGAAAACGAGTAGTTTTCTCACAATTTGTGCTTAAAATTGTTGCAAGTTGAATTTTCGATGTAATTGCAGATATTAAAATAGTGCGAGAAAGTATGTGCTGTTGTTACACCAATAGTTTCATCAGACATTCAGCAAAAGCTCTATATTGTCTTGGGTGTCACCCAGTCCTTTCCAATCTGTTCCAAGTACCGACAACAGAAATAGAGTGGAAATATTACGAAGACGTATGTGCTGTTGCAGCACCACCAGTTTTTATCACTCACATATTCAGCACTCACTCTCCATTGTCTTGCATAATTGTCACACTTACCTTTCCAATCGCTTCCGGTTATCGGCCACAGAATTAGGGTTGTCCTTGAGTAGATAATGTCGTATTCCTAGACAGTAAGTTTCGAGGAATGTTGGCCAATCTATGTTACACACATCAAATGGAAAAATCTGTTTATCTTCTTTCTTTAAGACAGTCAATAAATTCTGCGTGTTGTTGTCCCTAAACTGCCATTGTCGTACCATTGCAAATAATGTTGCTTCATGCACTCTCATTATTTTGGCATGAATATTTAACATGCTGAAAGATAGACCATCACCACTGTTATTTAACATTTTGAAAGGAAGTTTGAAACAAAATAGAAATACAGTAATAGACTATTGGAATTCCACTTTCAGTTTCCACGTGCTCTGTCATTTACCATATGGAAAATAATCAGGGTAGCAGCCCAAGTAGACTGAAAAAAATCTTTTCTAGTAGGTATTATGCCTTTGAACACAGATACAGAATTTCATAAAATACTTAATACTTATCAGTGGCGAAGCTATAGTCTTGCAGTTGGGTATTCTGAAACTATCTTACATTTTTTGTAAATTAGCTCCATTCAGGGGTTTTTCATTCATCAAAATCGTCGATAATTTGTTCTTTAAAGATGCGTTTCTGCACAGTTAGTTTAGCAGATA
This sequence comes from Teleogryllus occipitalis, assembly GCA_011170035.1. Classification (NCBI taxonomy): domain Eukaryota; kingdom Metazoa; phylum Arthropoda; class Insecta; order Orthoptera; family Gryllidae; genus Teleogryllus; species Teleogryllus occipitalis. Next base: position 434,457 of record BLKR01000532.1, on the reverse strand, counting down.
CTTCTTGATAGCCAGTGTACTGAAATTACCGATTCTGATATTTCCCATGGAATTTCTCACGAATGCCTTTACTACCTTCAATGTAATCATATTCCTTTCACATAATGCTGTAGAAGAAGGGAAAGTTAGACTGTTGTATCAACCAAACCGCCTCTTGACGTTTTTTTCTAGACTAATTTGTCTAACAAATACTACTTCAGCAACAAATCTGCAGCAATGTATTTTGCATTATCAACATTTGTATTCGTATGTTCATTTCGAAGCTGCTCACTGTGAAAAATAGATCTTGTTTTATTAGTAAAGAAAACTTTTCTGAACGAAAGGACGCTTTCTAGGTGGAAACGGATTTCCGTCAAGAAATTCAATAAAATGAGTTTTCAAAATCTTGAAACCTTGTAGTCCAACTGAGTCACTACTGTGTCAATAATTTTAAAAGAAAACATTTTGTATCTTTGAAATAATTCTGACCCTGAAAGTTCATTATTAGTCATGTCTTATTTAATGCAGATTTCAATAGTCTTTTCATATCTAACACGGTATATTACTACGTATCTATACAATTTCTATCTCTACGACATATTGCGTACCTCATGATTTCACATTGTTGAGCGAAAATTACATTTTGATATCGTGAACCGAAGTTATGGGACTGGCGCATAGTCAGTGGGACATTCTCTATAACACTAAATCTTTAGGTTCATAAATTGTTTCATAAAGAAAATACGAAAAAAAATCACACAAACAACTGTACTTTCCCATTACGTCAGGTGATGAGGTGAATTTGCTTGGTCGAGTCGTGGACGTGCATCGCGGTACACGTCCGTGCTTCTTGGGATGCCCGAGCTCTCTGTGGCTCCTTGCCCTGCGAATGCGAGGGAGATCGCGCGCACCTTCTTGTGCGCATGCGCAGCAGAGTTGGCCGGGGTCTGTCTTCACGTATAGCTACCGGCCCCAAAGAGTATTGAATTGAATTTGCCTTATTTTACGTGGCGAGACTCAGGCCATGAGGCCTGCTCTTCCGTCTGACCACGCAAATTTCGTTACGCTCCTTTCAACAAGAGAAAGAAGGTATTACTTGGGCGACGAAACAGGCGATCGAATTTAGCTCAGAGGCATCATTTAGGCTTGAGGATCTTTTACATGCAGTAAATCTACTAACATGGGACAGCCGGCTTTACTTCCCCTCCGAAGGAAGGCGTACGAAGGATTTTTTTCGCCCTTAAAAATCCACTGCTTCGATCGGGTTTGAACCCGCGAACTTGGTTATAGCAGTTAGCTAACCGCAACACCATCGCCGCCGCCGAGTATATCTCTGCGGTCCAGCTAAATCCCTCGCGCGTAAGCGAGAAAAAGGAGTCGAAAACATTTAATTTTCCTCAACGCTTCAATAAAAAAATTGCACACTTAACGACCGATTTTATTGAAAAATAATTTGGGATTTCTAAGGCTCCCAGATTACCCTTCAGCTTCGCCACTGATACTTGTGCACATTAATTTCATAATACGCACACATCTGTTGTATCTATACATACCTTTATCACTATGCATATACATTGATATTGTTTACAAAGAAAAAGTTATTTATTTGATGTGAAATACAATAATTAATTACTTTGGGTATTTATTTTTTTAAGTATATTGCTAATGTTGGTGAAAATTTATCCTTTGCAATCGGTTATGTCAAAATAATACTATTAAAGTGTGTTAATAAATTATTTCTCATCTATTTTTTCCTTCATTTATAAACCCCCTGATCCCACGCCCTATGGCTGTTTTATGTATCAAAGTTCTTAAGTCACTTCAATCCCCATACCGAACTTCAAAATCTTCATCTAAGTTTCTAATTTTGCGAACCAGACAAGTTCAAATAAAACAAAACTTTTAAAAAATATAAATAATTAGAAAATAATGAAATAATGAAAATATTGTAATTATTCACAGGTGTTCTGAAAAATAAGAAAAATGTTTCTACATAATGTTATTATATAAAATGTAATGAATATTTCTTTTATGCTTTTGAATCCAGTGATTTACAATTTTATGAGGTATTCTATAATATATATTTTCTTTTTTTAACAGAATATTGGCTACGTTTGAGGGAGTAATTTAAAAGAAATAGTTTCTTTAATAGTTGTATATTGTGTACATTACTCACATTCCCTTTTTTCCTACAAGACGATACATCAAATCGATGAAGAAGGCAGGTAATTGCTCCAAAAGTAACTTCTGGATGAAGCGTGTACTTTGATGGCGTTGGAAAGAAAAGAATGGATAAATAATTATTTCGTCGAAAGGATTTCTTAACATTGCTTCAAAACTGTATTTCAAAAAAGTTCCCCATGTGATGGGATTTCTTTCACCAGTGCAGCAATTGTACACTTCAATATTTTGTATTCCTCTCTGCATGGCTGTGCGCCACGCAGCACATATGGTGAGATTAACAACTATGTCTGCTGGAATAACGTCAGTAATCGCGCTTGCATCTGCTAACAGTCCATGGATGAGCCCTTTTGCTGTAGCTGCAATGAAAGGAGAAGGGCCATTCCAACCTTCAATCCATCCAGGAAAAGGTTCCATCATCGTTGATATAACTGAAACAAGAAAGTGATTGATTATATTAAGTGTGTAAATTTAATGGAAAATGCGAAAAAGGTTTTAAGTTTCAGTTTTTTTTAATCTTTATTTTTTTTAATACTAACCCATAGTTGGTCTAATTACTGCAATAGGAAGCTCCTTGTTATGCTTCTGAAGCACATTCTCAGCTAACGCTTTAGTGTAGGTGTACGTGTTTGGCCGTCCGCCCAATAACCTAAAATTCAAGTAAATGATGGTTATAATAATTATAAATAAGAATTCTTACAAAATAACGAGTTATTATGAATTTTAGTGTGTTCATCATTGTGACATATTTTATGCACTGTTATCATAAGAGTTGCCATGCGATTCAAACATTTGTATTTCAAGTGAAGCTTGTTCTCTCATTGCAGTTCGTACATGACTAATTGATGGTGTCTGGTTCATTGTAATTAATGATTCATTACGATAAATTTACACGATAAACCTATTGTGTTTGTAACGCTGTGTTATGCATTTAATATATTACGTAAACTTAGTTTTCGATGCGGCTTTTCATGCATGACTTACTTTGGAGTGATTGCATCAATAATATCGTCATCCATTATTTCGACTAGATGAATGATACTTTCTGGATCATGAACGGCATTATAAAATTTTTCATCCACTTCCTCACGATCACAGTGGCTATATGCAGATGAAATATAGACAAATGCCTGAAAATATTGTTTGATCAATTTGTAGGGTTTATTACTTAAAATTCACATAAATTGAGATGAATGGCAGATCACCTTGATATTTGGCATCCGTGAGCAGAATTCGGCAAGGTGCTTTGTTGCGGTAGTGTTCACAGTTACTGCCTCTTTCAGTGGTTCATTAAATCGTAATGTTGCTGCAACATGGAATACTACAGAAACTGTTCTAATTAATATTTCTTGGTCTTTCGGACTGATGCTTAAAAAGGGTTTTGACAAGTCTCCAGGTATTACAGAAATCTTCTGCAGATCATTAGGACGGTATTTGCGTAAGCGATCGAAAACCTGAAAATAATAATTTGAGACTTGACTTCGCTATTCAGTGTACTAATGTACTAATGTCGGGAAGATCCGTAATACTAATCCCGTACTAATGTACGGGAGACCAGAGCTAGTTGGTACAAGAGGTTGCTTGGCACTCTGATTCCAAGATTTATGTCACGTGTCCTTCACGACCTAACAAACTTCCCACAGAAAACTCAGCATGATCAATGAAACGACGGAATAACCATGATTTCAAATGTGTTTTAGAGTTTGGAGGGTAATATTTTCGTATTTTATTGATTGTCTTCTGTAATTAGAAAGATCATACCTCTCTCTGTCATTTAACTGAAACCTTCAACCAGGCTCTTGATTTTCGTGCATCAGTTTTTTAAGTTTTGATTTGATTTTTTTTCAATGAACATTAAAATGTGTATGTGACGTATGGGGGAAAACATAATGTTCGCACTTTTCCTTGAACTTCAGAATTTCTTCATCTTTTAATCACAAATTGTTGAATGATGAATAAATTCCCCCAATCAAGGTTAGCAACATTTTAAAAAGTATAAATCTTTACTTGATAAGGTAAGGTGCATCTGTAAACAAACTACAGGTTTGATTTTGTAGTACTGCTAACAATATAGCAACCCACACCCATGACTCTACTCCTACCACAACTAACAAAAGGACAGTTCAATACAACGTACGCATAGTGAAGCTACATTAATGTCCAAAACCAAAATGAGGGACTATGTTAGTGTATGCTTAATAGGTCAGGCAAAAATCAGATAAAAAATCCGAAAAAAATCAGGACAAAAATCCGATTGAGGTGGAAGACAATGACCAAGAAGCTGAAGTACATTACTTGTTGCTATTTGAATTCCCTTGCTGCCATTATTAACAGAAAATCCCGTTCGGTGCTGGTTGGGACTATTCAATTGGGGTTGGTTGGTTCGGTGTCAACCAGCTATATCCTCTATCAGCCCACAACCTACACAAAATAAAGTTATTTTTGTTTCTTTTTTATTCACTCATTGGGTAAAAAGTAGTGGCCTCATGTTCGTAGTTGTTTCCAAATACTTAGACTACAGTTCTAAATTATATAGTTATGAAAAACTAAATGAGCAATTAACACACCTGTCTCTGAGAAGATCTCTAGGCCCAAAATGGCCAATTTTTCACATTTCTAAACTTCGATTGCGTTCCAACAGGAGTCACCTAAAAGTTGCAAAATGTTGATAGTGATTAGATACTCGATTCAGTAGCGGCCAATTGAAATCGCAACATGTAAAAAATGCTTTACAAGATTTCCTCAAAGTCGGTTTTGAATGTTTCTTTCCTTATTTTTTTATTTTTGGATAGAGCAAAGCTTGCTTAGTTAAATAACAAAAGGTACGATTTTCATTGAAGCCTCTTGAATTTCAAAAATTGCATAAGGTCAAAATTTGTTTGACACTCTTCAAAACTATAATAACCAGTGGTGCTACACGCACATACTTTCTTGCATTAATTCTAACTGCTCCACTATATTATACTACTACATTACCTGCAAAAATGTTTCTCTGCTGCGAGTGCTGAACTCAGATCACCAGAATTAAGTTGCCGACACTCATACCACTTCACCACTGAAACGCCGTATAAATCGAACCCGGGCAAAGGCTCAAAAATGTAAATGTCCGCTTCTTCTTTTCCTTCTTCTTCTTCTTCCGTATTTCCCCTTCAAGAGTTCGTTTTCGACCTCCACAGATATCAGTTTTCCCCATCTCCAGGATTTAAACTTCTGCCCTCCATGGCTTCTTTGATGTATGTTGAATGGACAAAATTGTCCATTCCAGAGTTTGCCATTTTCTCTTCCTTCTTGATGATTACTATTCCAATATTTTCTTTGGCCATCTTCGTTCAGGCATCGTCTGGACGTGTTTATAGCATTGGAGTGCCTTCTTTTCGAATCTTTTAGTAATTAAAGAAATTGCCTCCATCTGTTTCCAAACATCCCGTTCCGTGTAATAAGAAATTTCTTATCGGATATTACTATCCCATATAACACTGTGCAGATATTTCTTTACTTTCTGGGTCACTTTCTTTTCCATTATTATTCTGGAGTTAACATACTTATCACACATGCCAGTTTTACTTATTATGGAGCCAAGGCATGTAAAGTTGTTACAGGATTCAATTGTATCACCATCTACTGTTATGTTCATTAACGTTTGTCCAATTCATTTTTACTAAAATTGGCACATACATTCAGTTTTACTAAAATTTATATCTAAAACCCATTTGTTGTATTCTTCTTTAAGTTTTCTTAGCATATACTCTTCGTCTTTGGACGATTAAGATTTGATCATTGGCACTCCTAAGTGGAGGATGTCTTTCCCGAATACATTTTGTACCATGTATGGAGAGCTTGCTCTAGATAAATATTGAACAATATTGGGGATATGCCACATCATTGCAAGACCTTTGTTCACAAATATATTTTGAGTTACCATTTTTCCAATTTTAATTTTCGCTACAATGTTCTTAGATAGTTTCTTGGCAATGTTGATCATGTTTTCTTTTATATTTACTCTTAGCTTACTTCGCAGTACACTATCATAGGCCTTTTCAAAATCTATAAGTATCAGGTAGAGATCTACATTCCTGCTTTTGCATTTTTCAGTAATTTGTCTTCAACAGTAAATATGATTCAGGGAGGATCGCCCCAATCTAGAATCACGTTGCTCTTCACTCAAAACATATTTATTTTTCAATATTTCTATTTTTGTACTCAAAATATAAGAGAACAATCTTGCTACCGACGGTATAAAACTGATTCCTCTATAATTTGTGCACATCATTTTATCGCCATTATTATACATAAATAGCGTACATAACACATGTTTCACTCTTCAGGTGAGTCTTCTAAAAATTCCATATTGGTGAACAGTCTTTTTAAATATTTCATAACCATGTCCACCATATTTGAGAAGTTCCATTCTCAGATTTCCTGGTCCAGGAGCTTTGTTTTTGCCCTAGGCAACGCGATTTAAGTCTTTTATTAAGTATTCCATCTTTTTCTGTTATTTCTGCTTCACATTCCTGGGAATTGCTTACATCTTCTATTTCATTTTCAAATCCACTTTCTTGTAAAAGTACCGAGTAATGCTATTTTATGAGCAGGATTCTTTGAGTGACAAACTTTTTTACATTATTTTGTCTCATATTCTTAATAACACGAAGAAACAAATTTTAAAATTGACAGATATCTTAGTATCTAACACTTGTTCTAAAATAAGTGAAAAGTGCTGACTCATATGGAAACCATTTATATCCATCACCCACCAATTTTAGATATACTTCTTGAATCATTTATATTTCACTACAACAATGTTTGTTACATGGAGTACTAATGAACATGGAATTAGCTACGAAAATAGTGAGATGAAGTCACATGACACGCGTAATATGTAGTAATATGTATTTCAATGTACGAGTATTTTGTATACATAAAATCCATACACTGAAAATACTTAATCTAAGGCGTATTTTGCTTGGATTTCTTGGCTGTAGATTTGCGTTTGTGGTGAGCATTTGGCATGCCACGCTGAAGTGCCCAGCAGTTGTCATCCAACATTTTTTGCTCTCTATTTACCCTGGTATGATACTCCATCACCGACATTTACTGAATAAAACCATGTTCGTCACTGACTGAACTTAGGTTTTCGGGGAAGAGGTCAAGATGTGAGTAGAAGGGATGAATTAAGAGGGACATGTTGACACCCAGCTTTTTGTTGACACTGGTGCACTTCTTCACATTTACCTAGCATAATTATAATTTCCAAGGAAATTGGCTACAACTGATTTGAATACCATTCACACAGTTTTTTCAATATCATTCAGTAACTCTCGGTAATGGTTGTCAACAATTACCTTCCTTATACATGGACCTCTGAACACACCTTTCACTTTCGCATAACAGTTTTTCAATATCATTCAGTAAGTCTCGGTAATGGTTGTCAACAATTACCTTCCTTATATGTGGACCTCTGTACACACCTTCTTTCACTTTCGCATAACAGTTTTTCAATATCATTCAGTAAGTCTCGGTAATGGTTGTCAACAATTACCTTCCTTATACATGGACCTCTGAACACACCTTCTTTCACTTTCGCATAACAGTTTTTCAATATCATTCAGTAAGTCTCGGTAATGGTTGTCAACAATTACCTTCCTTATACATGGACCTCTGAACACACCTTCTTTCACTTTCGCATAACAGTTTTTCAATATCATTCAGTAAGTCTCGGTAATGGTTGTCAACAATTACCTTCCTTATACATGGACCTCTGACACACCTTCTTTCACTTTCGCATAACAGTTTTTCAATATCATTCAGTAAGTCTCGGTAATGGTTGTCAACAATTACCTTCCTTATACATGGACCTCTGAACACACCTTTCACTTTCGCATAACAGTTTTTCAATATCATTCAGTAAGTCTCGGTAATGGTTGTCAACAATTACCTGCCTTATACATGGACCTCTGAACACCTTCTTTCACTTTCGCATAACTCAACTTTGGAAAATTATTGCCCAGGTACCGAAAAGCATCCGAGTCGGTGTCTAATGCCTTCAAAATTTTTCATGAGTCCCAGCTTAATGTGAAGCGATGGCATGATAACACGTTCAGGGTCAATCAACGGCACACGATGGACAGTTTTATTTGCTGGCTACATCCTAGTTTTCATAGGTCAATTTTTCTTTATGTATTGGTGCTTACAATCTTTACAGTCCCACTAGCAGATAAGACAGCAGTACTTGGTGTACCCCGTCAGACGTTTCCATGAGAATGATTTTTAATTCACCATAGATCCACTATTTATACTAGTTATAGCATATTTTTTCAAGAAGTAACAGACATATAGTTTCATAAGTCAACTACATATTATTGAAGTACATACAGATTCATATGACACTTTGAGGTGAGTAGAATATTCAACTGGTACCGATGCATATTTTTTCCATTGTGTAATAATACTGCTTTCAAACTAGTTTTAGATGAGTCGATGAACATTTACCATGTTTCAATGTTGTGTTCCATCCCGAGACTTGTCAGGAGATCTTTAACGTTTGCACAGTAGAAAATACTGTCACTCATTGCAAGGAGTTTTACAAGTGTTTGTATCTCTGGTATAAATGTGAAGTCCATTATCGTTTAGAACCGTTTCTTTAAAACGTCTCACTACATCTTGTTCAGGACATCCAACTACTACTGAAATCATTCAGCGAACTAAAACAAAATTTCCTCTATAGAACCGTTGTCATTCATAGCACATACACCAATAATATTTGTTTATTATTTTGGCTATAAAAATTTAAATTAAGAGTAATAATTCTCTTATTTATGTGTTCGAAATTTGTAACATCCAATTCTTTCTTATAAATATTGAAACTCCGCTCGGATTTCGACACTCAGTAGAGTTAAGGTTCAGTGGAATTAAAAGAAAGGTTATGGAGACGAGATGTTAGGAAATTATCACATTTGTCACTACAAATATGATCATTTCCTATCATCTCGTCTCCATAACCTTTCTTTTTGGTTACCGACCAAAGACCATGACATCAAACTTCATCTTTTCTATTTGAATTCTCTCTCTTTTCTTTGATTTCAAACCTTGAGTATTCCAAGTACCAAGAGAGATAGTTCGTTTTCTAACCCAGTCATAGTTGGTTTCAAATGTTTTACAGAGAATAGGTTGAAGGCTCAACTACTCTAGCCCTTCTTTTTCCGGTCTCGGGACCAGCAACGGCAGCTACTGAGGTACTCGATCCCTCCAGCACTTACCGCAGGTGGAAAGGGAAAGCCTTATAAAATTGAAATATCCGTTTGAAACTTCCGAAGTATCGTCTCGTCTCCGTTGACCACAGACAGCCAGCCGTTTTGCCGTCAACCGATTTTTCTGTATCAAGAACCTACAAAATATGAATTCTGGATACACCACGTGTTAGGAGATTTTTTCTACATTTATCAACTGGATTTATTCACTGTTTCGTTACTAGGCTTCGACAAGAAGAGTTAAGCTGCCGAAAATTCGCCGTTTCCCATCGCACGATTACATACATTTTTCTTACGAAGTACCTCCGTAAGAAGGAAAAAGTAATAATATTCGGAGCCGTTAGGGCTATCACAGTAAAAGAAAAACTAAGTTGGACCCTTGGGTAGTGTCTATAATGCAATTAAAAATTTCATGTTGATAGGACAAACCGGACGAATCTATCATCACCTTTATAGGACCGATTTCTTTTAAAATAGTTACTACATTCAAGAAATTCCGTGTCAAAACTAGTTTTCCAAACACTCAAATATTACAAAAAACACTAGCCAATACTAAAGACTTAGTCTCACTTCCTACAACTGCACTAGCACATACATAAGACAAACCGGCCTAAAATTCACTCAGAGAATCAAATAACACAAACAAGCATGGAAAAACAACACTATCATCATTTTACACTTCGTCGATTACTTGCGAAAAGGGAAAATGCTGGTCAATGTTTCCTTAGACGCACAGAAGATTGTTTTGTTATAATTCGTGCGACATACAAATTTCAGCATGTCTATCACCCCTTACGCGCTCAAAACACCCACTGCTACCAGTAGTCAAAACTTAATTTCTTAAATGCCGCTCAGATGAGAATTACCACTTTTTGGTGACGAGGTGAAGCATTTGTGAATTCTCCAATGAACTATATTGTGGTCTTATAAAATATGTGTGTGTGTGTGTGTGTGTGTGTGTGTGTGAAATATTGTGTGTGTATATATATATATATATAATATATATATATATATATATATATATATATATATATATATATATATAGTCGTATTTCTTTCAAATCTAGACAATGGGAGCGCGTTTGCGAGCTAATACATCTCAGCTGAGGTCGCAATACCAACCCCACATAATTAAATTAACATTCGCATAAATGCGTGCATCTTAATGATATTTTACTCACGCAAGGCGAGTCGAGTAACCGCAAAACTGTGTTAGACCACTTTCTTTTTAACTAATGTTATTCTATCGCGCCTTCATTTGGAGAACTTTTAATTCTCGGGATGTTTACACTCTACAGTGGCTCTCTCCGGTATCTGGCGTGATCTCGAGAGAATCTATGAAAGCACTTCGACTCTTCAACTGTTGGTCCTTCCAGAGAGTTTCACACGAAAGAGGTTTTTGAGAACCCTCTGTAAGCAAACGCGCTGTTTTTGGAGAAAAATATTGAAAGTCCGAAGCGGGACGTTTAAAACGTTCTTTACTGTTTATTAGCATCAAGGAATTGTTATAATGATAAGTTTCAAATGACGGCGCCAAATTTGAATCAATTTTGGCCGCCGATGTGCTAACATAAAAAACACCATTAAGATGCACATATATATGCTACCGACTATCAATTTAATTATGTAAGGTTGGTATTGCGACCTCAGCTGAGAAGTATTAGCGCACTAACGTCGTCTATCCGTCTGAGAACGTTAGCGGCTAAACGGTTCAGTCGATTGTCTTCAAAATTGACTTTCCCCAATCGATCTGGCTCATGTCGTGGCCCCTTGAATTTGATATCGATTTTTTAATTTTGGCGGGTAACTTACACGGAGTCCCCTCCATGAAGACATTTTCAAAATTTAAAAAAAATGACTCCACAGTTTTTGATTAAATATTGTATTTTTTGAAGCTTTTTTTGTGTGAAGAACGTTTTGGAGAATGGTGAAGAATTAAAAACAGACCTTCAAATAATGTCATGTAGAAGTTTTCGAAAATATGAATATTTTTTGCCAAATTTTGTGTCAATCATTGGCAATTTTTCTTTTTTTAAATCATTTTTTTCTTAAAAATGGCACAAAACGTTTTGATTGAATTTCAGCCTTAGTTTAAAGAACGCATTCTCTTAAAGAGTCCGGTGCACCTCTCATGTTTGTTGAAGTGCCTAAGTTTTCGGAAAATTGAAATGTTTAAAATATTTCGGCGTCTTCCTACAACTAAAACTTAGAAGATACTCTTTTTTCTTAGTGAAATACGTTCATCAAAAACATATTTTCAAATGATTTCATGTTACATTTTTCGAAAATATGAGTATTTTTATAATTATATGAGTATATGTACTTCGGCATCAAACGTAATCAGCCCCTCCGAATATCCTGAGCTTCGTGAACGTAAAATGAGATGTTTCCAGGCAGTTGGATACTACGTGACGTAACCATTACTGAAGGTGAGAAAGCACGTGCCGTTTTTGCACCACTAGTGTATATTTTAAACTTCTAAATTTCTAAAATTCTAAATTTCTTCTTAAAATTTTTTCACACATGTAGAAGAAAACGGTAAAGACAGTAGTGCCGATTTTCCTTTCCAATGTATTTTGTATTTTCGGCAATTGAAAAAAAAAATCGAAATAGTAAATTTGAATTTCTCGCGCTTCTTTTGATGCGGTGTCATTTCATTGTCAATGTAATTTGTTAAGTGCTTGGAGGCAGTCATTGGAATCATGAAAATAAATTAAGTTTAATATTATTTGAGCATTAAATCTATTCTGAATTATTTAAATCTATTCTGAATTCTGAGTTATTTAATTGGTTAAATTTGTAAACGAATGTTTCACTTCGCTTTGCATGGTAAGGTGCATGGAATGAGGAATAACGCATATAGAAACGAGTAATTTCGATGAATACAAAAATATATTTATTTATATTTTTGTATCCATTTGCATTTTGTTGATAGCGGTATCAAGAATGCTGAATTCCAAAATGTTAGTGCCATACGAATCCAGTAGTCACTGTTTCTTGTTGCAAACCATTGTTTTAACGCCGCACAGATAACAGATGTTGATTACCACCGTTGATTCACTTCAATATAAACTTATAATTTTATTTACGACTAAATACGACGCATTGCGCATCGTTGGTACATTTATGTAGAATGTGAATACACTGAATTCCACGGCAGAAAGTTGTTTCCGTTTAAACGTTTGAATTAAAAAAAAATATGTATGTATTTTTCTCGCTTCGTTTATTTAAGAATTTTTCAAATGGTATTTGAAGTGTAAGTTAGAAATTGTCGTATTATAATATTACATATCCATTAACAATATTGCGATAAAATATGTGCTGTTGTAGCACCACTATTTTATTTACTTTTTTCCAAGAATAAAACAGGGGCGCTTAACCGTCGAGCGGTCGCTTTGGTTGACTGGATTCAACCTCTCGTTATTATCTGTTCCAATAATATAATCGCTCATTGTTGCGCAACTGAAACTTTGCGAATCTTTTAACTGTTTTATTAACATTCTCCAGTAAACAAAGAGTATATCTCCAGTAGACTTCACAAGAGCGAAGAAGCATAGAGTAATGAATTACACCTCTTTAGTCTATGGTAGAAGCATTGAATTTGTAGAAACGTTAATTATTTTCATCGCGGCGCACTTCGGTTGACGGAATCAACCACGCGACTGGTAAGTATGATTTACGTTGTCACATGTTTAGTTTAAAAAACTTACACTCACATATAACAATATTTATAAAGACTAACCAATTGACATTAAACGTTTTTGCTGCCGTTTATACCAGAAAGTCGCGAAAATCAAAACAAAGCCTCAGCCAAAAGAAAGAGCGATCTGCAGAAGAAAAGAACTCTTAGATGCCGTTACCACTATTAGATGCTGCAAGTACCAGGTTTTTGTTTGCAAAAAACATTCTTCCATTGCTTGCCAAACTTATATGCATAGTAATATGGTTAATATACTTGGAAAAGATGAGTAATACGTTTCAACGATATTCTCAAGTTGAAAAGGTTTTTTCATTACATTCTCCACCGCTTGCAAAGTTCCGCCTGTAACTTGTAAACAATAATATGTAAACTATGGGTGTAATATTTTGTAAAAATTGTATATTTAGTGAATCGATGCTTTATCAATAATTATTTAAGAAATGTACACATGGAAGGCGATGGTTGATTGAGTGAACCATACGATCGGTTATGTTCCGCAGAGACGCAACTGATCGAGGATTAAAAGAATGGCGGAGGTCTCATTGTCGTTGATCTGTCTGAAATTTCAAATCTGCATTTTGGAAATATTGGGTTGAAACAAGTGTCGGTCTGTGTTGGTACGTCAGAGAGAGTGGCTTGGTGTTGAGGAAAGGAGCACGGCGAGTTTACCAGTAGAACTTGTGTTTGAGCCTCGAGGGCGGAAAAATTGTTGTGGCTGAAAATACTTTTGCAGCTTCATGTATACTGCGGAGCTGCTGCAAATAACGCGAGGAAATATGTTTTGTTGTAGAAATACTATTTTTATTTATTTATTGCACAGGTTCATTAATTTCCATGTTTTTTCTATTTGTTCTCATAAAGTCGGCTGGACTATAGGGCTGCACATCCGCTGTACCTGCCTGAGGTGCCTAGGTGCCACCCGTAGGTGGCGGGAAAGTGCTCAGTCAAGAAGAATAGTAAGAATCAGCTGTATTGGTTTCGTGGTGAGTTGTAGTTGACATTTACATAATCGAAATGGTTGAAGGCGTTGTCATTGTCAACAATATTATTTATTTCAATAAGAGAGGCTTTCGATGGCTTAGCCATCATCATCAGTTGCTCAGCTTGTATCAGAAAACTAATGATGATGGCTAAACCATCGAAATCTGCTCTTATTGAAATAAATAATATTGTTGACAATGACAACGCCTTCAATCATTTTGAAAGAATCAGCTGTACTTATAGGTAATGTTGTTCAATCTACGATTATCGTATAAAATGTACGATAGACATAATGTAATAAGCCGGAATTGATTGATCGAACTAAGGAGTAGTATTCTTAAACTGCAGCACCGACTTTCAAATTCCTTTTCTTTGGTTCTAAAATTGAAGTACGGTCTAATGCAGGTTATGAGGTCGAAAAAGTTCTTGAAAGTCACACATTGTAGCTTTGTGTGAATTGTGTGCACATTTTCAAAATTCTGTGATCCCTACACTAAGTCATACCACTTAAATTTTGAAAAAAAACTCCCATGTAATAGAATATATTTTCAAGGATAAATAAGCAATAAATTTTGGCTCTTATTCATGTTGTCCATCGGAATAATACTTCCTGCCGCGACAACACGGAAACGATAATTTGAATAATTGTATTTCCCACTGAATTCTAGAAGACGTGCACAGAAAATGAAGTTACATTTATGTCCAGAAGCAAAACAAGGGACCATCTCAGCATTTGCTCAATGGATCAGGGAAACTGGACGAAAAACCTGATCGAGATGGGGCCTGCTCAAGAGCGCTCAACGTTCTCATTCTATGTAAGTAAACGTGAAGGAGAGAACGTACCTCCAATACTCATTTTCACATCGTCAAGGCACAATGAGCTCTTAAGAACAATGTTATCCTTATCGAACAATCTCGTGCCTGTAGAGAAAATGACGAGAAACACTAAGGTAATAATAAAAAATGTGTCATTCATTTGTTTTTCAAATAAAATAATGAAATCGGTGGATTTCTGCGGAGCTGACTTTTTAAACACTTTTTTTCCAGACCTTTAAAAAATATCCAAAAGTTGATGGTATTATTTTGGGAAAAAAAGATATAGTATTTCAATTACTTCCGCTGGGTAAAATGCTTTAATTTTATCAATATATGACAATATGATTCATAAAAAAAATTGTCAATGAAAAAGGGTGAATTTTTAATTTATGCATGAAAATATTACGTTGCTGTGATATTTTCGTTCTTAAAATCCAAATAAAAACTTCCAGCGACAAAAGTTTGGGTAAAATGATGAAATTATTTTCTATCATTACCAGAAGGTTTTCGTATGTATTAGTTTTGTATATCTGATGTTTGTTTTGAAGTCAAGCCGCGTGCGACTTGAGGCTCGACGAAAGACGCGACGAAAATATAAGGCAAAGATACAGGATGTGAAACCCGCAAGGCGTTTGAAGTGTTTGTTTACATGTCATTAGCGGAAGTGACTATCCAAATCAGTACTCGAATGATCGCAAGACGCCCTTTCGAAAAAATCATCTTCCCCCCTCCCCGCTCCCAGAGCAAGGCTGAGCTCGGAACTGCGAAGAAGGGAAATCCACGACTATGTCAACTTAACATTAATTCTGGAGTAAATCAGTCCTCTGCCACTAGATAGGCCGGGGCCTGTTCTTATTTGAATTTGAATTCCGCCATCTTAGACCCGTGTTGGGCCAATAGCGTCGAAGGGCGCAAAGGCGCTGTGCGCGAAATCTACAGGCCGTACCCGGCAATTATTCACGTGCTTAATGCATAACGTAACGGTGTCCTGTTATCGTTTTTGCGTTTGTGTGTTTCTGAGTTTCTGAGACGGTGCTCTGTGCTGTAAACTCGAAATGCCGCAATTTAGGCGTTGTTGGGTACCCAATTGCCCAAACAACAAAAACATAAGGAGTGCACGGCAATTCTTCAGGTTTCCAACAGATCCTGAAAGGTAAGCGATATGAAATGCTTAGCATGGTTCCATAAAAATTATTTCATGTACTATTTAGTGATATAGTAAATTAACTATGTCACTAAATAGTTCATGAAATTAATTTAAATAATGTAATTATATGTCAGGTTATTGTAAACACTTACAATTATTGTGAACATCCAATGTATTAAAGTCATGAAAACACTGGTTGCTTTAATAATCATGTAATTGATGAGTTATAATAGCTATAATAACATTAAGGTGATTTTGATATAACTATAATAGCTCAATAATACATTACTAATTTTATTACAGGTGTATGAAATGGCTAAAGGCAATTGACCTGATTTTGGCATCTTGCCCTTGGGAATTTCTCACAAGGTTAAGGTATTTATGCATGGAGCACTTCACGCCGGAAATGTTCACTGCAGCAGGCAGACTAGCACATAATGCAGAACCAGTAATTTTTTGCTGATGTGCGTCCTGAGTTGCCGGAGCACTCAGGTCATTTTTAGAAGACCCACCACATGAAAGGCGTACGTTTCTATTTTTTTAATGTATTTATTTTTTATTTATTTATTTATTTATTTTTTGAGCAACTAGAAGGTGTAATAAGAAAACTTTTTTCTTTTTTAATTTAATTAAACATCCTTATTTCTTTTGCAGGATCTGCTCTACCTGCTCCGCATGTAGTGGACAACATTTCTCCTGAGTTCCCCGAATGTTCTGGTGTGTGCAAATGCGTTGTTGAATGAAGATAAATGATTGCGTGTTGTTTTGTGTGTCAATGATACCATGTCTCTTTGTATTGCAGGCCCTTCTCCACCTGGTGAAGAAGTTGTGGAAGGGGACATTGCCGGAAGGATTAACTCTGAATTTTCAGAAATTGTAAAAGTAGGCGTTTTTATCCGCAACTTCTTACAATTACAATATTGAAGATAGAGACTTTTCATTCGAATTAAATTTGTTGTGCATAAATAGTTCTTTATTTAAGGTGTGAAAGTTTTTTTTTGCAAATTTTAGTAGTTTTTGTGCAATTGTGGGTGAATTATTTGCAATTTTAAAAAATTACAAAAAGAAGATTTCCTCGAAAACGGCTCCAATTTTTTATTAATTTTAGATACGTTTAGTGCTAAATGAACCCTGTACAAGATATGTTACCTTATTGTCATTTTTTTAAATTTTTAAAAAATTACAGAAATGTAATTTCTGTGACTTGTCTTTCATGTCGGTAATACTTTAAATGCGATTTCTGCACGGTGTTATATTTATGAGTACGTGCGCTTTCAATAATCTCAAGTAAAGTTTCTAGAAAACTCAACACTTTTTTGTTCAAATGAGCACAAAATTACTCATTTTCAAAATAGCTCAAACGCCATTTTCTCAAATGGCTTCAATTTGTTTCTTTAAACTATTTCAACGCATCGTGGTAATGACACTGTTTAATATGATGTAAGGTTCATTTTTGAGTATTCTTTGGTTTTCCCACAAATTGCACGAATGTCCTTTTGTTATTTATTTATTTATTTTTCAATATCTCATGCCAGTAATATGCACATTTCAATGGATATTGTAACGTCGTGGGTAGGGATCTACTCCACAAGGAAACAGACACGAGTGAGGTATATACAATTTATTCACATTAATTTATGTACACTGTTTACAAACCTCATTCTAAGGTGTTTGTCGGCTACCTGCCGCAGCCCCCTACTCCTAACACGCGCCTTGCGGCCGCGCCTGCGTTTAGCCAACTCGGCCGATTTGCAACTTGGCACCTGGTGTGCCTCGGCAGACACTCTGCCCCGAAGTATCGAGCATACTACACAGTGTTCGAGACTCGAACACCCACACGTGCCTGCAGCACTTCCGCGCCAGACTTGGCCGGACAAGTTTTGCGGTGTTTAGCCGCGAGGAAACCAGAAACGTTACCCAACCCAGGGCTTCTGCGACAGCCCTTTTATATGCTCGAGTCACATGACTTCCGCGTCATCATTCCCCCCACGCACTCGTCTTGAGACGTCTGCTTCCGCCGTTGCAAGTTGCACCCGGCACCTACAAGCCCTCTCCCCTTTTGGACTTTCCCTGAAGGGTTGGCCTTTGTTTGGAAGCCTTTTTTTTGGCTTCCTCATCCCCATACCTTGCGACTTGTCTCTCCGGAGCAGGGAGTGAAGTCCATGACGCTACAGACTCCTCTATCCCCGGGGAGAATTTTTTCCGCAGGTAGAAACCACAGGAAAAAATTTATAATGAAGCAATTAATGACAGTTACAATTTCACAAATTCGCTACTTCACATGTACTCATGGTGGTATCTAATTTAACCCTTTTTACACCATATAACATTACTATTTACAACATTTTTTCTGACTTCATAAATTTGACATTTTAACAACTAGTAACATTTTACGCTCTGGACTCTGACCGTTACTCGTACTCTACCTCTGTTCTCTGATGTATAGTCATAAATTACTTCAATTGTCCAATTAATATACTTAAATACAACTTTTTCATAGTAATCTTGCTGTTTCTTCATGTGATTCTATACAATTTTAAATACACATATTCACTGATACTCTAATTTTTGAACAATCAATATACTCTTATATACACTTTCTGATAGTAATCTTGCTGTTTCTTGATGTGACTCTACACAATTTTAAAATACACGTAACAAAATTAATGTACTCTCACTTCTGGCTGTGCTGTACTACAATTTTCAATACATCTGTGAAGCAATTTTTTTCAATTTAACTAATAATGTTTTTCAAAAATGCTATTTACACGATTACATTTAGACAAGCTAGTTTCCAGTTTACTTAGTGAAAATCTTGACGTGATGCTATACAATACAAATAGGAGCCACTAAAGTGCAACCATTTACCTAACGAGATCAGTTCAGGTTCATGAAAACATGCGACTTAAAGCGTCGGCATTCCCATTATCTTCCCCTTTTTTGTGGCAAATTCCGATGTCATAATGTTGCAGCATTAACGACCATCTCAATAATCTAGGGTTGTTCCCGGAACAATTTCGCAACCACACTAATGGGTTATGATCTGTTTCGATCTTAATTTTCACCTGTCCGTCAAGATAATACCGCAATTTTTGCAATCCCCAAATAATTGCTGTACACTCGGCTTCCACCGTACTGAAATTTTTCTCCACATCCGTCAATTTCCTACTTAAGTATAGAACGGGTTTTTCATCGCCGTTCTCGTCTGTCTGAGCTAAAACTACGCCTATTCCTCTTTGACTTGCATCACATTGTATTTGAAATTGTTTCGTGAAGTCAGGTGCTCTTAATACAGGTTCGCAACATAAAGCTTCACGCAACTTATTAAATGCACTTTCACATTCAGGATTACAATTTACTGTCCCCTGGCGTTCCTTCCCCCTTAACAAATCTGATAACGGAGCTGTCATTTCGCCAAATCTGGGAATGAATTTCCGGTAGTACCCGCTCATACCGAGAAAACATCTGACTTGTTTTTTCGTGTGCGGTCTTGGAAACTCCCGAATTGCATGCACTTTAGCTTCTACAGGGCGCATTTCCCCGCTTCCTACTACGTAGCCTAAGTATTTTACTGACTCTCTACCGAACATGCATTTACTCGGCTTTACATGCAGTTTTGCCTGTTTCAGAATCGAGAACACATTTTGCATGTGTTGTAAATGCTCTTGCCACGAGTTACTGAATATGGCTATGTCGTCTATGTACGGTACCGCATATTCGCTGCACGGCGCTAACAGAGTGGCCATCATTCTACTGCATTGGTACGGCGCGTTCTTAAGGCCAAAAGGCAAGCGCAGTGGGCGATATGTACCAAAGTTAGTTACAAATGCACCTTTGCGCTCTTGGCGTTAAACTGATTTGCCAATAGCATTTCGCTAAATCTAGAGTGGTGATTATTTTGGCTGCCGCCACCGTCTCGATTCGCTCTTCCATGTTCGGTAATGGAAAGTACTCTGTCTTGATTAATTTGTTTAACCGTCTATAATCGATACACGGGCGAGGCTTCCGACCCGGTGCTTCGACTAATATCATCGGTGACGTATACTCGCTATCACCTACTTCAATAATGCCGTCGCGTAGCATTTTGCTAATTTCATCCCGTAAAATAGCAGATTGTCTAGGCGAAGTACGATAAGGTGCACTACGCACGGGCGTTGACTCATCTGTGAGCTCTATGTCCATTGTAAGCGCATCGGTCAGTCCTGGTTTTTCGGAAAAGATATCATGATACTTCATGATTAATTGCTCGAGTTTCTCTCTGAACTCAGGCGGAATTTTCGTACCTTCGAGCATTTCCTGGAGATTGAAGTCGCTCGCTTCGAGATGAACGGCATATCTGTCAATCTCATCCTCTACCTGTTCGCAGCCTTGGATCGGTGTTGTCACATAGCTGATGTACTCAGTCCGCTGATGGTACTGCTTCAGCATATTCACGTGATACACCCGTCCGTCCTTTTTCCCAGGCAATAATACCACGTAGTTTGTGTCAGAGACTTTTTCCTTGATCTCGCCAGGCCCTGCCCACTGTACCGCCAGTTTTCGGGTACGATTTGGCGCTAAGACCAGCACCTTGTCGCCAGCACAAAACGTGCGGTTTACTGCTCTACGGTCGTACCAGACCTTCCTACGTTCTTGCTCGTTCAGAAGTTTGGTGTGAGCTAGTTCACGCGATTTCCGAAGTCTATTCACGAGACGGAATACGTACTCTACCACTGAACTGGGCTCCTTCTCCTCACTTCCGGCAATGTGCTCGTAATACCTTGCGACTTGTCTCTCCGGAGCAGGGAGTGAAGTCCATGACGCTACAATATATTATTGAATTTGTGAGTGGAAGTTCTTCAAATTACTTCAAATGAAGTTTTTCGAAAACCCAAATAGAATCCGGAGAAAAAGAGTTTCAATATCGCATTTACAGTAACGCATAACGCCATTTTTTTAAAAAACGGCTTCAAATTTTTTAATGAAATTGCTATTTCAGACTAGGTTAGATTCATTAATACTCTTGCAATACTCTTCTTTAATACTTGCAAGGTTCTTTAATACTCTTAAAATAATATTTCGGTTCTACTATTTTGTAATCGAAGAGTTGAGAAAATGGCAAAAAAATGTATTTTGGGTGGCGATAGATGCCAGCTGGCAAGAGGATGAGGGAAGACCATTGAGCCGGTCCACACGAAAGGAAATTAGAAAACTTAACTTCGAGAAAGTCCGTGCTTTCTGTAGCACTTCCAGTTACTGTATGTCATTTAGTAAATCAAAACTACAGGACCACTTGCTTGTAGACATGTACCAAATTGAAGTTTTTTGGGATTCAATTTAATAAATAAAAAATTGTATTTTTGAGGAATTTATCATTTGGTGTTTCTGTAGCAGTAAATTTTTATCTCAGGTTTTTTTGGCCCACTTTCTGTCTTGTGAACTATGTATAAGTCTTTGTGTAACAGTTTGGCATTTTTATCAGGAAGCATTAGCTATTTTCTAAATATATTTCTGATGGTTCTTGAGATGTCTGTTGGATATAATCTCCTGAGTATGATAAGTGCTTTTATTTAGTTATATTATATTGTTATATTGTTAAATTGTGTGCGTTATGTCACATAACATGATTGGGAAAGACATGAAAATATTTTTTTAGTAGTTGAAAAACTGTTCAATACCTGTATCAAATGTTGAGTAATTCTGGATATATTATCGGCCTTTGGATTTTCATCCACGATCCATTGAGCAACTAGCCATGCTTTTGGACAAATATGTAGCCATCGGAATATTAGTGAAACCTACTAAGTCCAAAAACTCTGCTTTGAGATAAATGAAGTTGGAGTAGAATCACGTAATTTTTTTTACTTAGTTCATCACTTGTACTAGGTAGGAGATAAAACATGTTTCTTGTAATGCAGTTTAATGTGTAATATTGCTTTTTTGAAGAAAGCAAGCAAAAAAAGATAGATTTTGTGGACTGTTTGTGCAGATGCAAGTTTCTTGTTTATTTATAAAACTTATAATATTCATTTGTATTGTACCTTAGTAGCAATTTTGAAAATAGGCTGAAATTTGACAGGTGTTGATAGCTGGAATGTCATTTTAATAATGATGCAAAATTAAAGAAGTTATATTTGGACAATTGTTTAAATTCATGGTTTCAATATTTAGTCAATGGCAAAGTAAAATAATCTGTATGTCTGATTACTTGCTTACATTTATTTTCTAAAAAATTGTATTATGCGTATTATTGTTTATATTGTATATGACTATTTACATAATTTAGAAATAAATATTGTGTTTATGAAATAACTTTTTATTTTGCACTCCCTGGACAACAATTCCATTCAGTGACTTAGGATTCCAAATCCTAATATTTTAGTCTTCTAAATTGCCTAGCGTATTTATTTTACATAAAAATAATGTATTAATTTGACGCCATTTTGAAAACAACTTCATTTTAAATTTCCCGGTCGTCATTACGCGCCATCTCCATTGGTAGAACGCCCTTCGACGCTATTGGCTCAAACTGGGTCTAAGATGGCTGCTTCCCCCTCCATGAAAATTAGAAATTTGAATAAGAGCGTTGGGATTAACGTTGAGTGCCGTCTCTATTAGTATACTCTCTGGAGTAAATAAATATGACCATCCGCGTCATACTCTGCTTGCAGCTGCAAATTCATCTAATATCATCATTGTTAGAGAGAGCTTTCTGTAGAAATTTTGCACTTCTACAACCTTCCGAAGTCATACGGGTATTGGCCGAAGCAATAGGGAGTTTTAGTTCCAGCCGTAAGGAGGCATCCTTAAAGTCTATTGATCACGTGACTAACGACTTTATACAGTCATAATAAACATAATGAAAATAATACAGTTCAGAAGAGTTTTTGCAATTGCGACATTGCGTTATGCATTATAACAAAAGAAGCATTTCAAGCGTTGAACAAATAAATTGCATAATATATCAGAGAGTCTAGGCTAGAGGTGAGCCTTTTAAACCACGATACGAGACAAGAGTATAACAAATGTATATTGTGTTCGGAGTTTTAGATTTTGGGGCCCTATGCAATGAGTAAGCACTCTTGAATTTTGAATAGACTGTTCTTGAGAACTTAGAAAATATTTTCAAACAGCGTTCATTATGAGAATAAGACATAACCTATCCCAAAGATATGATTTCAACTTCTTTTTCGCGAATTTCTAAATTTTTTATTTATTTTACGTCAAAAAACAGTTAAAACTGCGTATGATGTGCTATGGGGAAAAGTGAATTGTGCACATTTTCAAAATTCTGTGATCCCTACACTAAGTTATACTACTTAAATTTTGAAGAAAAAAAGCCCCTCCCATATAATAAAATCTATTTTCAAGGATAAATAAGCAATACATTTTGGCTCTTATCCATGTTGTCCTTCGGGATAATATAGCTGTTTCCGTTGATTTTGATTTTATAAATCCTTGTTGGCAATCTGAAAGCGCGTCGTGTTTACTGAGATAGGTTTCCATTCGTACGTAAAAAAGTCTCTCTAATATTTTTGAAAAAACTGATAGAAGAGAAATGGGCCGATAATTTTGAATTTTATTTTTGTTGCCTTTTTTGAAGAGCGGCTTAATTTTAGCTGTTTTGAAAATATCTGGAAACGTTCCGGTGCATAACGATAAATTAAATATGTGAGTTAACGGGTGTATAATGGCATACGCACAGGTCTTTAACAAAGAATCCGGGAATTCATCTAAACCGGACGAATATTTATTTTTTAGTTTACCGATTATTTTGAGAATTTCATAGGAAGAAGTTTCGGAAACGAACATTGTGTCTAAAAATTTGGGTGAACTGTCTGTTTTTGAATTTTGTGCCTGAAGACCCTTAGTGAGATCGGCAGCAATTCTCGAAAAGTATTGGTTAAAGAGACTAGCCACTGTTGCCGGATCGTTTACATTTATATCGTTATATTTTAAAACAACATTCTCTACGGGTTTTCTAGTTGAATTGGTAGTATTTTTTATTATATTCCACATTACTTTTGTTTTATTATTTGAGTTCAAAATATCCTGATCATTTTTCATGATTTTAGCCTGCCTTATGACTTTTTGTAACAATGTTTTGTATTTTTTAAAGTAGATAAGGAAATCTTGAGATACGTCATGACGTTTAGAATTGAAAGAAATAATTCGCTTGTTTTTACAAAATGTCCTAATCCCTTGTGTTATCCAAGAATTGCTTTTCCGTGAAATATTTAATTTTCGTTTTTGAAGAGGAAAGCAAGTGTTAAAATTAATTGAAAGAGTTGAAAAAACAAGAATTATATTTGTCGTTAGTATCAACAGTATTATAAACCGCTTCCCATGACTCCTGCATAAAGTAATCAATGAATAATTTAATTTTACTTTAAGTAAACAATCTAGTCATACGTGTATTATTTATTGTGTCAGTGATCGCATTTCTTATAATGGTAAGAATTTGTGCATCGTGGTCACTGTATCCTAAATCTTTGGTTTCAACTTCATATCTGGAGGTTTCAGCTTCTGGAGGTTTATTTTACTCTAGAGTATTAATGCATACTCCCCGATGTACTCCGCAAACCAGCTTAACGCGCATTTTTCATACACAGGCAGAGAGCGATTAAAGAGGTCGTGAGCAAGAATGGTGCTGTGAATCTTGCAAACTGTTGCGACGATATACGAGAAGTCATATCGCGCGCCATTTCGGCAGCGCGGGACGCCGGCTACGGAAGGCAGCAGGGCCACGAACCGGCGCGAAGACCACCCAATGAGAAGTGAGCTGCCGGTGAGCGGATCTGCAGGCCCGAGGCGAATCTGCGACGCTGAGCGCTTCTTAACGGGCCGCACCGGCCGGAGGGGCACTCAGTAGTGAAGTGCGATCCTGAAGTGAAGTAGTGACTGTGACCCTAGTGCGAACTCTGCGACGTTATTTGGTTTTCTCTCTCCGGCTATTTTTGGACGACAGTGCGCGACTTTTGGACATCTACTGAATTTTGGAACACCACTGCTTTGTACTACGGACTACGCTTTTGGATACTTGTAAACTGGATCACGCCTGTAAAAGTTGAACCAATAAATTGTTATTGTTAACTTGTGTCTTTTCACGTACATAACACAAACCTGTGGTTATTTCGTAATATTCCGTCACTAGTTTTATTTTTGGAGTCCTTGGCGGCGTCTAGGTTGAATCCTTGTAGTTATTTTCCCTATTGTTATCGTCTACATATTTTTATTTCGTATCCATATGGGTGCGATGCGGGTGATGTGCGGCGGGGAAGGTGTAACGGTTTGCGTAATCGGGCTGTTATATCCAAGTGTGCGGGTTCAAACCCCATTCAAATTGCCTGTTTCGGCACCCAATCAATACCTTCTTTCTTCCCTAGTAGGTGAAAGGAGCGTAACGAAATTAGCGTGGTCAGATGGATGAGCAGGCCTCATGGCCTGAGTCTCGCCACGTAAAATAAGGCATATGGGGTGAAAAAGAAATTTACAAGTCCTCCACAGCTTCTAATGTACCTGATGAAGTAAACATCATACTTTACAAATAAAATATGTTACTAGACTTAAATGATTTTCAATAGACATATCCTGTTTTGATCTGGCCTCTGATCATTCTGATCTGATTGTCTATAATCTTAAGATATCTAAAATTCAGAAAAAATAATTAATGAAATTATTCTACTACTTGTGTTTATTTTTTACTTTCGTAATTAGCATGCAAATTATTCGTTTACAAACCCACTTTAATACTTCCAAATGACATTCAATAGGAAAGTTTAAATCCCAAGTAAAATCGTTTCTGCTGCAAAACTGTTTCTATACAATTAGAGACTATACTGAGCATCACAAGAAAAGTAACATTAATTTTAACAATGATACATAATGCATTAATTACCATTTGGACTGTATAAATGAGTATAAACAACCTGTAACAACTATTGTAACACAGCTTCCGGGTCAATGACCCCATCTCGATCAGGTTTTTCGTCCAGTTTCCCTGATCCATTGAGCAAATGCTGAGATGGCCCCTTGTTTTGCTTCTGGACATAAATGTAACTTCATTTTCTGTGCACGTCTTCGAGAATTCAGTGGGAAATACAATTATTCAAATTATCGTTTCCATGTTGTCGCGGCAGGAAGTAATAAGAGCCAAAATTTATTGCTTATTTATCCTTGAAAATAGATTTTATTACATGGGAGTTTTTTTTTGTTTGTTTTTTTCTCCCTTTCAAAATTCAAAAATTATTGCTTATTTAGCCTTGAAAACAGATTTTATTACATGGGAGTTTTTTTTTCTCCCTTTCAAAATTAAAAATTTAAGTAGTATATGACTTAGTGTAGGGATCACAGAATTTTGAAAATGTGCACACAATTCACTTTTTCCCATAGCACGTCATACGCAGTTTTTAACCGTTTTTTTACGTAAAATAAATAAATAAATAAATAAAAATAAATGAAGCGTGCTGAAACGCATTCTACTCGAGTTGCGGCTACTCCCATGTAACCACTCTTAACTTTACTCGGCAGTTGATACAACAGGCCCTCAAGGTAGTTGGAGCGAAATACTTGCCTATTGTAGCATGTCATTTTTGTAGCATTAATTAAAAGATGTAACACTTCTTTGTTCTGGTACATTTTTATTCGATTTCATCTTCTAGTTTTCGAATAATAAGATCGTTAACTTTGTCATTTAAACATGTGCTCTTATTGTGACTTGGCAGAGCTCATCAGAAATTTTTAAATTTTGACAAAACTTGCTATTTGAAATGTTTTGAAAAGCTATTCATACCATCACGAAAAACCAATGTACGAAATTTGAATAGAATCTACCATTTGATATGGGAAAATTCGGGAAAATAACAAACCTTAGCCCGAAGCCAGACGTTCATACGCTTTCTAGACGATTGGGACGATAACGCGTGAGTCGACAACACCGCGCGAGTATCACGGTTCATTCAAATCGAGCGAGAAGTTCCTAGCTAGGGTTCGTACACTTCTCTCAGTCTATTGGGCGCAATGAAAAGATCATCATTCCTGGAGAACCTTACCTTTGTTATTAACCAGATTTCCACCAAATGTGATGGATAGAATGGTCTCTAGGTTTCTGAATGAGACGCTCAAAGCAATAAATATTCCACATGAATCATCACAATACTACACTCTTCGAGCAAATGGTTGATCTTGCGATATTATAGATTATGTCTTAAATTCAGAGCAGTATTATTATTTCGCATTGTGTTCAATGTCAGCTTTGTGACTTTCACTCCTGAACAATGATTTGTTTAGACAATTATTCACGTTCTCTGTCTATTATACGAGATACTCGTACTCAGAAGATTCATTGCCTTCTATAGCACAGTTGCACGATATCTTAAACTGAACTTAAACCAGCAACCTTGAGCAAAGATTAGCGGCCCAACAGTTGAGCTACAGGGGGGGAGGCGGTCAAAGAAAAGGATTTGGAATTAGATTATATTATAAAATATAGAAGTAGAGCATGTCTTGCAACTACTGTCAAAAGTGCGAAATAAATTTCCCAAAATATACATTATCAATATTCTGTTTATGTATATGTAAAATATAATGAAAGTGTTATACGTGTATTAATACAGTAGGAAAGGAAATGGATAAAATCCTACATGATTAATATTCTTTCCTTAAATCTCTTTATTTAGAAAATGTAAAACGTCTCCACATATTGGAGACACACCACCTCCACAGAATTTGTTATATTACAATATTACATTTACCATTACCAGTAACAATATTGCGAGAAAGAATGTACTACTGTTGTAGGATCACATTGTATAACCAAAATGTTAATGAATATTATAGAAAAGTAAAACCTCGTCCTACATGGACATCTTTGTTGAAAAATTTGGAGCCGTTTTTAAAATAAATCGTTTAAACCTTTCTGTAAATGGGAAATTTGATGCTCTTTTCCACAGTAAACTTTTGGTTCTTAGAGAAACTTAGTTTGAAATAATATGAAGCACTTACTTACAAATGCAATAATGTACTCGGTATATAAATTGTCAGTACCGTAAATATTAACAGCGTGAGAGAATGTCAAAAAATTACATTAGTGTAATTTTTTGAAAAACAAAATAATACAGCAAAATGGCGTCCATAATTACTTTTCATTACCAGGCTCAGGGCCTGAAAAAAGTGGATAAATCTTGTTCCCTATATGTAATAAATACTTTATCCCACACTTTGATAGTTCAACATTCAAGTTCAGGGGATCCGAAATACTGAAAAATAGATTGACGTGAAAACGTGTCTGTTTATCCGTGCCTGTTGTTTACCGTTCACAAGATTTTCTCCAGTATTGATATGT
Organism: Teleogryllus occipitalis; assembly: GCA_011170035.1. NCBI lineage: Eukaryota > Metazoa > Arthropoda > Insecta > Orthoptera > Gryllidae > Teleogryllus > Teleogryllus occipitalis. Next base: position 406,084 of record BLKR01000532.1, on the reverse strand, counting down.
ATCAAGTCGAGGCCCTACCACTTTGAAACGTATATTTTGATTTATGAGGATACTTTAATTTAAGCCTCAATATTAAAAAAATGACTAAAAATGTTGATTAAACTTTTCCTTTGGATAGCAAAAAGAACGCATAAAATGGTATTGATCTTATTTTCGTTGAAATTATGAAATTTTGGAAATTCAAAAAGGTTCCCATTTTATTTGGGGTCTTTCTTCACCTCCAATATTGAAGATATTTTTTGTTAATAAAACCAGCTCTCAAATAACATTTATTGAAATATGTTCAAGTACAAATTTTGGAAATGCATAATTTTGCTTTAAATATATTCTATTTTTGAACAGTTATTATCTAAAAACAGCTTTAATTTCTTTCTTTAAATTTTATTCTGGAGTATATCAAAGGACGGTGAAAAAGCGCCCTCTAATTTCTAAAAGAAAGTTTTTTATTTTCTCCCCTTAAATGTAGCAAAGATCGGTAAAATGGTAGTGATGGTTCCATTTTCAGAAAACTCTCTATTTTCAAAAATTGTAAAAAATTACCATTTCAAAAGTGCAGTATTGATGATAAAGACTTGTTCATAAAATCTATTCTAAAAAAATAACCTATATATAATCAAAGGACAGTTATTTTTACAAACATCACATTTTTGTTTTAAGTAAAGGCAATTTATAATAACTTTTGCTTACAAGCAGCTCCAACTATTTTAGCTGTATATGTGTAAACCATATGTAGTTGATGCGACTTTAAATAAATAAAAAACTATTTTAGTTTTTGTAGGTATTAGACGCTAAAAAGGTTGAGAAAATCCCATTTTCAGCAACCTTTCCCTACTTTCGAAAATTACAAGTGTTAACTTTGCAAAAGAACAATATTGATGATAGAGATTTGTTCTTCATAAAATCTTTTCTCAAAGACAATAATCATTTAAAAAGGTAATCGACCCTTCAAAAACACAAGTAATTTTCGAATATTTTTGCTTGACGTAATAGCAATTTATAAACGCTGTTTCCTCAAAAACGGTTCCAGTTTTCTTCTTCGATTGGAGAGAAGAACGCCCAAGCCACATATATTTTCGTCAAACTCTCTTTTCCTGTCGAAAATTGCACACACAAAATTATAATATTGATGAAAGAGTTTTTATCTTTAACGAAATCTCTTCTCTAAAACTAGATCTTGAAATAATGTAAAGGAAAATCTTCAAATTTTTGAAATTTTTCAATTGAAATGTTCACGGGTTTTATTCATCGGGAACATTGAGTTGAGCTAGGGCTAGTGGTGTAGAAGTAAGGTGATTGGCGTGATAACTCTAGACACCTTGGTTGGTATCCCAGCGCGGAAAATAATTGCTTGTTGGAAACAATTTTGCAAGTTCTTTTACGTATCCATTACAAATATTTCGAGAAAGTATGTGCTGTTGCAGCACCAGTAGTTTTTATGTGACAAAGTGTTACATGGAACGTTCTTCGAGACATATTTTCACTGTGTGCCGTGTTTCAAATGCTTCACAATTCGCACGCCATTCAATTAACAAAATAGCTAGTTTATCACAGTCCCATATAAAAATATTGGCTTGCTTTTTACGACTAATTTTATTAATACAAACTGATGTAAAACGTTCAATATGTGTGGCGGCTGGTACCTGTAATTAATGGGGGGGCTGCATGTAAAAATAAAAAAAAAAAGAATTACCTTAATTACTTATAGATGAGCTCCACACGACGAGTTTTGTACGTTGAAAATTTATCTATGACCCTTTTGTTAAAATTTGTTTTGCAGTTGAGAACTGCCCTTTCTATAGATAACATTGCCAGCGCAGTCAATCTTTCTCCCATGGTACTTCTAAGGTCACTTTTTATCCGCTTCATAGCTGAGAAACATCGCTCTGGTTCGCTAGTCGTTGTTGGGATAGTTACAGCAATTCTCAAGGGCTTTACAACTTCTGAAAAAAATGACTTCAGATGGTTTGAAATAATAAAATGAAGTTAACATGCGTCTGATAAATTTCTAAATTCTCCTCTTGAATAAAAAACAGGAATTTCCGTATACAATTTCTCCTTATCGAACACTTTATACAACTCCAGACATTCTCTTAACTCTTCGTCTGGAAATGTGTCGCTGAATTTGGCGAAATTGGATGGCATTACTATCGTTGAAATTTGAAGGTGTTTTCTGAACTCATATCGCATATTAGCCTGGGTTATAATAAGAGTGCAAATTTTTTTTTTCAAAATTTATATAGTATATGACTCAGTGTAGGGATCACAGAATTTTGAAATGTGCACAGAATTCACTTCTCCCCATAGCACGGCATACGCAGTTTCAACTGTTTTTTGGCGTAAAATAAATAAATAATTTAAAGATCACAGACTTCTTTGGCAGCCACTACTCGCGTATTACTTTCTTGAATATGACGTTGCTCGTTGACACTGTTAGGTTCACTTCTTTTCACGTTATCTAGTACTTCATTTCTGACTTCATTAACTGCTTTAACGAAGTTAGCAATACGAGAACGAATCTCCACCATATCTGCCTGGCGACATTTCAACTGATTGTATAAAATATCATGTGGCATGATATGCTGGAAAAAAGTTAGTCAAAAATTAAAATCTTCATCTTCAAGTCTTCAGTAGAGCTGATGCTTCTCTTATGGTGATATCACTTGAAGACTCTGATTCCATTAGAACTTGAAAACACTAGATTAAAGAAGCTTCCTTCTTTTCAAATACGGTGCTTACTGTTCTCGATTTGAAATTCCACCTTGTCACTCCGGCAGGAGGTATTCTCTTTTCTACACGGGTGTCTAATGCAGTTACTCTTTGCGGGGATCTGAAAAAATGCTGGAATTGATGATAAACTCGCAAAGGAAATTCTTGCTTTGGAGTTCTGTTTAGCTGCTCTTTCCATAATGATATTTAATTGGTGAGTTTTGAGAGCATCAGCTGTGCGCTTTACTACCTTTGAAAGAGGTAATAAGGGCCCATCATTGTTTTTCTCCTTTTCAAAATAGCCGCGAACATTTACATAATACTCGCGAGCCTGGCCTTTCAGAGGAACTCCCCGGCCGGATTTTCTTCTTTCCTTTACGGAATGAATCCTTGGCCGGCCTCAGCCGCGTTTGTCACTTCTGACATGTCAAATTAATGACAGGACTAACAAAACGAGAACAAAACACCAATAACAAACAACAATAACAAGGAGAAAAAAAATACAACAATAACAACAAATCTAACAGAAGACGCTTCTCTGAATTCCTGCTCTCACAATACACTTGGACACTGTAAGCTCAACACACGTCGACGCTCAGCCGATAAACTGCAGCACTCCGGATACGCGATTCATTTCGCAGTTCAAACGTGACAACATCGGGCAAATGGCGATACTTCTGATTCGCTGTTGCCTAGGTTACGGAGCTGACGTCATCATGTTACCGGGAACTGTCAACCACATTCTTCTTTTATTCCGATAATATGCCTATACTCCGCTGCATGCAGTTGGGGCTGGCAGTCCCAGAAGGGAAGTTGCAGCAATATCCGGCGGAAGCTTTTCGAAAGTTACACACGCACCAGCAGTGGGTTATATTGGTCATGTAATTGAAAGAAATGCTGTTTCACATATTTTATTTTAATCAAATCAATCATTTTTTCAAACAGAAATTAAAGAATTCTGACAAGGACTGGGAGCGGGGCAGCCTCGCAACCCACCCCCACCACCCGCCACTGGTTAAAAATAAATTTCTACGTTGTATTAATTACATGCGAATAAATTTCTTCTATATATTAATTAAAATAATTATTTTAGATAGATAGATATTATTCTGCAGGTAGGTATATACAACCTGGTGGCAGAACTCTACTATTTACATATTACTAATATTAACTTAAAATTATTTAACAACCTAACTTTAAATTATTTAAAGACATAATAATAATACTAATATGCTAACAATAATAGCCTTAACTACATTTTATGGTTGACCTGCACAGTTATTTGAAACTATTAACCCATAAGTGGGCGCGCGGCGTACTGAGTACGCCACGCTACGTTTCTGAGCTTCTGTTTCCTGGAAGTACGATAAGCCGGAAATACCGATACCTAATACCCTACCGCCAGTCCTTTCTCTGCCGCCTGTGAGTCAGTACGCATCTTTCTTTGTGTCTGGTAAGCTGTGAGCCACGTCTTCTCTTCTTCGTGTGCATCTTGGCGCACTCAGTACGCCGCGCGCCTAGTTATGTAAGTATGTTTATAATTTTCATTTTTTTATTAAAATGTTCGCGTAGATTCAGTGACGCATTTCTAGATTGAAAACTTGCTTTGGGATGGAATCACAATATAATTTGGACCAAACATTATGTAACTATTTGTAATTTCACCTAGGTCTCGTGGAAAACTGAATGAAGCGGACATATTTCGTGTTCAAGATCTTTCTGATGAACAGATCGACGATGACGCATCTGATAGTGAATCGCAAAATATTGAAATATCTGATCACGACAGTGAATCTGAAGAAGACATGTGCACATTACGATACAATAGTGATAGCAGCGATAGTAATGAATTATCAGGAAATAATGAATATTTTCCTAAAGTAATTTTCAAAAACATTAAATCGTCCGGCGAGAAACAAATTCAAGAAATTATAAAATGGAAAAAGACGCCCTTGAAAAGTAAATTTTCTAGAACACCGCAAAAAAATATTTTGAAGAAAATTCTTCCCGCCGTAAAAACAAAAATTGCTAAAAACGTGAAAGATGAACTCTCTACATTTATCTCTTTCATGGATATAGAGATTTTGGATAAAATAGTTTTATTCACAAATAAGCACATCACGCAAGAGAGACTTTCTGGCATTTATTCCAGAGAAAGAGACGCTAAAGATACATATCGATGTGAATTAATGGCTTTTATTGGAATCTTCTTATTAGGATTCAAAAAAATTAACGGAACAAATCTTTCAGAAGTTTGGGCAAATGACGGGACTGGAATAGAAATTTGCCGTGGCGTTATGAGCCGGAAAAGATTTCTATTTCTATTGTTAGCTGTGAGGTTTGATGACAAAAGCACCAGATCAATTCGCAGAAAAACAGATAAACTAGCCCCAATTAGATGTTTTAGAGAAGTTTGTAGAAAACTGTAAAAGTTCCTATTCCCCTGGTGAGTTTCTCACAATAGACGAGAAACTTGAACTTTTTAGGGGGCGGTGTTTATTTATTCAGTTCATGACACAAAAACCTGCAAAATATTGGCTGAAATTATACGCTTTAGTAGATTCTAGAACATTTTATACAGTGAATTTAAGAGTTCTATTGTGGTAAGCAACCGGAGGGGCCATATTATTCTGAGAATACACCATTTGAAATAGTTCACAGACTACTGCATCACCTGAAGGGATCTTGTAGGAACGTAACATGTGACAATTGGTATACAAGTTTATCCACTTGCAAAGTCGCTTTTGAAGGACAATATTACTTTGCTCAGAACAATGAAAGCCAATAAGAAGGAAATACGAAAAGAATTCCTTCCTTCCAAAGATAGAACTGTTGGTACCAGTCTTTTTGGTTATCAGAATGATGCGAGTGTTGTTTCTTACGTTCCAAAGCGTACTAAAAGTGTGATTGTTCTTTCAACCATGCATGATCAAGGCGCAGTTGATCCAGAAACTTCCAAACCGGAAATTATTCTGGACTATAATTCTACGAAAGGAGGAGTTGATACAGTTGATCAAATGTGTGCTGCCTATTCTGTTAGCCAAAGGACAAGAAGATGGCCTCTGGCTGTGTTTTTTCCATTCTAAATGTAGCTGGAATAAACACAAACATTCTTTGCCGTGCTGTCCTCAATTCGGAGTGTAGTCGAAGAATATTTTTGAAAAACTTATCACTTAGCCTCTGCAAACCACTTTTGCACGAAAGAACATTAATCAAGTCACTTCCAGTTAACTTGAAATACATCATAAGAAAACATGTCAGCCCTGATACTGAGTCTTCTAATGGAAACATTCTAAATAAGCACAAGAAAGGTCGTTGCACTACGTGTGTGCGCGCCAAAAATAATTACACAACAATACAGCAGTACAGGGCACAGAGTCTTGCCTTAACTCTCCTAATTTCTAGAGACTCCCATTCAACATTCTTCCTATTCCCTCGGAAAGTAAGTGTATACGCTCTTCTCTGTACTCTATTCAAATATTCCTTTTGAGAATTTCTATAAGGGTCCCAACATACAGCCCCGTATTCCATTAATGGACGAACTAGAGATAAATAAGCTAATTCTCTCGCTTTCGCAGTACTCTTTTTTAGTATTCGCATAGTAAAATGCAAGGACCTCCAGGCTTTCCCTACGACACAGTTTACCTGATTTTCCCAACTCAATTTGCTATCAAAAATTATTCCCAGGTACTTACAAGACACGACTCATGGAATGTTTTCGTTGCCTAAACGGTATTGAGTTTCATTGTATTTGCGGCCCCTACCAAACGTGATGGTTTTGCTTTTCGAACTATTTATTGTCATGTCATTTTTTTTCGCCCAAAAATGTAATCTGTCTAGATCACCCTGCAAAATGTCCTCGTCTACATTTGATTGAATAACTCGATATATTATACAGTCATCAGCAAATAGCCGTATCTTTGAATATAAATTGTCTGGCAGGTCATTCACAAATGCGAGAAACAGGAGAGGTCCAATAACGCTTCCTTGAGGGATCCCTGAAGTTACTTTTGCTCGAGTCGAAAATTGTTCTCCAACTCGGACTTTCTGTTTCCTATCTCGAAGAAGCTCGTCAATCCACGCCACAACTCTGGGGTCAATACCCGATTGCATTAATGCATTTAGTGAAATGAATACAACAATAAGTATTTGGTTTCAAACAATGCATTAAAAGAACTTAATTTAATTGAATATTTTTTAAATAACTGCAGGGTAAATAAGTGCATCTGGGGAATTTTGATTTAAAATATTGCATTCTCTTATCGGTGCAAATAAGGAGTGAATGAGAAACGATAGGGAAAAGCTGACATTTGATTCTGTCCATAGAGCGTTCAAGCATTTGATTGCAGTACAGGGTCTTATGGAGTATTGCTCTCATTTTCTATCACATACCATTTTACATAAGATACTCTTTCTATCGCTAGCTATGTTGCCAATTCAGGAAGAAGCCCGGGGCAATTCGGTTCGGTCATCCTGTTTCTAACGCAAATATTTAACGTGCTTACTCCACGATAACTTCAGTTGTGTTGATCTTAGACAAATGTGTTTTTACCAGTTATTCCCAGAAATTCTATGAATGTCATGGGTATTTTGTAATTGAGTTTTATGGTTTAATTACGAAGAAATTAATTATAAATGATGGCCCAGTGTTTACTTCTACATTTTGACGTCTTTAAATTTTCACTCTGCGGGAAACGTTTTTCTTATTGAAAAAAAGCACAAACATCCAGCGGATGAAATGACAAGGGAAGTCCAAATTTTGATGAGACCAACCACATTTCTGTGTGAATCATGGTTCTCGAGTTAGACGGTAATAGAAACAATATTCAGTGCGCTCGGAACGAACATCTCATATCGTTCTGTGATCTTTTAATAGGGTCAAGTAGGGTAAATGTAAATTAGGGATAACAGTAAACACTGCCTATTTTTCGCCTGCCGTCAAGCAAATACATTCTGAATGGTGTCATCGCGTTCATTTGTTTCATACAAGGAGCAGCCATGTTCTTTGTTTACTCTCTACAACGCGGTACGCGTGAATTCAGGTTATTTTCTGAACAGGTGTCTGTAGAAGTGTCACACGGATCGGCAGACTATTTGTGGTAAGTTTATATCTAGATTATTCTTATTAGTGACTGATTTGTAATAAATGAACTGAATTGGAAAATATTAAGTTTAAACTGCAATTTCTACAAATCGTAGCATGATTAGGTTAGTGTTTCTTGTCCCATTGAAGTGTTTACTTTTTCCCCAGTGTTTTGTAATTCTGGGGTAAATGTAAACATGATATTGGGGTGAATGTGATCTTTTTACGTGATTATTTGTCGGGAGAAAATAATTTAGTTTCTTCAGAATTATTATTTGTTTTAGATGACAATGCCTAGAAATTACAAAAAAAAAGAAGCCGGAACTTCCTTACGACATCGAACACCTTAGATTGGCGATTCACGAAGTGCAATGTAAGAAAATGACATATCGTCAAACAAGTTCTGCATACAAGGTGCCCGTGTCAGTAATTTACAACAGGGTGAAAGGTAGAAAAAGCATGATGGAGCGGGTGGGACAAGGTGTCAGAGCTATATTGGGCCCAGATGTGGAGAGAGATATCGTGGAATGTATAAAACAGCAGGCGAAAATGGGATTCCCCTGTAGTAAAGAAGATCTCTTGAAACTAGTGGGAGAGTACGTTAAAGTGAATAATCTGAAAACTAAATTTAAAAACGGTGTTCCTGGAAATTATTGGTATTATTCCTTTATGAGCAGCCACCCCGAGCTATCTTATAAAAGCCAGAGCTCCTCCAAAAATCCTGTAAAAATGCCAGAAAGCCAGATGTAGTATACGATTTTTATGATCCACTAAAGAAAACTTTGGAAGAAGGTGATATATCCGATGGGGCATTTGTCTTCAATGCGGATGAGACCGGTTTTAATCTTGATCCCAGCAGACTCGGTGCAATTGGCGAAAAAGGGAAAGCTCTCAGTCGAATATCAGGAGGATCAGGGAGAGAATCTTACTGTGCTGGCCTGCATCTATGCAGATGGAAGCAAACTGCCACTTTTTATTGTTTTCAAAGGCGCCGCAGTTCAAGGTGGACCTCCGCAGAATGCTATCCTGGAACGCTTTATGCTGCCTCAACGAACGGTTGGATGGAGGAACCAAACTTCTTCCACTGGTTCAAAGATTGTTTTATAACACACGCCAACAATCTTAGACTTAAGTCTGAAGAAAATAAAAATGCCCTTCTTATGTTCGATTGCAATTTTCCCCATATTAGTATGAGAATTGTAGAACTTGCAATGGAAAATAATATTAAAATTATTAAATTTCCGAATCACTTGACTGATAAGCTTCAGCCTTTAGATAAATGTGTCTTCGGGCTAGTGAAAACAGCTTGGGACAAAAGATTAGTGGCCTTTGGAAAAAGTCAGCTGGGGATAGGTACAGAAAGGCTTCCCAAGAACACATTCGCTTCTCTACTTGCGGAGGTGTGGAATCAGACCCTTACGCAAGAAAATATAATATCAGGATTTATGTCAACGGGCGTTTTTCCAGTTGATCCTTCTAAATTTCCAGTTGAATTTAGAAAGGAAGATCTTGAGAAGTACTATGAAGAAAGATCGATTCTGGGGTAAATGTAAACATGATAGATGCAAGGTCATTGCTGGAAGTAATCACAACAGAAGTCATTGAAACCGGCACTACGGAAAATGACGGGGATGATGTTAATGTTTTGTCGAATTTTGAAATAGATCCAATAGCTAGAATGCAAATTCCTGACATGGGTAGTCCCGTAAAACATTCAATTGTTAAAATTTTTCAATCCTTTACTAATGTATTAAGTGGACGGGAAAATGTTAATTTCAGCGTCTCTTCCAAGCCTTCAACAAGTAGTCAACCAGACGTATTGACATATGTAGCAGCAACAGCTAAACAGACGACAGGTCAATCTACCGATTGTGTGTTTTCTGAAAGTTTAAGCTCTCTATTTGATCTACCCAATCACGAAATGACCAAGAAAAAGGCAGTACCTAAACTTAAACAACTCACGTATGGAGAAGTGCTGACGACTGACATTGTTTTGGAAAGGCTTAAAGAAGCTGAAGAGAAATCAAATACAAAGAAAGGCCGAAATCAGAGAGGACGATCCAAAAATGAAAATGAAAAACCAGTCGTCTCCAAGACTGATGAGATGCAGGAAATAATGAACATTAAAGCACCTCGCAAGAAGACGAAAAGTAAAATAAGAAAAGTGGTCGAAACTGTGTCTGACAATGAAAGTGACGAAAGTGGGAATATTTCATTGGCTGAGAGTGGCAACAGTGAGTTGGTCGAAGAGGAGGAAGAAGACGAAATTCAAGTGGAAGAGAGAGCTGTCAAAAATATAAAGGAAGGAGACTTTATGTTGGTTCAATTTAAAGGGGGGAAGAGGAACGCCTCTACATACAACCACATATGCCGTGTTCAGAAAGGAGTAAATGTTCATAAAGATGAAGAAATAATGGTATTGGAATGTAGATGCGTGAACAGCTCTAGAAAAACCTTTCAATTAATTGAAAATAAAGTTGCGTCAATAGAATACACTCAGATTGTAGGCATATTGCCTATCCCATACCTGAAAATAACTGGAGAAAGAATTTTCTACATATTTAAACAAAAAGTGCCAGTTCTTGAGTTGTAAAATATAACTTGTACAATGTTCTCTTTTTCTCAGTTCATTTATTTATACATCTTTCAGAAATCAGTGCTTTTTTTACCTTGTAGTAGAAAAATAATAATTACTACTATATAATACTATTTTTAGTATCTACTTAATTATTTCTCATAATCAAAAATGTTAAATGTTTTTAAATGGATAATGAAAATTACACCGTTTACATTTACCCTATGTATGTCGAGTAAATTTAAATACTTAAAAATACTAAGGGGTAAATGTAAACATTAAAAAAATCATCTTGCACTAGCATACTAAATTCTGATATGCTGGAATTTCATTAAAGGTACATGGATGTACCAAATAATACCCAAAGCATACTTAAAAGCATGTTCAAATGTACATACAGTGAACTAAATGTGTACATCGTATCTTTTAATTATTTATTTTACGTCAAAAAAACAGTTAAAAACTGCGTATGACGTGCTATGTGGAAAAGTGAATTGTGTGCACATTTTCAAAATTCTGTGATCCCTACACTAAGTCATATACTACTTAAATTTTGAATTTTGAAAGGGAGAAAAAAACAAAAAAACTCCCATATAATAAAATCTATTTTCAAGTATAAATAAGCAATAAATTTTGAATTTTGAAAGGGAGAAAAAAACAAACAAAAAAAAACTCCCATGTAATAAAATCTGTTTTCAAGGATAAATAAGCAATAAATTTTGGCTCTTATTACTTCCTGCCACGACAACATGGAAACGATAATTTGAATAATTGTATTTTCCACTGAATTCTAGAAGACGTGCACAGAAAATGAAGTTACATTTATGTCCAGAAGCAAAACAAGGGGCCATCTCATCATTTGCTCAATGGATCAGGGAAACTGGACGAAAAACCTGATCGAGATGGGGGTCATTGACCCGGAAGCTGTGTTACAATAGTTGTTACAGGTTGTTTATACTCATTTATACAGTCCAAATGGTAATTAATGCATTATGTATCATTGTTAAAATTAATGTTACTCAAAATCTAGGAAAACTGCCATTTTTTCTTTCCTTAAAGATATTGCTTCATCAATGGACTAAGATGAAGAACCCATTGGGATATTTTCAGATCTTTCGAAAGCTTTTGAAAGTTATTAACCATAACATCTTGCTCTCAAAATTACCTTCTCAGGGAATTCGTGGTATTGCTCTAGATTTGGATAACCTCGTACCTCAAACATCGATCTCAAAGAGTAGAAATACCGTACTGACACGAAAGGACGTTATTTACTTATCTTTCCAATTCTTTGTCATTTGATCATGGGGTCCCACAAAGTTCGATCTTAGGTCCTATTCTCTTTCTGTTGTACGAAAACGATATGCCCTCATCTATCAAAAATGGAAGAACAGTTCTGTTTGCCGATGACACGAATGTTCTTTGCAAAAATGAAACAATAAATAGTACAATTTCAGAAGTTTCAAATTGGTTTTGTAATAACAAATTAATAGTTAACGAAGGAAAAACTGCCTCAATGAAATTTTGCGTTTCAAATCGGCAATCGTATGCTTCATTGAAAATGAACAATATGCAATTAGCTGATGTTAAGGTAACAAAATTTCTAGGTCTCTCAATTCAATTAAACCTCGAATGGAATGTACATTTAACAGAATTAAACACTAAATTAAGCTCATTATGTTACGTATTCAGAATTCTTTCTAATTCTCTCAGCCTTCATGCAGCTCGTTGCGTGTATTTTGCAAATGTACATTTCCGCCTGAGATATGGCATAATATTCTGGGGAAGCTTATTCTTTAGTGTCCAGACATTTAGATTGCAAAAGAAAATTATCAGAATAATGAAAGAATCCCATCCACGTCATCCGCGCAAGCCTCTTTTCATTGAGCTTGGAATCTTACCATTGCGTTGCCTATTTATTTACGAGTCTGTAGTATTTGTCAAAACTGACTTAACGGTGAGAACTTATTTTCATGTAATACTAATATTTATAGTTACAACACTCGACGTAGAAATCATGTTCATCAAGTGTGAGTATCCACAGCTCACTACAATAAATCCACATACAATACATGTATGTTACTTTACAACGCATTGCCAGATGAAATTAAACAATTAAAATTGGTACACAAATTTAAGTTAAAAGTAAAATCTTTTCTGCTGCAGAACTGTTTCTATACTGTCGTGACCGACCGCGCACAATTGAAAGAGCCGCCGCCGGGTGACGTCAGCGGGGCGTTACCGCCCCATGCGGCGGAAAGTGACAACCGGTGCGAGCCGGCCGAGCGCGGCTGTGCACGGCTGTCACGCGCGACCAGGCGTTTAGGGACTCGCTCCCGCCCCTACTCCGCAGGTAGCCGGCGGGCCCACAGCCCCGCCGGGCTATAAGAAGGGCCCTGGCTCAACGCCAGGCAGAGAGTCAGGTTTCAGAGTCGGGACGGCCGCCGGACGCCGAGGAGAGCGGACGCACCCGAAGAGCGCTCCGCCCGCCGAGGGAGTTTCTGCCGCCGCGGGACTGAACAGCCCTTCTAAGGGCTAGAAAGAGCAATAAGCCTAGCTTCGCCCTTCTAAGGGCGCACTAGATTACAACAGCCCTTTTTAGGGCTACTGTTATAAAAGCTCCTAGAGCTTTTATAAAGCGACATGTCGTCGCCGGCGGGCTCGGCCGCGTCGACACCGTTCGCCACCCCGACTGCGGGTGGAAATGGTGCGCGTGGAAGGACCGGCGGGCGCACGACGGAGCGAGGATCCGTCAAACGACGCGGCGGATCCTCATCTACGGAACGCATTTGCGTTAAAAGGACTCCTTCTGCCAACAGGAGGAGACCGCAGAGAGGAGCTGAGGGCGCAGGGCCCTCCACGTCGGCCGCCGCGCCGCCCGCCGACGCATCGCCGCTTCCAGACGCGGCGCCCGATACAGCGGACGCCGCCGCCGGGACCACGCCGCCGGACGCCACCGCGGCCAACACGACGCCTGACGCCGCACCCGGCGCAGCAGCAGCAGCAGAAGAGGAGGAGGACGAGTTCACCCTCGTCACCCGCCGACGCCGCCCACCCCCCATCTTTCTCTACGGGGTTGCGGACATCTTCGGTCTCCTTGAGGCCTTGCACGCGGCCGGCGGCGACGCCGCAGTCACCGCAGAGGTGGCCGGCGACGCCGTCAAGGTTCGGTGCGAGACCCTCGAGGCGCACCGGGATGTGCTCGCTGCCCTGGAAGAGAAGTCTGTGGAGTACCACACGTACTCCACAGGAAATGAAAAGCTCCTGCGGTATGTTTTGCGGGGCATACCGCTGGAGCTCTCCTTTCAGGCGCTCCATGATAATCTGGAACTTGTCGGGTTTCAGGTGAGGAAACTGGAGCGAATTTGCAGCCAGCGGCCGGGACGACGGGGAAGACCACTTCCCCTGGTCATCGCCACCCTGAGGGATTCGGAACGCCACCGGGAGCTCCGAGAGGTAACCTCCATTCGTGGGCTCCGCGTCCGCGTGGAGGTGTATCGGCCACCGCGCGGGCCCACGCAGTGCCACAATTGCCTGGATTTCGGGCACGTGGCACGGAACTGTAAGCGCCGCACGCGCTGCAGAAACTGTGGGGACGCCCACGACGCCGCGCAGTGCCCGCGGGGCCTAAACCCCCCGGCGGAGGAGCGTAACTGCTCCAACTGCCAAGGCGACAACCACGGCGCGAAGTACAAGGGTTGCCCCGAGTACAAGCGCCGCTGTTTCAGGGGAAACCAGGCCCAGCAGCAGCGTCACGAGCGGCAGCAGCAGGATCGCCGGCGGCGTGCTGGCATCGCGGAAAGGCGAGCGGCCGACGCGCGGTCGGAGGCGTCGCGTTCTCCCTCACGGGAGCGCGAACCTTCGCGCCGCCGCACCTCTACGCCCCCGCCGCAGCCACCACCGCAGCCACCGCGGTCTCAGCGTTCGCAGAGACGCGAACGCCCACGCGCCCAGCGGCAGCAGCGAGGCCAGGAGTGGACGTACGCGGACGCCCTGGTCCCACGCACCCGCCCACCCCGGGAGCGCCAGCCGGCGGCCCCCGACGCGGCCCGCGAGGAGCGTACCGCTCGCGTGGAGCGGCGAAGGAGGTCGGCGGAGGCAATCCCCGTTCCCTCCTCTCTGAGCGAGCAGGAGCGCGTGTTGCACCGCACCATAGATGATCTCGCCCGCAACGGGATCGATTATCGGCCACCGCGCGGGTCCACGCAGTGCCACAATTGCCTGGATTTCGGGCACGAGGCACGGAACTGTAAGCGCCGCACGCGCTGCAGGAACTGTGGGGACGCCCACGCCGCCGCACAGTGCCCGCGGGGGCACTGTCATGATGCTGGGTGAAACATGGCTAAGCCCGCATCTTTCTTTTCATATTCCAGGTTATATCTGCTACCGGAACGACAGAGCGGCGCAAGCAGCCAATAATAGAGGCGGAACAGCAATATTAATAAGACGCAACATAAATCATTATGTTTCAGTTCTTCCGCAGCTGCAGCACGCCGAGGCCACCGCTGTCGTCGTGCAGACGGAGCGCGGGCCGTTGCGGCTTGTCTCTCTTTACGCTCGTCCTGACCGCTCCGCGGAAGCGTGCGCCCAACTAGCTGCAGATATTGCTAAACTAGTAGAGGCGCACTCAACTCCAACAATTGTGGCTGGCTATTTCAATGCCAATCACACGGCCTGGAGTTCCCGCATCACCTGCCCTCGCGGCCGTAAGCTGAAAGCGGTTGCCGACGCAAACGGCTGCGAGATTTTTGCTCCCGCCTCACCTACCTTTTATCCTCACCAGACGAATGGCAAGCCCGATGTTTTATATATCGCGCTTTGCCATAAACTTCACTATTCATCTATTCTAACCACTACCTATGAACTTTCCTCAGACCACTTCCCAGTAATCGCAGAGATGAGACGCGGCGGCGCTGCACTGTCTATTGCACCTACGACGCAGAAGCGGCGCACAAATTGGAAACAATTTCAGACGGAGCTACAGCAGCGCATTTCAGACGCATCCGCTCTTTCAGATCCGCAGTAGATAGAAACTGGAGCAGCTAAATTCGCCAAAGCTGTGACTGACAGCCTCAACACCGCAGCTGAGAAGCAGCGCTCCTCTAAGAAGGAGCAGCCATTAACACCTTTTCTTCTTAATTTAATTTCCAGGAAAAACAGAGCGCGCAGAGTGTGGCAGAGCACGCGACACCCTGCTGATAAGCCAGAGCTAAATCGATTAAAGCGGAAAGTTGAAATCGAACTAGCAGAATTTCGCAATCAGAAATGGGAAAAATTTCTATCAGGCCTCAAACCTGAAGATAATTCATTATGGAGAATTTCTCGCATGCTTTCCAGGAATCCAGTGACGATGCCGCCGCTGCAAATCAGCCCAGGAGAATACGAGTCGAACGAGGCGAAAGCGGAACTCCTTGCTAATGCTTTAGAATCTCAGTTTCAGCTGGTAGAGGAGGCGCCGCCAATCCCGCACGTTGTTGAAGTGCAACAAACGGTGATGGCGGCACTGCACGCGCCCGCCGACGAGCCGAGTTTCACAGATGAAGCAGAAATTAAAGCGGCCATTGCAGAGCTAAAAGCCAAAAAAGCTCCCGGCCCAGACGGCATCAGTAACTACGTCCTGAAGAAGCTGCCGCAACAAGCCATAATGTTTCTTGTCGCACTATTTAATTCAATTTTTATGTTTCAGCACTTTCCGAGTCAGTGGAAACATGCTCGTGTACTAACTTTTCATAAGCAGGAAAAAAATCCTAAACTGCCCGAGTCGTATAGACTAATCAGCTTATTGAATACACTCGGAAAATTGTGTGAAAAGCTAATATTAAAAAGACTTGTAAAATGTTTCAGAAAATTCATTAATGAATAAGGAGCAGTTTGGCTTTCGCGCGGGCCACAGCACAACACACCAGCTTGTGCGAATTACAGACCGCATAAGACGCAACTTCAACGAGAGCCGATTCACAGGCGGAGAGTTGCCAGCGCATTTGACAAGGTTTGGTACGTCCGTCTCCTATACAAACTCCACACCCTGAACCTTCCTACTTACCTAATACACCTTGTCCACTCTTTCCTAGCAAACAGATCGTTCCAAGTAACGCTTCTGAATGCTAAATCAACCCGCCGCGCCATACGGGCCGGAGTGCCACAAGGGAGCGTGCTAGCTCCTACGCTCTTCAGCCTCTATGTGCGTGATATTCCCTCACACCCTCAGACGGAACTCGCCCTGTTCGCAGACGATACGGCTGTAATAGCCACGTCCAAAAAGATCGAGCTTCTCCAGAAGTATTTGGATCAACATCTACTTCAGATCAAGGAGTGGCTGAAGCTGTGGCGGGTTAAAGTCAATGTGAGTAAGAGTACGGCCGTGCTCTTTACACGGCGACAGCGATTCACGCAGCCGAGGCCGCTCGCGCTTAGTGGAGATGTAATCAACTGGGCCAAAAATGTCAAGTACTTAGGAGTGACATTAGATAGCTCACTCACTTTCAGCCTGCACATAAATAACGTGCGGAAGAAAGCGCGGCAGACCAGAGGCCGCTTGCGATGCTTATTTCATAGGCGGAGCAAACTGTCAACGGCGAACTGCCTCACGCTTTATGAAGCAATTATTAGGCCACAAATCGACTACGCATGCCCTAGCTGGGCGATTGCTGCAGAAACTCATTTAAATAAACTGCAGTTAGTTCAAAATGAATGCCTTAGGGCCGCCCTCTGCGCCCCTAAATACACTTTAATTCAAAATCTGCATCGCGATGTTTCAATGCCACTGCTAAAAGAGCACTTTAAAAGCATTAGTACAAAATTTTTCAAAAAAGCCGCTGACTCGGAAAACACTCTCATTTCCGAGGTCGCTTCATACGAACCCGATCGGCGGGCGAAGTATAAGCGACCAAAACAATTCCTGGAGTAATAGAATGATGACAGAGGACCCATCTGGTGTTGTTGTCGTGTTGAAGGTTGCTGCGTGGTCGCTGACCTCACTGCTACTCAGGTCGGGAGCTGACAACGGCGACGCGTCCATGACTTTGCCGTCTGCTGCGATGTGGTATAATGAAGGCATTGTTCCGTTGAATGTATAATTGCTATCGCAATTATTGACTGCAATCAGGGCTCGGCTGATAGTCTGCCCTGTTGATGAGACTATGTCAGAAGACATAGACTAAAATAAACTCGCTGTGAACACTACTAAGTAGAACTTTCACTTGGAACTGAAACGATACGCAGCTCCGCTCAAGCGATCCGCTCGGATCGGAGGTTCATTCACGAATGTCTGTTTTAACTTTCCTATCAGGCCTCTCTTGGCCAACTCTTGTTTGTTTCGACCCCGACGCCATTAGGTTTCGAGGGCTAGCGAGTCTTTCCTTATTTAATTCTTTAACATTTATTAGGTAGGCCTTTGAATGGGGAGAGGAGCCTCGATAGTTGTAGAGAAAACAACCCCTCTAGGCCATGGGAAGCTCTATATCAAGGCCTCTGGTCCTCCAGATTGGGGGTTTGAACATTGGGCTTGCTCCTCAATACCAGTAAAAATTCTAAATGCAAAACATCCCAATACTCAGCTTCGGATAGGTCAGTTATGGAAACGAAATTGTGCGAGGAAAAGGACTTTGAATTTTGGTAAATGGATTGTGTGTGGTTTAAATACCAAAGAAACAGTATTTGTTCAATTGGAGAAGTTTAAAATTGACATTGCTGTTCTCTCTGAAACTAAGAAAAAAAGGCCAGGAAATGAAATGAAAAGAAATTTCTTGCATTTTTATAGTGGAGTAAGAAAGAAAAAGATGAAAGGTGGGCATCTCAATAAAAAATAGAAAAGAAATATTAAAAACTGGGAAGAAAGAAGTGAAAGAATTATGAAGTTGAAGTTAGAAATAATGGGATGTACTATGGTAATAATTGCCGTTTATGGACCAACTGATGATTCTAACAAGATCCTGAAAGATAACTTTGAAAAGGAACTCACAACTCTTCTGGACTCAATAAGTAACAGAGAAGAAACAATAATAATAATGGGAGATATGAACGCAAGAGTAGGGAGAAAAATACAGGAAAAGGCAGTAGATGCTTTTGGAGAAGATTTCATAAATGAAAATGGAAAAAGATTAATTGAAATATGTAACATCTATGATATGAAGATTATGAACATAAAAATATTCATAAATATACCTGGGTTCAGTCTACAAGAAATCAATAATCGACGACGTAAATATGCGACAATCGAGCATTAAAGCATTAGATGTAAGAGTTTTTAGAGCTGCAGAATGTGATATACTATGATCACTACTTACTGAAGGGTACAATGATTTTTTCCTTTAGAAAGCAAGTGCCAAAAAACAATTATAACAAAAATTAAGTAGAAACTATAACTTACCCTGAATATAATTAACTATTGAACGACAACGCCATCAAATTTCGACTTCCGTCAATTCCCGCGATTCCTTGTTTTTCTTCAAAATCTGATGAAGATGTTGAAATTCGAAGATCTTCAAGAAATAGAATACCTACCAAGACCTATTCCGGTCCGATTTACGATTTATTTACATTTTTTCTCAGTACAATTCTCAATATGCCAATTAAGGATAGTTTAATAACAATGTGTCAATATATGTAACAGTTAACTTTTTTCTCATTATTGAGTTGTCTGTTTATATTGCTAATTGATCACGAGATCGACCGGATACGCATGGTTTCTGGCATGGAGTGTCTGTAGCGCGTGGCCCTGAAACAACACGTTTTTCATTCACTTACTTTCGGGCCTTGGCCCTGGTCAGACGTGGCTTGCAATGGCCCCGGGGGTTGTAGCAACTCCATGCTGGAGTTGATCTGGAGGCAAACATGAAGCTTGACCATCTTGTATACTAGTGAGTTGTATTCAGATTATATTACTTTTGGTTTTTCACATATGTTGATTCAGACGTATATGGTGTGATTATAAATAATATTGTTCAGATAAGTTGCCTTCATTCCTTGTGTTGTTTGTGTTTACTTTAGCCCTGAGGAAGGAATTATATAATCCGAAACGTTGGCAAACTAACGTGTTTTATTATTTGACCAATCCCATGATCCACTTCCCACAATTTATTAATGGTCGTGAATTCTACAATAGAAAAGAAGATGTTATGAGAAAGGCTTGCGACACAAAATCTGGACAACTGGAAAGAATATGCGAGTTTGAATAGAGAGATGAAAAATCTGGAAAAGAAATCGAAAGATGAATGGTGAAATAAAAATGCTTAGAAGTGGAAGAGAACATAGGTAGGACATAGAGTAAAGAATCATGGAAACTTATAAAAAGTTTAAGACACCATAATAAAACATAATCTAATATACAAATTATAAAAATGGACGAATGGGATAAATATTACACATATGTATGAAGAGAATAGACACAAATTCAAAGAAGCACTGAAAGAAATTAACAGGAAACTGGTACAACTGGCACCTACTCATGACGTAGAAGAAGTTTAAATGAGATAAAGAACTCCATTAAAAAAATGAAAAATGGTTAATCTCCCGGCTCTGGAGGAATTTCTGTGGAACTATTGAAACCAATGTATTAAAAATACTACAAAAATTTTTAATAAGTGTTTGAGAGGAGAAAAGTTGCCTAGGGAATGGAAGCATAGCCTATTTAACAACCATTCACAAAAAAGGACCAAAAATGGAGTGTAAAAATTATAGAGATATGTGTCATCTACAGGAAGACTGTATGGACGAATTTTAAAACAAAGAATTGAAAGGGAGTTTCATACAGAAGAGGAGTAAAGAGGATTTACAGCTGGTAGAAATTGAATCGACAACATCTTTACAATAAAGTAGGTAGTAGAAAAGAGACTAACCTTGTATTTATCGATTTAGAAAAAGCTAGCGATACGGTCTCATTAGGTAAACTCTTCCAAATTCTGGAAAATACTGTTACCAGCGCCCAATATATAAATGCAGTAACAGATTGGTATGAGAATCAAGAAGCAAAAATAAAAGTAGGTAACAAAGTTTCGATGTCATTTGGTCAAAAAAAGGGTCTGTGACAAGGGTGTTGTTTATCCCCTACTTTGTTCAAGATTTACCTCCAAGAAAGTCTAAAAAGATGGCATCATAAGTGTCGAAGTATGGGAATATGCTTTGATAAAGATTGCCTTCATACATTATTGTTTGCTGACGATCAGGTGATTTTGACCAATCAGGTGAGTTTGATATGGAGTACATGATACGAAAGATTGCAGAAAACATACAACATAGAATTGTCGGCCCGGTGGCCGAGAGGCAGTAGTGTCGTAGTGATTTCGGACCGGAGGGTCGCGGGTTTGAGTCTCGCCTCGGGCATAGTGGTATTTGTGTTCGTCCTGTCACCTCTTATCATCATTATTTCGTTTCATCTTCATAGCTACCATAATGTCAACTCCAATAGTGGTCACTAATGACCTAGATGTTGATGTAACCTTAAATTTAAAAAAAAGCAGGATTAAAGATCAATTTTCTGAAAACGGAATGGTAGTGGGAGAGAAGAAAAGAAATTATATACCAATAAATGGTGATAATATAGAAGCATGCCATGAATTTAAATATTTGGGTGGAATTATCAGCGAAGAAGGAGATTGCAGAAAAGATATTGTCTCGAAAGTCACACAAGGACGACAATCTATTAGAAAGTTAAACTCGCTGCTCTGGGGAAAAGAAATATCCAGGTCCACAAAGAAAAGACTCTTTGACTCCATCATACAAAGTATAATCCTGTATGACCCAGACACATGCGAATTAAAGAAGAGAAAAGAAAAATTAATGAGTCTACAATTAGATTTTTTGAGAAGTTGTGGAGGATCTAAAAAGGAACATATTAGAAATGAAGAAATTATTAAGCGAATGGAGGTTCAAGAGTCAATTATAGATGAATTGGAAAAACTAAGGCTGAAATGGTACGGTCACGTGAAACGGCTTGGTTGTGGGAGATGACCCAGAAAGGTTTGTGAGTGGGTTCTTTTAGACAGAAGGAAAAGAGGTAGACCCAGAGAGGAATAGCAGAAGCATATCGTAAGAAAATTTTTAACGATATACAAAGAAGAGGTCTAGAAGAGAATGACTGGAAGGGTATGGAGAGTGGGATGCGAGAGACGGCCGCAAGGACTGTAAAATACTCGCAAGAGGAAGAGAACACGGAAATAAATGGATGAATACGAATCTCATGTTTATAAATGGTGCTGAACTCGAACGTCACGGGAAAATTGAAAGATGTTCAAAATTGACCCTTCTTCCTTTCTTATATACGGAGTAATATACGCAGTATAAAGAAAGTTATCTAATGCAGCGCGAAAAAAAGGCGGATTTTTGGCAGAAAAAAGTACATTGTCGGACCCTGAGAACGAAAAAGTGGATAAACCAGTTGATAAATTAAGAGAAAAAATCTTTCTCCATCGTTAATTTTTTCATTAAGGTTGTGTATATTTTTTTAAACTTTTAGTAGTTATCGCGGAATATTGAGTGCAACATATGCAATTTTAATAAATAATAAAATAAGATTTTCTCAAAAACGGCTTCTCATTTTTTCTTAAAACTTTTAGTAGGGATAGTGGTGGATGCCATAAACGTCATTTTGCTGGATCCTTTTGGTTTTTCGAAAATTACAAAAATATAATTGTTTTACTTGTCTCTCACGGCGTTAATATTTACATTAGTTGCGATTTCTTGACATTATTGTCACGTTATGTACAAGTTATTTATTTGTATCATATCATCATTATTGTATCATATGCTAACAATAATGTCATAAAGTTTCTCGAAAATTCAACAGTTTCCGCTTAAAATGAGCTCAAATACGCTCAAACACCATTTTCTCAAGCTTCAAATTTTTTCTTCAAACAACGGATAGTGAAAGTTGTACTGTTTAATATGACGAAGTTAATTTTAGGGTTTCTTCTTGTTATTAAAATTACGCAAATAGTTGTTTTTTGAAATATCACTCGCGCCGTTAAAACGCACATTTCCAGCAATTTGTAAACACTATTTCATTTGTGTGTGGAAGTGCTTCAAATGACTTCAAATGATGTTTTTCGAAAACTCAAAAATTTTCTGTGAAAAGAGCTTCAAACTTCGCAATTATAGTAAAGCTTAAGCGCCATAAAAACGGGTCCAAATTTTTCAATGAAAAATTGCCACTTAGGGCGAGGTTATACTCTTCTTTGATATTCTTAGAGTAATATTTCCGTTCGTTTAATAGGAAATCGAATTATTGAGAAAATGTAAACAAAGAAATGTACTTTGGGTGGCGATAGATGGGTGCTGGCAAGAGTATATGGCAATTCCGAATGGTTAGCCCAAACCAAAGAAAATAGAAAACTACGAGCAAGTATGTGCTATTCTATAGCACCACTAGTTACTTCACGTATACGTACGTTTATAGTACGTAGGCGTAATATACGTAGTATAGAGAAAGTTATGTAATGCTGCGCGAAAATACGGCGAATTTCCGGCAGAAAAAAATTAATTACCGTGCTCTGATAACAAAAAAGTGGATAAATCAAGTTGCTAAATTAAGAAAAAAACTCTAATTCCTGTTTTGTAGATCCTTGATACCGAAAAATCAATTCAAGGGAAAACATTCATTCCGTCGGTCTGAGTGTACGTGAACAACACTAACGCCTAAACGATGCGTATGATTTTCTTCAAACTGAATAAACCCCTGTTGATCTGCCCTAAGTCAATTCTCTGCGATTTTGAAAAACATTGATTCTTTTTTAAGGTACTTTACATTAAGCCTCGGTGACACTTTTTAATTTTCCCCAAAATTGCTCCAAATGCTTTCTTTAATTTTTTTTTGTAAAAATAGAGTAAAAAACTTGTAAAGGGAGTACAGGTTCGAGTTTCACTGTTCTAAATTTTTGAAAATAGCAAAAGTCTGAATTTTTTCGGCGCCTTCCTACAACTACGAAATTGAAGAATGGTTGGAATTGAAGCATTGAATAAAATATGTTCTCAAGGCTTAGTTATTTCAAATAGATCATGTACATTTTTTGAAACTCTTAGTAGGTTTCGCTCACTATTGCGCACAATGTGTGCAGTATTAAACTAGTGGTGCTGCCAAATCACATACTTTCTCGCATTGGTTGAAAATGCTCCGCAATATTTTACTTTATAAACAATCGAAAGTGTTTTCAACCAGCAAGTATTTTTTCCGCTCCGAGACCCGATCATAGTTCCTCAGAGTAAACTTGTCGGCACTCATACCACTTCTTCCCACAAGAGCCGTATGAATCGATCTCGGGTAGAGCCATAAAAACGTGAATGCCAGATTCATGTAAAAAGATCATCAACAATCAGTATATAAGGTTAAAAACTCCCAAAGCCTCCAGTCCGTTCAGATCGATCAGGAAATATCAATTTTGGAGAAACTGAATGGTTTAGGAGCTACAGTTGTCCACATACCGACTGACAGGTGTGAGGTTGATTGATAGAGATTTTGGGCGCGCCAACTCGTAATTAGTCCTGAATGTGTAGTACGTATTTTTGCTCGAGAAGTAGCTGTGATCTTCCTGCCGTCCTACCGTTGGCTCGCGGGATTTTCCCCAACCAGATGCACCGGGAGCGGTAGATCAGTGCATCAACTGATGTTACTGCAGCGCCTCTGACCGGGAGGGCCTAGGTTCGAGTCCTGACGGCGGCAGGATTTTCGACACTAACTTTTCAGCTAGGTCGAATTCAGTCGCTGTCTGGAGGAAAATTCTAGCGGCCGGCTGCTCTGATCGGTAGTTTTCCGTGGTTTCTCCGATCAACACCAGGCGAATGCCGGAGCAGTAGCCTACCAAACGGGCCACGGACCGCGCGCGATCTTTCCTTCATCTTCTTTGTCCTATCCTCTCCCCTTACATACACACTTACACTAACATGCACTACACTACCACATATTCCGGGAGACCTGTCGGGAGCTTAGAGCTTGTCCCGGGTGGGGCGGTGCCCCGTTGGTGGGAGAGTCCTGATTATGGGGAAACCCCAGTAGCCGACGGTAGGTCGGCGCCGGATCTGCCCATCCAGCGGGGGAAGATCACCACCGTCTCCCGAGAAAAACATGCACTACACTAACGGGACTAATGACCAAAGTAGTTGACGCGCCCGGAAACACGAAAAAAATCAATCAAACCTAACCAGATGCCTCCCATCAGAGGGGTATACTCCTTGCCGGGACAAGCTATAAGCTCACGACCGGTCGCCCGGCATGTGAGGTGCATGTGTGTTTAAGTAAAGGGTAGATACGAGAAGGAATGGGAAGAAAAGATCGCACGCGGTCCGTAGGGTACTGCCCCGGCATTCGCCTGGAGTTGATCAGAGAAACCACGGAAAGCAGCGGGCCGGCAGAATTCTTTTCAACATAACAGGTCTCGACCTAGCTATGCGGCTAGTTTCGAAAATACTCGTCATGACTCGAACCTAGCACCTCCCGGTCAGTGGCACTACAATTACATTATTTTATGCCCTGAGCAACCTCTGCTGGTCTGCCGTTAAGGATATATACGTCGGGGTAGTATATTGTATTTAAATTTCATGCTGGTAGATTGATTAGTTTAGTTAAATCGGTTTACACAGATGCACAGAAAGACAACAATTAATTTGATGTGACAAACGTTTAACAAATCGAACAACAGTTGAAAACTTGTTTAAATGTTCAAAATACGAAAATCACATACACTTCCTACATACACTTCGGACACATCTTAATTGATTGTATATGTGAGTAGAATTACTTCAAATGATTTTCAATAAAATTTCTGAAATTTTCAATAGTTTTCTTTGCAACACAGTATTGTGACAAAAAATTATCTCGGAGCGAGGCTCCAACCAGCGGTCTTTTCTTCCGAAGCACTGCAACAGTACCCATCATTTACCGCATTGGCCACGAGGATTGACTCTTCAATAATAGTCATTAGAGCTTGGTGTTTCAGTTATAGCATTAGGCAGTGCTGACAAAATGTGAAAAAAATGTCCTTTGGGCAGAAAAATATGGCAACTGAGAAGGCATAACTCGGCGCGGAATAAAATGTTTGCTGGTCGAAAACACGTTTGCTTGTTCATGTGAGAAAGTATGTGCTGTTTCGCACAACTAGTTTATCTTCATTAATTGTATTTGTGATCAGAATTGCTAGAAATGGTTTTGAATTAAGTTTCTGGAATTCTGTATAATTTTCGGCGGCAACAGACAATTGTGACAACTAATATTCCCCAACCAAGACTCTAACCAGCGAACCTTCCCTCCGAAGAGCTGAGCCGTACACGCCAATTAACCACTTCGGCATTCTCAGTGAAACACGGAACTTATATTTCTATAATAGTATTAAGTGTATGTGGTTTCAGTTCATTTGGCAGCCAAAAAATTGAGAAAATGTGAAAAACTTCCTTTGGACGGGAAAACATGGCAGCTGGGAAAGGGATCAGGCATAACTCAAAACCTAATCGAGACTAAAAAGTTTAGAAAACTACCAAATGCGAAAAAGTCTATGCCATTCTAACGCACCACTAGTTTATTTTCTGACTTCGCTTCTTTCATAACACTAATTGACTTTGTTACCAGCTGGTGCGGGTTTCGAATAAGCTGTTACAACCTGTTAAGAAGTTACGACCTTCACCTAATACTACCAACTTAAGTATACAAAACACCTCCATGAGTCAAGAATTATCAACAATTAACACTTTTAAATTCTAATGAAAGACGTCATTAAATATTTACACACAAAATTTCCTATCTTCTTCTTGAGATTCGTTCGCACCGGTACTCACGTTTCTCAACACGGGATGAGTGAATGGATTTCCAAGCGCGGCCATCTTGAGGTTGCTACAACGAGAATCCGACGTTGAGAGCTGACTCTCCCTTCCGATGATCTCACCTCACGGCCAGGAACGTGCTGGCTCGGCTGCGTAGAGCATGGTGGCGGCGCCACTTCGATTCGTTGGTAATTTTACAAAGACGCCCGCCACCTCGGTGTTGAATCTTCCTCCAAACACTAAGCGCAATGCCGGTCGGCTGGCCCCAGCGTTGTTCTCGCCAAGTGCTTGCCCCTCGTTCCTTTTAACTTCGCCTGTTGAGGCTGCGAAATAGCTTGAGATTTTTTGGGAGAGCATTTGAAGATGTGTTGTTTTGAAAAACGAGACTCCTGCCTTTTTTACTCTCTACTACAAGGGAAAACTGAAATCTAATTATTTAAGAACTATTAGTTTACCTCAGCGTAAGAATTGTTTGGTAGTGAAGTTGTCAGTATAACCTTGTCTGGGCGGAAAGAAAATCGTTTTCTAATTCGGGCGTGATACAATATTATGCAGAGGCTCCGCGCCAAAACTCTGTTCACGGAATCTGCACTGTTGTGAACTAGATCACTACCAACGTAAAATTCTAACTTTCAATTCCTTCGCTCTTTACACGAGCTCCGCGCGCAACCACTCGGCTTCTCGATCTTCAAATAATGCAATCGTGTCGTGTCGTAAGTAGAAGGAGGCGAGGGTTCCTCGAAATTGCGACAATATAAAATATCATCTCTCTTCTGGTTTCTTGGTGTCCGTTTCGTGGTACGCTCTGGCGACATTCCTAAAACGTAGTTTAAAATTTCAAAGCAGTTCAGCCATTCCAAAGAGTTTGATACAAAAAATGTATTGCCTTTCTCTCTGGAAGCCTATATGTTCAACGCAGGTCATTTGAAATTTATACCCTTTGCTGTCAATTAGCGTCAAACAATTGCTATAAATGATTGAATTGCAAGTGCGGCGCCAAGTTTGAATTAATTTTTGCCGCCTGTATGTCAACATCGCTTTTTGCCAAACGGTGTTGATTGGGAATTGTGCGTGCTTCAGTCTTTGTCGTAGCCATTGGTGTATATCAGGGTGTTCCAATAGTGGTTCGTAATTGACGGCACGAATATGTCCAAAATAGCTTTCAATGTCAGACTTCTGTTGGCGATGGTGCACGTTGTTCGCTTTGTAGTACACGTTGCTCACTCGGACGAAACCTTTGCCCGGTCGGAAAACAGTTCTGTTCTAATCGACTACCAAAACGTAATGTAGTTTATGCACGTATTCCAGTTCACAAACATTGGCTTCTCTCAACCTTGTCGAACTCCAGAATTCACGCAAGGATCATTTCCTTTAACTATGCGGCTTAATGGCCAAATTCAGTTTATAATGCGGCTTTTCTTAACGGAAACGAGATTTCGCTTACTAGTTGCCTCGTTTTTGATGCGAAGGACAACGACAATCTCGAGTTCCTTTTCTTTTTGCACGGATTTTACCATTGGTCCGTATATCTTTCGCTTGGTGGGGTCATTCCTGACGTCAAGCGGTGACTTTGCAGCCGCGCTATATTCAATCTCGCGCGTGCGCGGACAGCATTACAAATTTATCGTGTCAGTTTCCTTCTATTTGTTTCAATGACGTGAGGCATGTATTTGAACTCGTCTCCATATACAGGTAATGTTCTAAACAGTATATCACACGTTTGGGCTGATGACTGTAGAATATAATATATTGATACTTCATTTTCGTCTTATCATTACTTATTAGTTTTTTCTTCTATTTCAGACTTTGACTCACTTTTTAGGGTGATCGTTCTGTGCAATCTGAACCCGAGGATAACACCATACACGGGTCGAAACGTTTCATCAAGATTTGTATTATCATTATCGAAATATAAGAAAATAATTTTATGTCTGTCTTGTTGGGCTAAACTTATCTAAATCCATCATGGACCTATATTAATCTTTACATCATTTAACTTGTTTAGTCCAAACAAATATTGTGATAAGTTAGTTATGTGTGTACTTGATGATTATTATACCAAATACCAGCTAATAGGTTGATACTGTTAATGTTATTTATAGTTTTACCTGTTTTTATTCATATTTTAAGTAATATTGTTGACGTGTAGTTTTTGAAACTCATTATGTATTATTTTAAATGTATATCGCTGACGGATGGCACTATCAATAAACTTAACCTTAAATATTCAGTGAATGCCACCAGAAAATTTGATACTACACAACTGCACATTAACTCGTTATTCAGATACAAAAACATGGTCTACTTCCCAGATATTTAACCAATTCTAACAAAGTTTGAGAATGCTTAAATTAAATTACTCAATTTCTAGGAAATTTGTCAGAATATTACATAAATTTGAACACCAAGTCTTCAATTTAGAAATAGGAGGGTCAATTACCTTAAACAAAGAATATGTGTCTTCGAAAACAAAATCGAAACTTTCTTACCTAGTTATGATTACAATAATTTGTATGATTTACATAAGAGCTCTTTAAACAAACATCACTTTAGATTGTCTAAAAAATGAAATTGAAATGATTGAAGGCGTTGACATTGTCAAAAATACTATTTATTTCAATAAGCTATCGATGGCTTAGCCATCATCATCAGTTTTCTGCTGTCTGGAAGTCACAAAAACGACAGTCGTTTTTGTGACTTCCAGATAGCAGAAAACTGATGATGGCTAAGCCATCGAAAGCTTATTGAAATAAATAGTATTGTTGACAATGACAACGCCTTCAATCATTTCAATGATGTAAATGTCAACTACAACTCACCACTAAACCAATTGTCTAATAAAGACAATAATATTTTTAACGTTTTATAAAAACTACTCTCCCTACGGAAAATAACATTTACAATGCGTTGTTTATTAATAATAGTGATGAATATATTCCTGATAATGTAATTAAGCTCGTAGTTATGGGAGATAATACTAGTTTAACTACTAATGATAAGGATAAGTTTAATATGGAAATGTTTAAACAGTTACAATATGGTTTGCAATTAATTAACAATTCAAAACAAATTAAACATCCAAAAACTGAATCTATAAAAGGTCATTAATATTATTATCATGACTGTCTTTATATAAAGCATCCTCATCGCATTATCTTGTTCAAAAACTTACAATGGAGTAAGGAAACAAAAATGTTACTGAAAGATAATCCCAACATTCTATTTACTAAAGCTGACAAAGGAGGAACGACAGTTGCGATTGATAAGAAACAGTATCACTCAACCATTTAAAAGACGTTGTTCTTAACCAAATCCTATGAATAGCATTACTAAAGACTTAAGAGGATCACTAAATAGATGGACACTACAAATATTTATAGATAAAAAGACTTTCTTCCAATTACCGTCATCATCTTGCCTTGTAGCCAAAGCTTATGGACTACCTAAGTATAAAAATCGTAACTCCTATCGTCTTATTGTATCATCTGTCTCTCCTTAACAGTCTTATTAATTTTGTTTACAGGAATATACTCCTAATTACTCGGTTGAAAACTCTTAACTTATTTCTCTACTTAAGAATTGTTGTATACCAGCCAATAATGTATTAATTTCATTAGATGTTAAAAGCTTATTTACATACATACCACATAATCATATAATGAACAATTTAGAATCTAGATAGAGTGTCGAGAATGATTCTCCTATTTCTTTTATAGAATTATTCAGCAATTACATTAATTCTAAATTCGTCTTCACTTTAAATAATAAGATGTAGAGACATCTTTGGTACACTCATGGGTTTTTTGATATCCCCTTTATTAGAAATTGTAATGAGATATTTAGAAAACAAATGTTTAGCATCATTAACTAATCCCTCTTTGAAATATTTCAGTTATATTGATGACATTTTCTGAATTACTGCCCAGGATATTATACCGAATCTCATAGACATTTTTAATACTTAGTTATAATAACAATCTTACATATGAAACTGAGACAGAATAGTATACTATGAAACGATGATGTAATGACGAGTATGATATTACGATACGAGCGAGTATCGTAAACTTCAAACGAGTGTATTAATACCCATTTCATCGATTTTCATACGGTACTTTTTCTACGACGAATAGTAACTTTTATAAGTTAAACTTTTACATTGAATCGTTTCGTGGCAGTTGACGTGCAGGATTCAGCCAAGGCCACCTAGCGGACAGCTATCCTACCTGCCACAGGTGGCTTTGGTTTACCAGTGCGAGAGAGTACAAAAGTTGCTCTTACAATAATTCCTAGGTCACAATTTTCGCTTTTTATCTTATTTCTGAAGGTGCCAACTCCTCCTTCAGTAGAATTTTCAAACTAAATAATTGGCCGGTTTTAAAGGACAAACACACGGCAGCACAATAACACACAATAACTTGGGTTCTGATCTTAATGTCATTCAAATGTTCCCTCTACCATTACCACTGCGCTAGTAAAATAGGATCAAATTGAAATTATTCCAATTTATTTTATATAATATTTCACGTGTAAATTACTGATAATAAAAGAAATTAAAACTGTTGAACATAATATAACATTAAATGCAATTTTAATGTACATAATCGAACAAAACATTTACTATAACGATTCTCAAAGATTAATGAAGCCTCAGTACTTGGTTTGTAAGCTTCTCTGTGATTGGTCATTAATTTGTATCATAATGAAATCTGTATCGTAATGAGTATCATTATGCAACGGGTTGGATACATCAAATGACAGAATTATAAATTGGAGTAGAAAATGGTTTAAACTATTTTGATTTAACTATCACAAAAGCTGACCAGAAACTTTCATTTAATTGGTATCAGAAAGCTACTAGCTCTGCATCCATTCGAAATCACAAAAAATTGCAATTGTTTATAACCTTGTTGATAGAGCTATTCTTTTGGCAGATAATAAACACCATGCCAAAAATTTGAAAACTACCTTTAACATCTTAAGAAATAATTCATATCCTAAAGAATTCATTCACACATATATACTAAAAAGTATCAACAGACTTACATCTAATATGGATTCATTTAGTATAAAATTCCACTGAATTGAAACCCTGGGTTATAATTTCTTATCACCCCGCCGTCGATAATAAGATAAAAATTCTACTCAATACTTTTAGATACGAGTGGTTTTCAAACTTTAAACTTGATAGATTTGTGAAAAAAAGGTAAAGATCTTATGGCCTTTGAACTGTAACGCGATGTTATTTATAAATTTAATTGCAAAGCAACAGGGCCTAGTTGTAGATATATTGGCACTTCTAAACGCGCTGTGAAACAGGATAAAGGAACAAAGACAATATCATATTAACAGTTGACAAACAATGCGATTACCAAACTTCAGAATTGACAATAACACCATTATGAATTGGATCTACATGGTTCCATAAAAATGATTTCATGTACTATTTAGTGATATAGAAATGAAATAGAAATATATTAATTACGCAAGCGATATAAATATTCAGAACTAAAGATACTTTGAATATACAGACGGATACAGAACTTACACAATATTAAGAAATACCTTTTTAAGTAGGTTTCGTTTTCAGTATTGCTGGGCCTTTGTTTCTATTCTCTTATATTCTGTTAATAATGTTTTCTGTATTAAAGTTTTTAGGATTAATTTGGGGACAAGCTGAGTGGTGTTTATTTAAATCTCTTCCCAATTACGTTATATTTTGGTTTTGCCGGGGATGTACTATCTTTGGTATTGATATTATAAACATTCCTTGAATTCATATTTAATGCTGCTCTAGATACATACATTAATTGGTCTCTACACCGTGCAGAACATTATACGGAATGAGTCACGAAACTTTAGCCCCTTCTGCAGTTTTTGAACGGTTGAAGTTATTGCAATGCAGTTTTCACGGAAATACATGAGGGAATGTGACTAATTGACAGGTGTTCGTTTCTATCACTTGTCTTTTAAGAGATTTTGAGGTAACTTTTTTTTTCAAATGCGACTATTCATATTTTTTAGTCTACAATGACCATCATAAAAAGGCGAACCGATGTACATATTGTCATATGTTAGATTCGGATTTTTTGAGTAATTTTGATTTTTTGTCGCTTGTGTTTAATAGATAATGTCCGCCACACAAGGCCACGCAGTGCTCCCCGTGTTAATGTGCGCTGGGGCAAGCAAAGCTTAGCACAAAATAATCACAATTACACAAAAAATGCTTTTCTAACATATAGCAATATGTTAACATATCATTGGATTCGACTTTTCACGCTCGTCATGATAGACTATATGTGTATAGTTCCATTAAAAAAACAAGTTATCTCGTAAAATACAAGTGAAAAAATAGAAATGAATACATATCAATTAGTCCGATTTCTTCACGCACGTCTGTGAAAATTGCATTTCAATAAATTCAACCGTTTAAAAACTGCAGGAGGAGCCAAAGTTACGTGACTCAACCTGTATATTGACAATTACTCTAATGCTGCACTGGAAACCATCACATCTTTAGTGTGGTGACCGTATAGAATATTTTAATAACTTGTGGCATACGACTCGTCATGTTTTCGCTGTATCATAAATCA
The DNA here is from genome assembly GCA_011170035.1 of Teleogryllus occipitalis. Classification (NCBI taxonomy): domain Eukaryota; kingdom Metazoa; phylum Arthropoda; class Insecta; order Orthoptera; family Gryllidae; genus Teleogryllus; species Teleogryllus occipitalis. The sequence continues at coordinate 373,389 of BLKR01000532.1, read as the reverse complement.
ACTCATACGATGATATATCCTTGCAAACTATGTGTACTCGTACTGAGGTAATCTGTTTTATTCACTAAGCCTATAACTTTCATATATATATATATATATATATATATATATATATATATATATATATATATATATATATATATATATATATATATATAGAGTTATATATTAGTTTGTTCTTCTAATTTAGACTTCAACTCACACTTTTTAGAATGATCATTCTACGCAATCTGTACCTGAAGATGACCGCATACACGGGCGGAAATATTGAAACTTGTATTATGAAAATATAATAAAAGAAAATTTGTATGTATTGGACTCATCTTATCTAAATCTATCATGAATATATACTAATTTGTATATTTGTTTTAAAACTTCCCACGTTCACCGCCAAATATTTTCATATTTCTAATGGAAATGTAAAAACTAGTACAAAAATATAGAAAACCTAGAAATTAAAACACACGACAATTACTTTGCAGTTCAAAATAATAAAATTATAAATTTGAAAATATTAAAAACTCTAAAAATACTACGTATCAAAAAAACTATTACTTGCTACTACTAAAACTGTTACTAAATTACTACTACTAAAACTATTTAGTAAAACTATCAATAATTAATTTATAATATTTTATAACTATTTAACAAGAAACTAAATTTTCAACAAACAAAAATATTGAATCTACGACTATTTAAAAAACCTTTTACTTACGACCTTTCACTATCACGTTCTGCAACCAGAATGGCAGGATGGTTAGAGCGAGTTATTCCCTAGTAAATAAATTGTCTATATTACATTTAGAAATATTTGTTTACTAGGTAAGTGACTTTTAGAGGTAATTAGAAGCAAAATGAGATGTAATAAGAAGGGTTTTTATGAAATTATATTATGTAATTTTGATTCACGTGCGAAAAATAAACTTTCTTAATACAACATAAAGACCTACTGTTGACTAGTTTCTGTACTACTACCAACTGATCGCGTGGCCAAAGAGGAAAATTGAAAGTAAATGTGTGAAGTTTGTATGAATTGTTTACCAATTAACATGAGCCAAATTATACAAAAGTATTATTACAGATATTTATTTATGAGATATTTACAATGATGCGTTGGTAAAAGGTGCAACACCGTTATGTCCGGGAAATTGGTATTACTGCTTACCAGTCGCTTCCTTTTTGTCTTTCTTTGGACATACAAATAAATAACATGCGATTTGATCCTCACAGGAACCTGAAATAGGAATTACCATGATGGAAATAACCATGGTGTAATAAATAATAACCATGGTGGTGTTATTTCCACCATGGGAATTACTAACATTTACGAATATTTTTTCCTCATAAATTTTACCCACATTGGCCTTAGAGTGGGTGGCTGCACTGCTCCATTTACCATGTTGTAGTATAGTGTTTACCAGTCCCCTGCCACTAGATAGGCCGGGGCCTGTTCTTATTTGAATTGTATTTGAATTTGAATTCCGCCATCTTAGCCCCGCGGTGGGTCAAAAGCACAGAACACTAAAGGATAGAAGTGTACCCTCAATGTTAAATGACGGAAACGAAAGTCGCTCGCAGCGCTCCAAGTGGCCTGGCAAAGAACTTCATAAACCGCCCGCCTTCCGAAGCTATCCTAGCACAGCGTATGAAAATTAATTTAACTCATACTCATCGTGAAAGTTACTTAATATTAAGACGCTATATTCTACTGTAATTGTACTAAAATTTAATATATTATCAATTTTCGTAATGTACTTGAGTAAGATCATAACTGAGGGAAGTCATCTAATAATATGGTAATGGAGGAAACGAAAGAATAAAAATGAATAAACAAAGAAATACATAAACAAATCAATCATTGCCTTTATTTTACAATTTATATTAAGAAATATTCAAGGCAAACTACATTTTAAATTTTTTCACTGTCTTTTCATGACCTTTTGTAGTTTTTCTTTTATTTTGTATTTTCTGTTTTTCATCTATTACATATTTGTATATTAAAAAACGTACACTTTTTTTTAAAATAAGTTCTTCTGATAAGTGTACTTTACAGAACAACATATCATCAGGCGATTTGAAGTTAGAGCAAAACTTTTTCTCCAAATTATTTAAATGACCATTTTTTTCTAAAAAGGTATACAAATGTTCATGAACATCCTTTAAAAACATCATTACATTATCACTAGCATAAACAAAACACAAGCCACACATAAAACGCGAAACACACAAGCCACACAGATGAACGCACAGAACATTAAAGGACAGTATGAACGTAACCAACGGCAATAAGGTTCACTCGTCCGCCATGTGGAAATCGCGTGCATGCTGGATATGACGTAAAAAACAAGCGAAAACCACTAGCCAATCATTGCTTGATATTCCTTCAACTAGCGCTCCAAGTGGCCTGGCAGTGTGTTGCCAGTTTCCCAATCTCATCTTCACCCCTATGGTCAAAAGCGTCGAAGGGCCCAAAGGCGCTGTGCGCGAAATCTAGGCCACACCCGGCAATTATTCACGTGCTTTGTGCGTAAACGTAACGGTGTCCTGTGATCATTTTTGCGTTTGTGTGTTTCTGAGTTTCTGAGACGATGTTCTGTGCTGTAAACTCGAAATTACCCAATTTAGGCGTTGTTGGGTACCCAATTGCCCAAACAACAAAAACATAAGGAGTGGACGGCAATTCTTCAGGTTTCCAACAGATCCTGAAAGGTAAGCGGTATGAAATGCTTAGCATGGTTCCATAAAAATGATTTCATGTACTATTTCGTGATATAGTAAATTAACTATGTCACTAAATAGTACATGAAATTAATTTAAATAATGTAATTATATGTCAGGTTATTCTAAACACTTAAAATTATTATGAACATCCAATGTATTAAAGTCATGAAAACACTGGTTGCTTTAATAATCATGTAACTGATAAGTTATAATAGCTATAATAACATTAAGGTGATTTTGATATAACTATAATAGCTCAATAATACATTACTAATTTTATTACAGGTGTATGAAATGGCTAAAGGCAATTGACCCAATTTTGGCACCTTGCCCATGGGAATTTCTCAAAAGGTTAAGGTATTTATGCATGGAGCACTTCACGCTGAAAATGTTCACTGCAGCAGGCAGACTAGCACATAATGCAGAACCAGTAATTTTTGCTGATGTGCGTCCTGAGTTGCCGGAGGGAGCACTCAGGTCATTTATAGAAGGCTTACCACGTGAAAGGTGTACGTTTCTATTATTATTATTATTATTATTATTATTATTATTATTATTATTATTATTATTATTATTATTATTATTATTATTATTTATTATTATTATTTTTCTTTTTTTGAGCAACTAGAAGGTGTAATAAGAAAACTTTTTCTTTTTTAATTTAATTAAACATCCTTATTTCTTTTGCAGGATCTGCTCTACCTGCTCTACATGTAGTGGACAACATTTCTCCTGAGTTCCCCGAATGTTCTGGTGAGTGCAACTGCGTTGTTGAATGAAGATAAATGATTGAGTGTGGTTTTGTGTGTCAATGATACCACGTCTCTTTGCATTGCAGGCCCTTCTCCACCTGATGAAGAAGTTGTGGAAGGGGACATTGCCGGAAGGATTAACTCTGAATTTTCAGAAATTGTAAAAGTAGGCGTTTTTATCCTTACAATTACAATATTGAAGATCGACTTTTCATTCGAATTAAATTTGTTGTGCTAAATAGTTCATTTAACGTGTGAAGATTTTTTTTGTAAAATTTAGTAGTTTTTGTGCAATTGTGGGTGAACTATTTGCAATTTTAAAAAATTACAAAAATATGATTTTCTCGAAAACGGCTCCATTTTTTAAAAAAATTTTAGGTATGGTTAGTGCTAAATGAACCCTATATGATGACAAATGCCATATTGCCATATTATTTTATTTTATTTTTTCAAAAATTACAGCAATGTAATTTCTGTGACTTGTCTTTCATGTCGGTAATACTTAAAATGCGATTTCTGCACGGTGTTATATTTATGAGTACATGCGCTTTAAATAATATGAAGTAAAGTTTCTCGAAAACTCAACACATTTTTGTTCGAATGAGCTCAAAATTACTCATTTTCAGAATAGCTCAAACGCCATTTTCTCAAAGGTGGCTTCAATATCTTTCTTTAAACTATTTCAACGATAGTGGTAATGACACTGTTTAATATGATGTAATGTTCACTTTTGAGTATTCTTTTGTTTTCCCAAAAATTGCACAAATGTGTGTTTTTTTCTTTCCTTTTTTTTCAATATCTCATGCCAGTAATATGCACATTTCAATGGATATATTATTGGATTTGTGAGTAAAAGTTCTTCAAATTACTTCAAATGAAGTTTTTCGAAAACTCAAATAGAATCCGGAGGAAAAGAGCTTCAATTTCGCATTTACAGTAACGCTTAACTGGTGAGCCATTGTTTTTAAAACAGCTTCAAATTTTTCAATGAAATTGCTATTTAAGACAAGGTTAGGTTCTTTAATACTCTTAAAATAATATTTCGGTTCTACTATTTGGTAATCAAAGAGTTGAGAAAATGGCAAAAAAATGTATTTTGGGCAGCGATAGATGCCAGCTGGCAAGAGGATGAGGGAAGACCATAGAGCCGGTCCGCACCAAAGGAAATTAGAAAACTTAACTTCGAGAAAGTCTGTGCTATTCTGTAGCACTTCCAGTTACTGTATGTAATTTAGTAAATCCAAACTATAGGACCACTTGCTTGTAGACATGTACCAAATTGAAGTTGTTTGGGATTCAATTTAATAAATAAAAAATTGTATTTTTGAGGGATAATCATTTGGTGTTTCTGTAGCAGTAAATTTTTATCTCAGGTTCTTTTGGCCCACTTTCTGTCTTGTGAACTATGTATAAGTCTTTGTGTAACAGTTTGGCATTTTTACCAGGAAGCATTAGCTATTTTCTAAACATATTTCTGATGGTTCTTGAGATGTCTGTTGGGTATAATCTCCTGTGTATGATAAGTGCTTTTATTTAGTTATATTGTTTTGCAGAAATTGTGTTCGTTATGTCACATAACATGATTGGGAAAGACATGAAAATATTTTTTTAGTAGTTGAAAAACTGTTCAATACCTGTATCAAATGTTGAGTAATTCTGGATGTATTATCGGCCTTTGGATTTTCATCCACGGTCCATTGAGCAACTAGCCTTGCTTTTAGACAAATACATAGCCTGTGACATCGGAATATTAGTGAAACCTACTAAGTCCAAAAACTCTTTGAGATAAATGAAGTTGGAGTAGAATCACGTAATTTTTTTTACTTAGATCATCACTTGTACTAGGTAGGAGGTAAAACATGTTTCTTGTAATGCAGTTTAATGTGTAATATTGCTTTTTCTTCAAAAAAGCAATATTAACAAAAAAAGATAGATTTTGTCGACTGTTTGTGCAGATGCAAGTTTCTTGTTTATTTATAAAACTTATCAATAATATTCATTTGTGTTGTACCTTAGTAGCAATTTTGATAATATGCTGAAATTTGACAGGTGTTGATAGCTGGAATGTCATTTTAATAATGATGCAATATTAAAGAAGTAATGGTTATATTTGGACAATTGTTAAATTCATGGTTTCAATATTTAGTCAATGGTAAAGTAAAATAATCTGTATGTCTGACTACTTGCTTACATTTATTTTGAAAAAATTGTATTATGCGTATTATTGTTTATATTGAGTATGACTATTTACATAATTTAGGAATAAATGTTGTGTTTATGAAATAACTTTTTATTTTGCACTTCCTGGACAACAGTTCCATTCAGTGACTTAGGATTCCAAATCCTAATATTTTAGTCTTCTAAATTGCCTAGCGTATTTATTTTACATAAAAATAATGAATTAATTTGACGCCATTTTGAAAAGAACTTCATTTTAAATTTCCCGGTCGTCATTACACGCCACCTCCATTGGTAGAACGCCCTTCGACGCTATTGGCTCAAACTGGGTCTAAGATGGCTGCTTCCCCCTCCATGAAAATTAGAAATTTGAATAAGAGCGTTGGGATTAACATTGAGTGCCGTCTCTATTAGTATACTCTCTGGTGTTTACAATATGTTGTCGACAATTAAGTTGCAAGCGTTGCAGAGGATCGTGTTTCATCAAGATGTCTACTATCATACGTAAGGGTGAAGAAGTTTTAGACTGTGAATACTCCATATAAACATATGGAAACACATTTAAAATTTTGGTAGGATGTATAAAAGCTCATTAATTCCTAAATTCAAAACTTCAAATACTTCAAAACGTAAATTCGATTCTAGGAAACTTGATAGAAAGCCATTGAAACATGTAACTTCTTTTCAAAGTATGATTCTTTATCTTTGTATAGCTGAAAAATTTGCAACGAAGAAAAAATTATAAAAAGTGTTGAAACATATAGAATTTAACCTAGCATTTTTATAAGATGTTTTCATGCATCTCAAAAGATACGACTTGATAAGAATTTATTCGTTAGATATAGCAAACAAATTTAAGAAATTTAATGATTCCCGTTCTTTTAATAAGCCTGAATAGAATAATAAGAAACCTTACTATAATCAATTTTACAATTTGACTGATATAACAATACCTGAGGAAGTGATTGAGGCTGTAGAACTTTGTAGAAATTTTAGTTTTCCTGTGAAAAATTGTAACAAAAAACCGATTTTTTTCGATTTCATGTAGGATCCGAAAACTAACATGTTTAAATTACCCGAGCTAGTACGGAATACCATGCGGTGTTCTGTGTCCAAGAAGTCACAATGTATTAACAATACTATAAAATACAGTCAAAAAGAATGTACTTTCATGAACAATTTGAATTTTACCGAATGCTGTATTAAAGAATGGCTACATAACCAAAGTTGATAACTTTACGGACAGTGCAAAATATCTAGTCAAAAATAAATCTTCCGCCAATAATTATCTTACAGTTGTACAAAGTCTACTGAATGATTGGAAAGGTTGCTCGTGTACAACATCCAGAGTTTAATCAAACGTATTCTAGTACATCTAATGTAGCATCCATGGTGAAAATAATATTTGGTGGTATAATCCATGGTGGAAATAATTATTTCCACCGTGGTAGCATCTAAAACGCAGCGATCTACAGGCAATTCCCGATGTTATATTGAACTGTGTCCAAAAGTTTCGTAGTTTCCGTTGAGAAAATCGTTTGACGTTGTGAGGCGCCCAAAGTGTGTTTTCAGAATGCAATATTGTGACGAAAAGTTCCCTTCTTCGGCTTTGTTGGGTTTTCAATTACCATAACAACCAAACAAGAAGCTAAAGGCTAAATTTGCGGTGCGATTCCAAATAGTAAGTAATAATGTTATATGTTTTGCATGATCGATGTTTCGTTAAGATATGTTTCATATTATTCTGATAATGAGTGTTATTCCTTGTAATTTTAATATAGTCTTATTCTTTTTGTTGCAACAATATTTATTTTGTGCATTAATGTACATAATAAAATTTTTATTATAGATGCAGGGAATATCTGGTTCGGATCTGCCTTGTCGGTGGAGGACAATAAGGAGGAATGTGTGCGTTGAGTACTTCATGCCAGTAATGTTGACTGCAGGAAATAGCAGGGTGGAATGTGGTTCCCTGTAAATTCGTTTTATGTACCATTCATTTTGTCTTCCTCGCATAATCTGGTGAGTTAAGAAATCTTATTTTATGAAGATGAGACACAGCATTATACATCTTGAAATCCTATAACATAATTTTTTTATATTTCAGGCACCTCCCCATTTGCTGAAAGACTGGAAAACAAGTTGGAAGTGCAGTTTGTTCCAGATGATATGTAATACAATATTGTCAATTTTGGTATTTTTTAGTGTTTCTGTAGTAGTAATTTTGGATTTCAAGTGATGTGTCCTAGTATAGTGTGTTGATCATTGTTCAGATCATTCATGGTCAGACAGGGAGTGATTTTTTGCCAGAGGTTAGAACTAGTTTAGTATCACTCTGTGAAATCTATTTTTTCACCAGCTATTTAAAGGAGAATGCCAGCTGTTAATGACTCTTCAGGGTGAGTTCAGTGTGTGTGTTGAAGGCTAGGGATAGTTTTCAAGTGTGACTTGCATTGTTCCAATATCACCACTATAAACAATATTATAAGAATGTATACAATTCTTGTAAAAAAGAAGATGGAAATGTGTATGCATGTAAATTAACTTATAGATGTAAAGGAGCAGACCATTAATTCTGTATTTCAAAGAGCCGCTGTTGTTGACTTTCATTATGCTATTAATTAAGCTTGCTGTAGACTACATTTTCATCACAAAATTATGTGTATAAATAATAATCTTGAAAGTGATGTTTTAAAAGTGAACTTTTTTTTCATTCTAGCTATATAAATACACTGATACGGAAACATTCTCCAGTTTGTGGAATTACAAGAACAATAGGGAGTAAAATGACCCAAGGACAAGTTAGCCAATGTTTGTGAAATTTCAAAAGAATTTGTTCTTTCAATCACCGATAATGACGCCTTAAATTAGTTTGAGATAATTGAGTGAAAAAATCATTCAAAAATCTGAACAGACAATACATGAAAATATTTTCTTAGTAATGGAAAAACTGTTCAATATACCTGAATCCTAATGTAGAGTAATTCTGGATTTATGATCTACCTTTGAATTTTCATCCATCCGTTGAGCAACTAGCTATTCTTTTAGACAAATATGTAGTCTGAAATAATGAAATATAAGTGAAACCTACTAAGACCAAAAACTTCGTTTTGAGATAAATAAATTGAAGTAGAATCAGGTCATTTTTTACTTCACTACTTGTAGGAGGAGGTAAAATCTGTTTCTTTTAACGTAGTTTAATATGTAATGTTCCTTTTTTGAGAAAACAAAGTAAAAAACAGTGGAGTGTTTGCCCAGATGCAAGTTTCTTGATAATTTATAAAACCTATCAATAATATTAATTTCTATTATACTTTAATTGCAATTTTGTTAATAGGCTGAAATTTTACATGTGTTAATTTGATAGCTGGCATGCCATTTTGATAATGATGTTGATAATGTTAAAGAAGTAATGAACACTAGTTATATTTAAAATTTCGAAATTCATGGTTACAATATTTAGTCAATGGCAAAGTAAAATATTCTACACGTATTATTTGCTTACATTTATTTTGTAAAAAAAATTAAGCTGTTATATTATGTACATTGTGTATGACTATATTTACATAATTTAGAAATAAATATTTTGTTTATGAAATAACTTTTTATTTTGTACTCCCTGGACTACAATTCCGTTCACTGACTTAGAATTCCTAATGCTAATAATTTTTGGCTTCTAAATTGCCTAGCGTATTTATTTTACATAAAAAATAATGTTATTAAATTTGAGGCCATTTTGAAAGTAGCTCCAATGTGTAATTTTAAATGTCCCGGTCGTCATTACGCGCCTCTTCCATTGGCAGATCGCCCTTCGACACTTCAAAATTCAAAATTGGGCGCAATATGACCCCCTCCATGAAAATTAGAGATTTGAATAAGAGCGTTGGGATTAACGTTGGGTGCCGTCTCCGATAGTATACTCTGTTCATGAGGTTACACGACAGAATTCGATTTCTTTACATCGATTAGAATTTGGCCACAACATGAACTTTACAGGTGCCGAAGTATTAAAATAGAACAGAGGCAATTTCCGAGAACAATTCTTGAGACATCATAAAATAATTGTTTCAGTAGTCAAGTTGAGTTCAAAGTGTACACTTTTTTGTATGACTCAATGCTGCATAACTTTAATACTAAACAGTGAATTATTTTGATATAACAATTTTTTTCAGGTTCCAGTAAACCAATAAATAATTAGTCAAGTTTTCATTGGTTGATTATAGTAAGTGATGTATTCCTTTATGTGGTACAAACATAGGTTAATTTAGCTGTTCCCTGCGATTTCCTCCAACAGCTTCCACAACCGGTTGTAAGATATATCTTATACCATGGCTTGCACCTTCGAAACGACTTGCTATATTTAACCCCCTCCTTTATTGCACATGCTATGTCCGCACAACGCTCTCTAAAAAAAATTAAAACAAACTGTTCCACTTTAAATTTTAGACATTCAGATGTATTTATTATTGTACTTCATTTTGATCAAATTTTATTTACATTGTAGTTTTGGGTGACGTGACGTTTCGGCAAAGTCTTAAAACATCTTCAAACATCTGGTTTACAAATGCACTTTTAAAAAAAAATTACATTTGTGTAATTTTATTCTACATTTTAATACACGTATACTAGTTGACAGAAGCCTACCTTTTTTAAAAAAAATAGAGTTGGAATACAATTATAAGTTGTGACATACCAATATGGGGACGTTTTATTACAGAATATTTGTCGTAAATGGGCAGGGCAAATAATAGGCAATATGGCGCCTTGGTAACGACGTCGTGGTTGTCAGGATTTATCCTGACAAACATTCATCTGACCGTGGAGGCAAGGCGAGGCATTATGGGTTAAAAAAGGGAGAAAAAAAATTCATTCGGTCGCATGTCATGACGGTGAGCAGTTCGCTCGTGAATAGATTAATTTGTGCATGTTAGGACTTTGCATATTTTCTTGCTATAAACGGAAGATAGAACGGAGAGATTTTTCTGTGCGGTGTAAGTATAAAAGCACTAGATATTTATATGGTGAGAACAGACATCAGACCTAATATAGTGGAGCTGGAACAAATATTTGAGTGGTGCGAAGTGGTGAATCGGCGGTGTTCGTCAAGAAAGAAGAGAAGATTCGTGGTAACTGGAGAAGATTCGTGGTGCGGGACTTCGGAGCTTCAAATACAAGAAGGGAAGGCGTGTTTTCGAGGGAGTACCAATCAAGAGCATGCAAAGACCAGAATCGCCGTATAAGGTTCTAACTAGGTCACGAACCAAGAAAGTTCTTCAATGTAAATTTTTTTTTCATTTTAATTTGCTGCATTGATAAGAAATAAACATTAAGTTTCTCTTGAAAGAAAGATAAAATGATTTTCATTGGCCAATTCAAGCTAATAAGTAGCTAGATCAAATAATCTCTGTTTTCAGATTCCTCGCCATTCTGTATAGATGGCATATCGGGTAATCGGCTATTAATAGATAATAGCGATTATTTCTGACGTGACCCATCGACCAGGCTAGCGGGATAATATTCAGTTTTTTATCAGAGTAATAATAGTTAAAATATTATCGTAACCTTTTTCCTGGCGCCCATGTTACTAGAAATTTGGAGACGGGTTACGACGAATCGCCCAATAATTGTACCAGTTAAGGGCATGTTTCAATATATACTATATACTTACATTATTTACAATATTAAAAATCTATTGCCTTCGATTCGGAGCTCGATATTTACTGCATAAATTACCCGAATTGAGAGGATCGTGGTTACGAGGGATATATGACAACAGTCATATATTACATGTTCTGTTACGGAGGGAATTATGAAAGGGAATTACGGGAGGGAAGTACGAAATGACAAGCTGATTCAAGTATAATAAATTCGCTTATTCTGGCCCCCATCGCTGGGCTGCCAATCCAAAAAAACTCGGCTACTCCCTCTATTTTATACACTAATATGCCCGTTTACTAGCTAACCTTTCAAAATTCTAACACTTTATGCGGGTGTGAACCTGTGATGGCCCTCGTACAGGGACCGAAACGTGGTACTCGTGCAACGCGCGCATGGATCAGCATCTAACTACCTTAATCACAACACATTCTTTAATGGTTATTGATGAACCCGAATGCATTCATCTCAATTTATTTACTACTTTTATGGAATGTTTCTCTTCCTCCGATGTTTCAAAATGACAAACATGTGTACGATGATAGTCCCCTCTGACGGCACACAAAACAAAACAGCAAACAAACAATACTCTTAATATTAAAACACAAAAAAAGAACAAAATAATGACCATTCTCTCTGAAAATTACATAGTACAAAATTACATACAAAGATACATTCATCCACACCGAATGCGCATTCTGTCGTTTCAGATTGTTGACCCTCTTATTCTATAATGAATTAACAGGACTTGGTCTTTGACAGATGCCTTTGAAGTTGCCAGATAATAAAAAAAAAAACATATTCGTGCATCACTTCCCTGATACCGGATGAACACTGCAATATGCGGCCATTTAAGGCGTCGCCGTCGGCAATTGTACTGTCCCAGCTTCCACCAGTTCTCAGGACCATTTATACCACGAACTCACATGGTTAAGAAAACCACTACGAAACGTTTTGCGATGGCACGCAAAGTTTTCACTACATGTAAAGTTTCCACGGCGAAGAGAGATTGTTTCGTTACGCGAACCAAAATAAAATAATCTATTTGTATTAGCTTTTACTGTCCGGAGCACGAAAAACTTTGTGTTGTAAATACTGCGACAAAATGTCCGCGACCATCGTTCAAAAGTGCCACCGCGTAAAATTAATGTTCGCGTCGTTTTTACCCGTAAATTATTCGCCCTTACTTACGAATTCATTCACCCGTTTGTTACAACCTTTCCGTTCGCATCCAAATATCTAAAATGTTTTCAAATTCCACTTCCGAGCAATAATTTTTGAAAATGTTACATTACGCTAATAAGGAATAGCGTCTTCACCATCCATACAACACTGCACTTTTTTCTCGTCTGTCGAGTATTGTTGTCCACTATCCTATATAGATTTTTTCTTGAACAAGCTCTGATCGCTCGTCCGTGACCACAAACGATTACAGAATGTTTCTTAATTTTCTGGTTTTAAACGTTCTTAGGCCTTGTCACCGGTTCTCAATACTGTCTATAATTTCTCTGATAATTACTGCACTATCTATTTTTCCTTTCATTGTCTTATTTCATTAAACACAACCAGGTTTTTACCTAATGATTTAATAAATGCATAGATGTAGGCTGTAGCTGTAAATATGAATGAAGACAATGATCGTTTAAATCAGGCACGTCAAACAGCTCCAGCACGGGCTACTTGCCCGCCTAGGGTGTCAGGCGCTGAACTTCCTCTGACTCCGTACTCATTTCCCCTTAAAATCCAGAAAGGGGATATTATTCATGCACAAAATCATGCACAAACTGGGGTGGCGCGAGAAGCTGAATAGCAGCTTTTTACGAAAATATGTTGACCAGATTTGTCCTATCTAATAATCGTAAATTGCATGTATACCCTTCAGTACTTATTACTATTTCATGTTTATTTTCTTACTAAATTCTCCCTAATATAAACATCTTTGCTGTGACAAAAATATATTTAAATGGAAAATTCTTTCCTTATTCTCGTTTTGTATTGTGTTATCAGTTATTTATTGTATTTTGCGATAATGTGCAATACATTATCAAGTCTAAGTCAACAATTATCGCTTACAGACGAACAGCCCATTTAACATACAAGACCAGTTAAACCTTCTAACTCGAACGTAGAAAGTTCATGCTTTTATATCACACTTAAAGAAACAGGATTAAAAAATAACGATACTGTTGATTCATTTAAAAAAATTCTCAATTGACAATTTGCAATCTGACTGATGTATTGTCTTATCTTAATGGATATTTAAAGAGATATAGTAATGTAGTAATGTACCCTCTCCCTCAGAAAAAATGTCGTTCAAAATTCTATCTTCCACACCGCGCCGACAAACTTGATCACCCTTCGGCCTGGGGGAGAGCAGGGGGAGGAACGCGTTGACCAATCGCTAGCAGGTAGAACCACAGTTGTCTGTGATTGGTGCAACATCCCAAGGGGCAGAAAGAACGCTGTCTCATGGGGAGGGGGCTAGTTCGAGACGGAAATATCGTCATATTTCCCTGCCGAAGGAGATAGTTTGCCTGTGCGTACGCCACGACGAAAAAAATATTTCTAAGCGGGGTTTTCCGTCCAGAATGATTGTCTATAGACCAGTAAATATTTATCATTTTAGCAACAATTATTCTAACTTTTAGTAATCGATTTGTAACTCCAGACAAACTGCTATTTTGAGATATTCATTTCAGGCGCAATTTGCGGAGCCTTCCCGGCCGTTCTAACGCATATTTCAAATTTGTTTATAAAATTATAAATTGTTGCAAAATTGTTAATTCGCTGTTTTTGGTTCTGGGACATCGGGAGACTCTCCCCACTTTAGATTTGCAAAATTTGGAAATTGTTTATAAATTTGCAATTGTTGCAAATTTTTTTATTGCCTAATCTGAATGGCGTTTAAATGTGATGCAAAATTCCGGAATCCGTTCGGTGCTATTATATCTCGTTCTCGAGATATATGTAATTGTTTATAAGAAATTAACATCTTAGTAAACCCCATTTGTTTGCGCTTAATTCATTCGCGCTAGCAGAATAGCGTGGGATGGGCATACTGAAAAAACAGTTCTCCAATGCCGCGCTTCTGCCTGCCACATGCGCTTAAAATGCACTTGCTTGTAAACAAATTCTGTGGCCAATTTAATTATGCTAAATTCGTATTTTTACGGCGAGTATGAGCATAACTTTTATTTGGTTTCTATATTCTCTTTTAAGTCCTACAATTTGCAAGTCGATATATTTATCAAATAGGAAAGAAATTGATTATAAAAAAAATTTTTTCAAGGTGCATTACGCCCAAACAATTGTTTCTGTTTTTCTATCAAAGGGATGTTTAGCAACCGAATAACTGTATAATTAATTTTTTTTAAGTCCCCTGTTAACACCGAGAGTCAGGAACTATTTGTTCCTCTTGTTTCACCATTACCATTATAAAATAGGGAAACATATTGCTTAGCTGTTTGCTATAAACTGCACTGGATTGGATGAATGTAGTGTTAAGGTTTTCAAATACAGAAATATTCAATTTTGTGTTTTGAAAGATCACATGAGTAGAATCACACATCACAATATTTACACAAGTACAGAAATTTCGAAATAAACGTATATAAACTTTAAGTTAATATTTTCAATTCAATTTATCATTCCTTTCTAAAACTGTTAATTTTATGATTTCATTGTATAATATTCAAATCAGAGCTTTATGTGCTAAATCTACGCATTGTTAATACATACTTTTAAACAACATTAATATATTTAATATACATTTAAAAGGTTTTTAGATTGGCGAACGTTTCAATGAAATTTCATGAATTCCTAAATGCTTGAAAATAAATTCTTGTAAAATTAAATAATTGTAGCGTGTAAAAATATAACAAACTCACGTATTTAGTAAAACGAGTTGATATTACTAAAAGAAAGCAAAACAGATGTTATAACAATTCAAAGAGATTTAGCGTTTGTTTTCAGTTTAGTAAATATCAATGCTCTAGCATTTCCCAGTGAAAATACATAGAACGAACTTGGTGGTCAAGTGATATGACCTTCCCAACACAGACTACATTTCAGTATCGTCAGAGTTCGAAGGTGGTTTGTTAGCCGCCATTCTACGAATCTATCAAAACCTTCAATTTTGCACCACCATCTGTACAGGGAGATCGTAGAGGTTTATTAAACGGAAACGGGCCATTCGAGGTATCTAATGTGAACTCTTTGAAAACGATTAACCATTATAAACTATCCCTAAGAAAAATATCAAATAAACAATGTTAAAGGTCACCAGCTTAACATTGCCTTTACTATTTGAATGTTTCCAACATCCCCAAAACCAAAAGAAAACCCATGTTTTTACAGGTTATTATAAAACCAATTCAATAAATATTACTTCACGTCAGTATTTTTAAAACACCCAAATATCTACGATGATATTTGATTCATGTCTTCATCGAAGATCTGAGATTAAAAAACTGATAAGCAGAGAAAATTAAAGTAATTTTGAGTGATTGATGAAGTTGAATGATCAAATGAAAAACAATGTTTCTTGCTTCATATAATGCTATCGTGTTTAACAGACATGTAATTACACATGATACCTATATTTAAACATCCAAAATAATGAAAATTTTCAAAATTAAAATCATCAATAAAACGTTGATTCCTCAGCAAGGATTATATTATTAAATACTTTTTTGAGATTCATGTGCTCCTGTGTGAATAACGTAGTAAACGTGATTCGTATGATCCAGTTTCTCAGAATAATACAAAACCTGCTAGACACATACACTAAACATAATAGTTGTCAAATAGTTTTTACCACATGAGTATCATAAGATATATTATTACAATACGAAATTGGAGAATTATCAAACAAGACACTTTAGCCGAAATTGTTAACCAATTGAATATTGTAATATAATGTTACCATTTGAATATCATAGAAAGTAAGACGCAATTTGTCAAAATTCATGTGAACTATAATTTTTCTTTAAATTTTACTCCTTATCCTGCGAAAGATGTGTGACAGTACTTATGTTAACAATTCTACTGCCATGGGTTTAATTAATTAGTTTTCAGTACGCAAATTATTGTTTTCTGTTTTAAAGAAGCATGGATATACAGAGTATCGGGCAAGGAAACGTCGAAAGTTTGAAGAAAGCTGTTTAAACAATTTCAATCATACTTCGTCTAATAAACTACATAGATATTTTCAATGGCTGAACTGCAATAAACACGCAAATGTTGGTTTGAAAATATGATTTCTACGTAAAACTTTGCATTCTAGAATTATGTAAACAGACCAGAAACATATAACATGTTTATTATTAACAATATAAATTAATACATTAGTGCAGAAAAAAAATTAACCGAGAAATAAAAAAGCAGTCGAACTGTGAAAATTAGGTGCTTTTGAATTTCTAGGTTAATTTTTCTTTCTGATAAAATGTATTCATTTATTTTGTTAATCATAAACAATTTAGAGATTAATGAAGTGTTTATATGCTTCTACAACGCAAATAGTTGCCTAGAAAACATATATCCAAACCAACTTTTGAATGTTTATTGCGGCTTAGCCATTTGGAATATCCGTGTAGTTTATTAGACAAAATAAGCTTAAAATTGTCTTAACAGCTATTTTTCGAAGATTCGACATTTCTTCCTCGAATGTCCTGTATATAAAAGGCTTGATTTCTAATGGTACGCGACGGAATGGCGTTCCGGTTCTTTGGAAATAATTATTAAATTATATTATATATATGAATGACTATTGCTATTATATTAATAATTAATTTGAGGCGCATTTCGGGGCCTAAGGTTTTAAAAATCAAGCATTGGATACATGTATCATAATAACTCTTATGACGACACTGTTCTCAGTTACGTCAAATTTTAATTTAGAGAATCAAAGTGAATGGTCTAAGTTTACTCACCTAAATAAAGTTTATCTTACTATACATACTATTTAGAAAGTTTTTTATGTTCAAAACAAGTGTTGCCTCAACAGCTTATATTTTCACGTATTATTCGTAATTGCTATGCAATATTCAATACGGACTATGTGACCTTGCAAAAAAAGAAACAAAAAAAAAAAAGACCTACTGCAGCAGAAAATATTTTCTACTCGTCGGGATTCGAACTTAGGTCTTTAAAGTTAACTCACCTGACACGGTTCCCCCTCACCACCAGGTACACGACAAGACCTTTCCGATGCGAAAAGAAAGTGAAGCATTTGCAGTTAAAAAAACAACAGGGTGTTCAGTTTATCTTAATACAAGATCTATTTTTAAAAAGAGATTTCATTAAACAAATATCTCTAGCGTTCATATTGTTTTTCGACTATGTTATAAAGATCAGTCGAGGCTAATATTATACAGTAGAAAATTGGGGTTAATGTATTACACTTTAAGAGTTGTTATCATCTACGTCCAAAATTAACAAGAAAATGACAAATGATAGGAAATATATTCTATTATAATGACTATATAGCAAACACTCAGAATGTAACAATATTTGGGAGGAAAAAACTCAAAACTAAAATGCCTAATTTTTCCAGTCAAAAACTTTACCACCCTGATATAAATCTTTTGATGTTACTTCGTTATTTTTTATGACACGATATTTTTGAAAATAGTGTAATATTCTCCCCCTCTCTCCGCCCTCCTTTGATACCGCGACGCCTCACGTCGCGGCGCCAATGTAACAATATACTACTTCTAATCAAACACGATGGCCCACGCTAGTTCGCCACTGTAATATTCTCTTACAAAACCTCACGACGATTGTAATCTTTTCCTCGTCACGTGCACTATCTTGCCCTGCCCTAGCCCTGAATTATAATTGGGTGCCACATTAGCGATTGCCCGTACCTCTTCTAGCTCGTATTATTGTTTATTTCTTACCGTGTCGTAGTCTGCGTTCTTTCTGCCCCTTGGGATGTTGCACCAATCACAGACAACTGTGGTTCTACCTGCTAGCGATTGGTCAACGCGTCCCTCCCCCTGCTCTCCCCCAGGCCGAAGGGTGACCAAGTTTGTCGGCGCGGTGTGGAAGATAGAATTTTGAACGACATTTTTTCTGAGGGAGAGGGTACATTACTACATTACTATATCTCTTTAAATATCCATTAAGATAAGACAATACATCAGTCAGATTGCAAATTGTCAATTGAGAATTTTTTTAAATGAATCAACAGTATCGTTATTTTTTAATCCTGTTTCTTTAAGTGTGATATAAAAGCATGAACTTTCTACGTTCGAGTTAGAAGGTTTAACTGGTCTTGTATGTTAAATGGGCTGTTCGTCTGTAAGCGATAATTGTTGACTTAGACTTGATAATGTATTGCACATTATCGCAAAATACAATAAATAACTGATAACACAATACAAAACGAGAATAAGGAAAGAATTTTCCATTTAAATATATTTTTGTCACAGCAAAGATGTTTATATTAGGGAGAATTTAGTAAGAAAATAAACATGAAATAGTAATAAGTACTGAAGGGTATACATGCAATTTACGATTATTAGATAGGACAAATCTGGTCAACATATTTTCGTAAAAAGCTGCTATTCAGCTTCTCGCGCCACCCCAGTTTGTGCATGATTTTGTGCATGAATAATATCCCCTTTCTGGATTTTAAGGGGAAATGAGTACGGAGTCAGAGGAAGTTCAGCGCCTGACACCCTAGGCGGGCAAGTAGCCCGTGCTGGCGCTGTTTGACGTGCCTGATTTAAACGATCATTGTCTTCATTCATATTTACAGCTACAGCCTACATCTATGCATTTATTAAATCATTAGGTAAAAACCTGGTTGTGTTTAATGAAATAAGACAATGAAAGGAAAAATAGATAGTGCAGTAATTATCAGAGAAATTATAGACAGTATTGAGAACCGGTGACAAGGCCTAAGAACGTTTAAAACCAGAAAATTAAGAAACATTCTGTAATCGTTTGTGGTCACGGGCGAGCGATCGGAGCTTGTTCGAGAAAAAATCTAAGAGGATAGTGGACAACAATACTCGACAGACGAGAAAAAAGTGCAGTGTTGTATGGATGGTGAAGACGCTATTCCTTATTAGCGTAATGTAACATTTTCCAAAATTATTGCTCGGAAGTGGAATTTGAAAACATTTTAGATATTTGGATACAATTTTCAACTTACAACTTATTTCAATACATACTACTAATGACAAATCCATACTTCCAATCGTTAAGTAATAAAATATTTGAAAATGCGGAAGGACTGAAAGTAGAGTTCAGGAAATAACTGTAACAGGTTGGTGAATATTTGCAATATTTATGGAATCTTGAAATCTGAATCTTAATAACCCTTCCCTTCCCTTCCCCGAGCGCGCGTTTCAGGTGGAGCGCTGCGTGACCCTCTGTGGCGGTCTGTTACATTCAAAATATCCGTTAAAGACTGGCCGCAAAAGAATTAAAATTTGTCAAAAAATCCTTATTTAATATATGACAATATGTATGTAATTGGATTCATACTTTTACACTCTTCATGGTAGTTTGAAAAAACATGTATAGTTCCATTTGAAAAAAAAACTAATATACCTCAAATATCTCGTGAAATACAAGTGATAAAATAGAAATGAATTTACGTATCAATTAGCCCCATTATCTCACTTGTGTCTTGGGACAGCGAATGTGGATCCACGAAAGTATGCGAAAATAGACGAGCGGAGCCAAGCCGTGGAGCGTTGATTTTCAGCGCGAAGCATTTGAACAATTTTAAAATGTTCGAGCGAATATCATTTCCACACTACTTTATTGAAGTACAAAACTTCGGTTCAGAGTGGATCCACTGATCTACGCTGAAATGTATATAAGTATTATGAATAACTGTAATTGTTCTTATTTAAAGATAAAGCGCATTGAAATATATCTATGGCCACCATAAAATATATTTTTAAATATATTTGTAAAAGTCGAAGTGCGCATTTTTACGCTCGGCACATTAAAAAAATAATTTCATATGATATTATACATTATATTAAAATAAACATAATATGTATATAATATATATTGTATAATGAAATCTAAATAAGTTATGTAATTACTATAACCCTGTCAGCAAGAAAAAGTATTTAATATTAAAAATTATTCTTAATATATTATAGTAATATTCATATTGTTAATACTATTTATAAAATATTTGTATAGTTTTATAATATTAAATACTATTCTTTGCTGATAGGTAATTACGCAAATCTCTCTCTTCCATTTATACAGTTGCTTATTAAGAGCGTAGAGCGCAAAAAGCGATGAACAAAAAATATAGACAGTCAATCAGTCTTTATTTTTCAACGCTTTTGGTTTTTCTGTCTCTGTCATGTGCTCTACGGCCTTTACCTAATATTAATTTAATTTTAATTTTATTTAATTTAATTACAGAGAATAAATTTCGAAAATAGTGGTCAACTTTCAATATTTTAGAGTGAACGCACAATTGAAAAAAAGTTACAACTGTACATGTAATTATTTGTATGATTTATTTGCAAAGTCACAACATCTTAATATAATTTCAAAAGTCCTCTTCACACTGAATTATACATTGTATTAGATTAATTAATATATAAAACTTTATTAATTAATAATAAATATTTATACAAATGTTTTTCAAACATATCTTGCATAAATATAGTAAAAATGTGTATTTCTGTTCATCAGTCCTTTTTATGCTAGTCCTTCAGATAACCGGAGATTGAATATAAACAATTTCTTGGTTTGTTATAGTGATTTAAGAAAGTGTTTCTTTACCTCAAAGATGTAATCTTTTAGGTAAACCTTTAGGTTTACTTATAGGTAAACCTTTAGGTTTACCGGATTTACCAAAAACAAATGAATCCAGGCAGTTCATTTGTTTGTTACACACAGATCTGAATGAGTCATTTGTTTTGGGTGTACGAAAGTATTTTTTTAAATCTTCATCTTTCGTCAACATTTTCACGTAATCTGTTCTAGGTGTTATTCGATAATTGATTTACGATTTTAACTGTCGAAAATAATGTCTTTGTTTTGAAATGAAAGATAATACTGTACCAATGTAACGATTTTAAAGCATTCGATATTGCACTTAGATAAGATCAAATTAGTATTTTCTAACAACTAAAACTAACAATCCCCACCACAAAAAAACTACCAATCGTTTCATTAGAATGGTCTCAAGCTTGAACCAAAGTGTGTTCTTTAAATTACTTAAGTTCAGAACTCAAAAACTGTTTGGATGTCATATATGCTATATGACAAACAAAAATTATTGAATTTGTACTTATATTAGAACGGTGCATTTTTCGAGTAAAGGAAATTAATCGGATATTATAACCAATATATATATTCTTGTTTTATTCGTTGAAAATTTATTAAATTTGTGGAAATATTATATTTCCCGATACTCGGGAAAATGTCCGAGTATCGTTATAAATTTTGTGACAAATCTTTCACACAAAAAAAGAATTTTTTAAGGCATTTCAAAGACAAACACACACAAAATGAAGTGCAGTACAAATGTGATATTTGTGGGTGTTCAACTTCGCGACCGGACAGTTTGAATAGAATAAGTCTACTCATCGCCCTAATTTCGAAAAGTGCGAATCAAGTGTAGAATCAAATATATTGTGTGCAATGTGTAATCATTCTTGTTCTACGCATAAGATAATGCATCAGCATTATAAATCGATGCATGACATTTCTTTTTGTGATAAAGAGTGCTATACACTTGAAACTGAAGAAAAGTTTCACGAGTGGAAATTAAGTGTGGAAAATAGAGAGCAAAATCATTTTGTGCAAAATAGAGGAAAAGACACTTTCATCGATGGTAAGTCGAAGAAAACTTTTAATGGTTTCCGCGATGGGGTTTTCAAAAGCAGAGGTTTGAAAATTCGTCACGAAAAAATGTTGGGTAGTAATAAAATAAATGGTTACTGTCCAGCTAAAATGGAAGTACTCTTTCTTCCTTCTGGCGAAGTCAAGGTAGAGTTTTTTAAAACGCACGTTGGTCATCAAAATGAACTTGGCCGTTTGAAATTATCTGACGATGAAAGAAATGAAATAGCAAAAAGTATTGCATTGAAAATCCTTTTTGATGAAATTTTGGATAATCTCAGAGGCTCTATTTCAACTGATGAACTGGAACGACGTAATTTGATAACTAAAAAAGATTTTCATAACATAGCACGAGACTGTAATTTGAAAGCCGAAGGGGTGAGGCACAATAATGATAGTATTAGTCTACATTCCTGGGTTGAAGAAATGAAAAAAACTGGAAACATTGTTGTTTTCTATAAAGCACAAGGTTCAATTTCTGAAGAGTTTCCACAATTAAAAGAAGATGACTTTGTTTTGATTATTATGAACGAAACAGTGCGATATGCTGAAACGATTTGGCGACGTGTGTCGCTATGGACAGTACTCCTGGATTGAATTCATATGGGTTTGAGTTAACGACATTACTTGTTTTAGAAGCGAACGACTCATGCAATTGCGATTTAAAGTGCGTTGAATGCAATGTATGTATCCACGCTTACATTTGTACATGCCCGGATTCATGGATCAAGTTTAATATGTGTAAACATATTCATTTAGTCCGAAAAATAGTTAGCCAAGAATTAATGGTATTATGTAATAATGGAACAGAAGAAAATATTTTATTCATACATGAAAAATCAACACAAAACGTTGCACAGGAAACAATTTTGAATGATCTGCAAAATGCAGAGACCATAAACGTGAATAATGATATGAAAAGAAAAAAATAATCAATTATAAATCAATTCCAAAACATGTTAAGTGAAGCTAATTCTGAATATGATTTGGAATTGATTAATAAAATGATAAAACAAACTCAAGCAACAATTCGAGCTCAGAATTCTGTAAAACAAAAATCTATGTTTTCATCTATTAGCGATGAGCCAAGGAAACGAAAAAAATTTGAACCACAAAGACAATTTGTCCCTACAAAAAAAGAAAAGGAAACATAATTCTTCCTCTATAATGGCACCTACTGCACAAGAAAAAGAAGACATCGCAATAAATGTATTATATGATAATGTTGACGACGATGATATTGATCATTCGAATTCGTAATTATGCACTTTATCTTTATGTGAGAACAATTATTTTTATTGATATTAATTATACACATTTCAGAGTGGATCAGTGGAGTAGGCCTACAGGGGATACCACTTTAAAAAACGCACCAAAGTTATCTACTTCAATCAAGTGGTGTGGAAATGATAACAATGACAATGTATATTGTTTCTAAACATAAAGTATTATTTGTAAGCGCTTCGCGCCGAGAATCAACGCTCAACGGCGACTCCGCAATCACGGCTCGACTCCGCTCGACTATTTTCGTATACTTTCGTTGTTCCGCATTCGCTCTTCCGAGACAAGTCATTATCTCATGCACTTTCGTGACAACTGCATTGCAATATCTTCCACCGTTCAAAAGTTACAGCAGAGGCTAAAGTTATGTGACTCACCCTATATATAGGGCTAGTCACGTAACTTTAGCACCTCCTGTAACTTTTGAACAGTTGAAGATATTGAAATGCAGTTTTCACGGAAGTGCATGACAAAATAGGGCTAACTGATACGTGTATTTATTTCTATTTTATCACTTGTATTTTAAGAGATATTTGAGGTAACTTTGTTTTTTCAAATGAAACTATACATATTTTTTCAGTCTATCATAAAGAGGAAAAGGGAAAGAGGAAAAAGACGAATCCAATGATATACATAGTCATATGTTAGATAAGGATTTTTCTGAGAAATTTTGATTCTTTTGCGACCAGTTCTTAACGGATATTTTGAATGTAACAGACTGCCACAGAAGAACACGCAGCGCTCCACCAGCAAGCGCGCGCTCGGGGAAGGGAAGGGATCTTAGTATTTCAAGATACAAAACATATCCCAAATATTCTGAACACTCCTATCATAACGATGTGTCAAAGCTTCCTCAGTTCACCGTAGGAGGGGCCGGGGAGGGAAGAAACGGTTCTATGCCTTCGGCGCGGCGCGTACGATAAATACTATAGTGAAGTGAAAACATGTGGTGGACGGATACACGTGGGCCATCAGCCATTTATGTGCGGTGAAATGAACAATTCTGATACAACGCTTCCACCATAAGAATACCGCATTGATGCACCGATCTCAGAAGTGTG
This sequence comes from Teleogryllus occipitalis, assembly GCA_011170035.1. NCBI lineage: Eukaryota > Metazoa > Arthropoda > Insecta > Orthoptera > Gryllidae > Teleogryllus > Teleogryllus occipitalis. The sequence goes on along the minus strand of BLKR01000532.1, from coordinate 348,908 downwards.
TGGTTAGAGTCGGAGCACTGGATTCGGCGCGGCCGCCACGTGGACAGCACGCCGGCAGCAGGGCGAGTGTTCCATCACCTTTGCGGCATCAAGGACACGGGCGGAAGCGGCTGTATTTCTGCGTTAGGAACACGGGAATCGTCAGATAAGTAGCGGAATTTGCAACATGTGAAAATCGGGCAGGACTATTATAGTAATACGGATTAGAGGGTACCATGAGTAATAGAATATAATGATGAACATTTACGAAGGTACAAAGCAGGAATAATAAATTATAACCGTGTAATGTTAGCTAATAAAACAATACCGAATGTAGAATTAATGGGTATCAAAATATTAACATGTCAGTATGTATTTGAGTATGGGAGCTCCCAGATAGTTCAATATGTTCCAATAACATTGATAAGAAAAGATATTAATTTATGTTAATGCAGTGCAATTCAGTAATGAAGATTCATGTATTTGTTACAATAATATTTTCAGTGTTTCTTTTTTGTTTTTCTACGAATAAATGAATGATTACAAAGGCGTAAATTGGTAATTAATGAATTGCATGAGGAAAGTAGCAAACTCCAACGGCAACATCTTCCTGATTAAGGTGCTCTCCCCCTAAAATGATCCCTTGTCCCTTAATCATTTCGAACAATAGCATATCTTGCGTTCAAAATTTTAATATGTTGTCAGTACTTGCCCGACCAATTTGTATCCCTAATTTAGGGAAATGAGGTAAGTATAGTCACTATATATATATATATATATATATATATATATATATATTGTAACCGGCAGACATTTTCTCGAACGTTCGACGGGCCCGGAAGAGCTCGATCGGTTGGGCGCCATCCAGTTCTATCAGTTGAGAATGCGTGGAGGAGGAAGGATGTTGTAATAATAATTTAGAATTTAACGACAGGTTTATTTCTGGTCCAAAACCAGGGAAGTTACACGACAACAAAGACACTGGGTGAAGAAATGACTATCACCCTACCCGTTGAGCTCAACTTGTTAAGTGAAATTCTTAAAATTAAACATAATTTGGGCCATGCGCGGCCTCACTGACATTAACACAAAATAAAAAATTAAACAAACGTTACAAGTCTGCTTGAAGAGCAATTTCTTGATTAGGTACCCAATTGCGTGGGTCTAGGGCATACACAATACAGTGATTGCGAGTTGATCTCTCGCAGGCTGCTGGGAAGGGCCGGCAGGCAGGTGAATGGCCCCTCTCTAGGGCGCCTGGAGACGGCTGATGGGGGCGAAGTTTCCTGGGCAGGCTGGCCCGCCGTCTTGGGTCGACCGTCTCCTCCGCTCGTTCACGAGATACCTCGCGTGACGTATTGGCCCGGCCCAGACAGAAGCAGAGGGCCACAAACACCTGGGAAATGAAGCTCTGTATAAAAAAACACGGTGGTAGATGTAAACTCATCATGACGGTGTCATTAGCTGAGCAACATCTTAGGCGGGGGAAGATGTAATGATCCATAATCCCTCGGAACAGTTTTGGGTTTATAGTGTATAAACTTGGCAGGAAAATATCAAGATTTAGATTTGAGAAGACAAAAGACGGCGACATCGCGCATAAATATTTTTATTAAATTAAACATGCGTAATAGAAAATGGAAATAGACATTAACACTCAATTATACATAATTTTCGGAACTAGTAGAAGGTGGAATCATGAAAATCGAGTAAGAGGTTCAGGAGATTTGGACAGAATTGGAATTGTATTTTTCGTGGTTAAACTAGAATACGAGAACCATTGTTACGATTGCAAAGCTTAAGGCAAAAGAGTAATTTTATTAAATATCAAGAAAACGCGTGAAGGCATCAAGATGAGACTTTCGGAAATGATAGGGCAAAATTTATGGAAAATTATGGGAACACTCGCAGTTTCGAGAAGTACCGAGGAAACGCGTCAAAATTAAAATTAATATTGTATAATTGAAATAAACACGGAACAAATGACACATCGCGCTGACGTCACAGTTTACGTCCCGATGCAAGAGGATATAAATTAATAAAATTTAATGAAATGAGACTAAAGATGAAAAGTATAATAATTAGCAAAGAAACAAGAAATGATAGTGGGAAGCGATGACAAAGCATATAACGCTGACGAGCACGAATTAAGAAAAGTTTTATAATGTCATATGTGGGGGCGAGCGATCGGCGGATGTTCGCCAGAGGTAAATAAAAAGTCCGGACAACAATGGGGACCAGAAGATGAGTAGAAGCGCTGGGGCTCGGATGTGCAGTTGGTCGGAAGCGAAGTTCGTGTAATGAATTTTTAAAAAAATTGAATTGGGCAACGAGCACATAACATTTTATTGGTGTTTCAACCGGACAAAGAGGTGATTTAACAATTATTTCGTGTGTCGTGGACGGTAGCTGGAGATGCAATCGCGATGTTATTCGCGTAACTAATAACGTTCGTTCGTCGCGGGAGTGACGAGACAAGACTAAATAATTTCCGTTAAGCGATCGATGGAATTTCTCGGCAGTGCAATGCGGTGGAAAGGTGCATTTCATAAAAACTGGGAGAAGCCGCGCTATGTGCAGATAGCCAACGGACGATGGTGATGTACGCCGCGTGTCGCAGCATCAAGTCGGCGAAAGGGAAGTGACAGATAAATGTTTATTTGTTTATTTGTTTCGTTTGTTTTGAAAACAAAAACAAAAAAATCCATGAAGAGCATTTGTCGAAGATCAAGTTCTGAAGTAGCATAAATAATTCAATAATTGATTTCGACAGAATGCGCATTCGGTATGAATGAGTAGTCTTTTTTTGTGTATGTTGTAAATTTATCAGAGTGAATGAGTAGTATTTTTCTTGTTTTGGTGTCATATTTGTTTGCCTATGTAATTGCATTGTTCATCCGCCATGGGGTGTTTGTTGCTAGGGGGCAGCAACCCCGTTTGTGTGCATAATGTTTGGGATTAAAAAAAATTGGAATTACAAAAAAACGGAGGTAATAAATGATGATGAATATCTTCAGGTTCGTCAGTAAACCCGCAAAATGTGTTGTGTTTCAAGTAGCTAGATGCCGACCTACGCCCGCGTGCCTAAGAACTTTGTTTCAAGCCCTGTATAGGGCAATCACAGCCTCGCGCCCATCAAAGGAAGTAAAAAAAATAGGAAGTTTTGTAAATTTAGCTAGCGGACGGGCATGAATAATAGTTGAAACCGGATTAAAAGGAATACGTGAGTTAAAAAAACGACGTGCCCAAGTGTATTCGAAAGTTGGTTAAATTGGCAGCCCAAGTCGAGAAGAAGGGAAGAAGAATAAGAGTAGATAAGTAGTAGGATTCGCGCGTTATATTACAATATATATATATATATATATATATATATATATATATATATATATATATATATATATATATATATATTCTAACACGCTCACCTACTACCTTCCACACGTAGGGAGAGCGTGATAGTATGAATGCTCGTGAAGCGAGCTTAAAATTCTCAGGAAGCAGGATCTTTTGGGTATGAGAAAGGTCTGAACCCTTGACACAATGAATCAAATAAAATACGAATAAAATGAGCATATATTCAATGAAAAATTACAGTGGCACAATTATATAATAGGATTATGCACTTTAAATAGTTGGTCACACAAAAAAAACAGAGAACAAGGCAAAACAAAAAATTGGCGTCACCTCGACTGCCTGAACACACTTTCACCAACTACAATTCACAATTTGCTCATTCCTCTTTCTGAATTTTCATCTACCACATTATTTTACTCTTTCTACTCTCTAGTTTTTCCGTGCACGGTTTTAAAATGAATTTTACACTTGTTTTAAGGTATCCCGTTCACAGGTGCTAGCCTTGGGCTTCGCACTCACTATAACACTGTGAACTCTAAAAGAGAAAAAAACAAAACGTAACATACACGTTACTTAAATCTGAGCCCTTTACATATCACAGAAAACAATTACTTTTAACACAATACAATAAACTATGACAGATACTTCAGATAACACCAACGGTACAACATGTGAAAATCATGAATTATTTAAGTAAAATTGTACAAGTTATGGCCTCTCTAAATGAATTTTATAACACGCGCAGTAAATGAACTTGAAACTCCCACTCACATCGTTCGGAATACTTCTCCCACATATTCTGGACTTTTAACACGAATCGTCGTGTATTTACTGCTACTCTCTTTCCCCAACTGATCACCCCATAAAAGTTGCCAGTTCTTTTACCTCAACAGCTCCACATCGCTCGCCTGTAGGTAACCTTGGGGATTTTCTGCCGCTCGCAGCCCCGCGTCTTCGCTTGATGTCCCACGACGTTACCGGTTTCCTTCTCTCGAACTCTGGACTCCGCCACGCCTCCAATTTCCACACCCTTCTCCCGTTCTCCCGACTCGTATGATTCTCGTTCCAGTCCAAATCTTTCTCACCTACGCTTCGTTCTTCCTGAGGTCGTCCTTCTTCTTCTGCCGCGCCTCGTACAAGTTTGTTCGCGCTTCCTGCCTCGAATAATTAATGTGGCTGAAGTTATGCTTTAAATGCTCGGCCTACCTACCACACACTTTGGGCGTGTGTGGTCTCAGCGTGCAATATGAGATGCTGGATTTAGTTAATGCCTTTCTGCGCGAATTTTATCTTAATTACATCACTTTCGAAGAGACGCTTCTCAAGCTAACTTTTAACTACTAAGTTAAAATAAACTATGCTATCAAGTTACAATCGCCTTCAGAACTCAGTCTAGTCACCGTCGCTGCTGCAATCATAGAGAGCTCAGTCTAGTCGCCGTCGCTGCTGCAATCAAAGAGAGCTCAGTCTAGTCGCCGTCGCTGCTGCAATCATACAGGTCAGTGTAGTCGCCGTCGCTGCTGCAATCATAGAGGGCTCCTCCGAGGCGCGCCGCCATACTTATGGTACTCGCACCTAGGGAAATTTTGGAGGGGTGAATATTCTCCTCTTTTCGTGTCCTCCCGGAAAAACATTCGCTAGTTCGGGCGTCAGAGTTCGAAAAGCTGTGGGTAGATGGCGCGTTCACAAGCCATCGCTCCGCCGCGTACCTTCCTCCTCTCTGTTCGTGGGCTTCTTTTCGTAGCTGATGGTGGCGTTATGAGGTTGTCTAATCCCATGACGTCATATATATATATATATATATATATATATATATATATATATATATATATATATATATATATATGACGCATATATATATATGATATATATATATATATATATATATATATATATATATATATATATATATGACTATATATATATGACGCATATATATATATATATATATATATATATATATATATATATATATATATATATATATATATATATATATATATATATGTGTGTGTGTGTGTGTGTGTGTCCATTTCTTATTGTCCTACATTGAGCATCTTAATATGTGGCCAATCCTGATTGCAGTTCTATGAATTTCAAACGATATCAGCCAATAACAGAATAATGAAGTAACTGCTGTTTTGCGTAACAGTTACGAAACATTAACTGTTAAGAAATAACAGTTTAGCTGTTAAGGGCACATTCCTAATACTACTAATTTTTATTCTTTGGAATTGTATTTTTTTACATAGGTGTTCTCCATGGATGTATAAGAAAACAATGCGTGCTCTAAAGTGCTATTAATTTTTTATGTATCAGGCACAGAAAATGTACAATTAAGTAAACCGTTAAACTGATGCATCATTTCTGTTCGTACGATTGAGTTCCGAAGTCTGAACTTAAGTATAAATGAGAACTTTTCAAATTAATATCCAGTTAGTAACTGTCTCTGCAAAACTCTCTGATCAAACTGACGTTGAGAGCTTCACGTTTCATATACTTAGAACATGGGTAAGCGGGGAGAACTCAGTTATTATGTAATGGACATAATTAACCTTGTTCATAAAGGCATTACCAAAGATAGTTCATATAGTCAACAAAAGTCGTTCAACTGGACAATATATTAACAAATTTAAATAAAATGGCTTAACAAGGAATTTACTTCGAAGAAGAAGAAAAGAATGGACTCGAGGGAAGAGCGCCTTGTTGTAAGAGAAATTAAGGCAAACTCTAAATGATGTGTACCAAAATGGCGCATTTTGGAGAAACGAAATAGAGAGAAAAATGTGAGTCACATCACCATCCGCCAGACGCTCGATAGCCAAGACTAGCTTAGAAGAAATGCTCGGATGATGCCATTTGTGAGTAAGAAGAAACGCGCTCTGAGCCAAGTTTGCAAAAGAACATCTGAATAAATATCAGGGATTCTGGAACTCCTTCCATTGGTCTGACGAGAACAAAATTAACCTTTTGGATCTAATGGTGTCCATAGGCTATGGAGAAAAGCCAACGAAGTCAATCATGCTTTGGGGCTGTATGTCAACCAAAGACGTTGGAAACCTACATTTTATCGATGGCATAATGAACAAGAGATAATATTATGCATAAAAATTGGAAATGCCATCTGTTTACCTCTTTCAAGAAGACGAAAGCAACACACGGCCGCAATTAACAATGAATGGCTAATTTCGAACTTGTCAAACACTTGCACACTCCGCCACAGTCATCTGATTTGAATGCAGTCGAACATCTGTGGGCCTTAATGAAATCAAAAATAAGAAAATATGATATTTCGATAAAAGAAGCCTTTAAAAAATTGTTATGATAGAGAGGGAAAAAATTTGCCTGTAAGTTGGCCAGAGTCTGGTTAATACAAAGAAACGAAGATGCCAAGCCGTTATCAAAGTGAAAGGGTATTTTGCAAAATATTATATCTTTGTTGTTTTATAACTATTTTCCTCAGTTTATTACTCAAAAAAATTGTATTCTTTTTGTTTGAATATCCTAAAGGACGCATAAAAATGGCGCAGAGCTTATTTTCGTTGAAATCTACAAAATTTGGAAAATTAAAAAAAGTTCTCTTTCTTCACCTGCAATGTCGAAAATATATTTGTCTTAAATAAAATCAGCTTTTCAATTACGATTTGTGAAATATATTGAAGTACAATTTCTTTCTAAATATGAGTAGTTTTTCACGAAATTGTGCATTAAATATATATTTTTGAAACAATTATGATATCAAAAGCCGCTTCAGTTTTTTTTCTGATTTTTTCTCTTGTATGTAGCAAAGATCGACATAAAAGTCGTAGTGGTTCCATTTTCAGCAAACTCTGAATTTTCAAAAATTGGAAAAAATTACCATTGCAACAGAACAGCATTGATTATAGTCTTTTAAGAATAAATCTGTTCTAAAAATAAATCTATAAATAAGCCGTGGACTTTTTCTTGAAAAATGAGTTGTTTCCGTATTTTTTGTATGAGGTAAAGACACTATAATAATTTAGGCTTAAAACAGCTCCAACTATTTTCTTAAAGTATTTTCTTCGAATAGAGCATTAAGTTGAGAAAAGCTCATTTTCAGCAACCTTTCCTTATTTTCGAAAACTTTAAAAAGTACTTTGCAAAAGTACAAAAGTGGCGATAGAGATTTTTTTCTTCATAAAATCTTTTCTCAAAAATGAGATCATTAAATAAGATAATGAACACTTTAAAACAACGTTTTCGTGTACTTTTTGCTTGACGTAATTTACAAACGATGTTTTCTCCAAAAACAGTTCCAATAATTTTCTTAATTATTGGAAGTGTTCTTATCTTCCTCGGTTGGAGAAAAGAATGCTTAAAATAGAGCACAAGCCACATTTTCGTCGAACTCTCTTCTCCATTCGAAAATTGCAATCACAAAATTAACATTGCAAAATTTATTATTGGTATTGTATGTAATAATATTAATATTGGTGCTTGTGCTGGAGAAGTAAGTTGACTGGCAAGATATCTTTAGATACTTGCGTTGGAATCTCAGCGCGGAAAATAATTGCTTGTTGAAACATTTTACAGGTTCTTGTACATATAATATTAGTAGTAGAATAATATTAAGTAGCCGTTACAAATATTTCAAGAAAATATGTCGAAACTAGCTTGTCAGCTAGATCGAAGTCAGTCGCTCACTACAGGAAAATTCTAGTTGCCGGCTGCTCTGATCGGTAGTTTTTTGTGGTTTCTGCGATCAACACCAGGCGACTGTTGAAGCATAACCCTAACAAATTGACTTGCCATTGACTGTGCGCGCTCTTTCCTTCCCCTTCCTTACACTAACATACGCGCTCGCCACCCCTTTCTTACACTAACATACAATACACTACCACACATGCCGGGAGACCGGTTGAGAGCTTTGAGCTTGTTTCTTTCGGAGTGATTGCGGTGGCCCATTGGTGGAATACCTATTGAGGAAACCCCGCTAGCTGACGGTAGGTCAACGCCAGATCTCGCCATACAGCGGAGGAAGATCACCACCACCTCCCGGGGAAAGCATGCACTACACTTACGGTACTAATGACCGTAGCTGATAGCGCGCCCGGAATCACTAACAATCAATCAATTAAGAAATTATGTGCAGTTGTAGCACCACTAATGTTAAAATGCTAAATGTAATATTCTTTCACACAAATTTTCAAATGACTCACTGTATGTATTTCGCCTTACAATTCACACACCATTCAATTAACAAGATAACCAGTTTTTTCACAGTCCGATATTAAATATTGGGTTGTTTTTTTACGAGTAATTCTGTTAATACAAACTTTGATGAAAACATTTGATGTAAAACTTTCAATACGTGTTACAAATCGATTACAACGCTTACGTTTTAATTAAATGCAAAGAAATTACTTTTATATATTAATTAAACTTTTGTCAGGTCGTGCAAAAGGGACAATTTAGGTGATATTTTTGTAAAAACTATACCAAATTTTTGTATTTGGTTTCAAACAATGCATTAAAAGAATTTGATTTATTTTAATATTTCATTCAAATATCTGCAGGGTAAATCTAAGGATTTTTGTTTTAACGTGTTGCATTTATTATAATGTGCAGATAAGCAGTTGACTAAATGATCGAGAAAAGCCGACAGATTTGTTTCCGACTAGATGTCGTCTTTTCGCCAGATCCCTCAATAATAATATTGTAATTTTACAAGTTCTTGCCCTCAGCGCCATGTAGAAGCAACTATCGGTGATGTTATGAATTTCAGGAATGCCCATATAATTTGTGCTTGCTCTTAAAAGATAATGTGCTTCTTCTACATAATATTGTTTGTTTAGAATAAAATATTTTCATTGCAAATGCGCTCATATAAAATGACTGCAGCGGGGGAGGAGATGGCAGTGACAGCGGCGCAGGAACCTAGGGAGGACGCTCGGGCCCTGAACGCTGACTTTCAGGTAAGGGGAGGCTTCACTAGATTGTTGCAGGTGAACTGTCGTAGTATCATGAATTACGGAAACCGAATTTTGGAATTTAATTGAAGCACGTGATCCTGATATCGTGGTAGGAACAGTCTTGGCTTTCGGACGTTGTAGCAAACCCGGAAATGTTTCGTTCAGACTACATTACGTTTAGAAGAGATCGCGAAACAACAGGCGGTGGAGTTTTTATTTGCGTGAAAAACTCTTCAAGATCAAATTGGGTTGATAAAGAATTTGTAATGATAGGTGAAGAAATTTTCTATCCAGGAAGTATCTTAGAAATAATTGCTTGCTATCGTCCACCGGGCAATAGTTACGAAAAATTCCACGGGCAATAGTTACGAACAAAAAATATAAATAGCATTCTCGTAGTCATTGCAGGAGACATCCCAGACACAATTTGAAAAGAAAAGACTTGTCTGAGACAGCGGATTAGCGCAGGTAGTAGACCGGCCCACCCGATAGGACGCGTATCTGGACATGTCTAATTAAATCGAAAGACTTATTCTTGTCGTGCGACGTTTTAGAAGGTATAAATGATCATAAAGCTGATTTACAGCTAAGTATTTCAAGGAAAAGTATTGCCACCGGTATTCTAGTGAGAGAATACAAGAAACCGAATGAACAAGAAACAAGGGTTTCAAAATTACTTAAGAGAACGGTATGGCGAGTTTCTTAGTTTAGGAGGAGAAATAAAAGAAATATGAGGAGCGTTTAAAAATATTTTCGTAAATGCTGAGGAGGCATAAATACCAAGTACATTGTTAAAAACGAACTGCTATCCGGAATATTATAATGCAAAGATTAGATGGTTGAAAACAAAAACCAGAGAAGCATTTAGCAACAAATACCGTAGTGAAAACCATGTGACATTATTTAGAAAGTATTCAAAATCTTTAAGAAAGGGGAAAAATGTCAGAGGAACGTCATTTAAATCATATTCTTGATGCGGCGGGCAGTAATAATTGGTCGGTGTTTTTTAAATATGTTCGTAGAAGATACGGAAGTAAAAATGATAATGATAATGATAAAATGTTCGTGTTAATGATTCACCAAAAATTGACGACAGAGAAAAAGTGAAAGCTTTTAACACGTATATTAGTTACCAACGTTGTCAGATAGAAGTGTTTTTCATATTGATGTTAAATACTTTGCGGCAAAGAATAAAATTAATGAAGAGAGGGAAATCACGAGGCTCAGATTCCATTTCCACGAACATCATTAAATTAGGTGGAGAGGCAGTTATACCACATTTAATTAGGTTATTTAATGTATCTATAAACAACGCTCGCGTACCGGAAGCTTGAAAACTGGCTCGCGTCTATTTTTAAAAGTGGTGACAATACAATACTTAGCAATTATAGACCAATAAGCCTTACATCAGTGGTATGCAAGCTTATGGAACATCTAATGTCTAGCTACATAAGAAAAGAATGGGATGACATGGAGTGGCATTATCAGGATCAGCACGGTTTCAGGAATGGTTTCTCGTGCGAAAGCCTGCTAGTCTCACTTTCAGAGGCCAACGTAGTTGATGAAGGTAGTAGGGTGGACGCTTTAGTAATCGATTTTGCCAAAGCTTTTGATGTAGTTCCACATAATCGTCTTATAAAGATATATATATATATATATATATATATATATATATATATATATATATATATATATATATATATCGGGATTAGACACCAGAGTGGTAGCGTGGATAAACGAACTACTTCGTGACAGGAGATAGAAGGTCCGAATCTTAAGTTACTAATCAATTTCAAGAAACGTCACGTCAGGAATTCCACATGGGAGTGTAATCGGACCACTCATGTTTCTTGCCTTCGTGAATGATTTGCTGACAAATTTAGCTTCTAATGTACGACACCTTGCAGATGACTGCGTAATTTATAGGACTAGGAGAAGGACGAGGATATTTTGCAGCGAGACTTAGACAAATTACACATCTGGGCGGAAACAAACGGCATAGAAATAAATAGTTCAAAGACAGAATCCATCACGTTTAGTAGGGGTCGCAGTTGCAATGAAACCGCGTATAAATTGAATAATAATATTATACCTCCAGTCAAGTCTTGCAAGTATTTAGTAATACAGCTAGACAAAAAAATGTTCGACCGGACAACGATTATTCTGAAAACTCGCGTCCTAACTCGAAATTTAATGGCGATTACAATGGTAAAGATCATTTTTCTCTCTGCGGCTTCGTTTTCCCGAAATTCGCAAAAACGTTCATAAAATACGCCATTTTAGACCAAAATACAATGTATATTGTCGCCGTTCTTTGGTATTTTGTGCACGGGAAACGTACAGTCATCAATAGGAAAACCAAGAGAAGAGTGCTCGCCATCTGCCGTGGAGATTAAAGCGTCGTGCAGCGAATAGTTTAGGAGGTACAGCCAGTCAAAGATGACTGTATTTTAGAAATGTTGAAAATATAATGATTTCGTTATATAATGATTTAGAGATGTTTCAAAATTTTATAAACGTTTAGAAAATGTTTTCATTTAGCTCATTTGGACGATAAATACGCCGTCGAGAAGTACTTTTATCCTCCTTTTTTTTGTATTTTGGTCTGGTATTTTGTACGCAGGCAACCTGGAATGAACGGGGACTATTTGGATTGCATATTTGCGGAAAATAGCGTGTTTTTGTGAAGATTTCGCGAAATTTTGGTAAACGATACCTCTGATGGAAAATGCTCTTTACCATTGGAATCACCACATAATTTCCAGTTAAGACCTTAGTGATTAGGAGAATCGAGGTCGTGTCGAATTGAACACAATTCAACAGGTGGGGGTCGTTGAACTTTTACATTTTTAACAAGAAAAAAATGACGTTTTAAATGCTCATATCTTCAATACAATGGCCATTATTTCATTTCTGGAGGCAAATTCCTGTTTTAAAATTCTATAAACATTCTGAAAATGCTTTCATTTACTCCATTCCGACGATAAAAGCGCCCTTTAGACGCATTTTCTCCAACTAGTTATTTCTCTACATTTCAAAAGTTCGATCATTTTTTTACTTGCTGTATCTTCTAAACTATTCGCTTTAGAACGCTGAGACTTGCACGTTTTACTATGGGTACTCTACTTCTTTCGCTAAGAAACTTGGACTGATTCGTCTGTTATAAATATATTTTTAAAAATCCCGTGTAAAGCCCCTTTATGCATTTCCAACATCACGGCGATGTGGCTCTTGGACCCAACTTTGATGTGTACTATCATGTAAAACTCACCGTTGAACTGACATGGGCACAAGCGTAATTGATCATGTGAGTAAGCACATTTATAGTTTGTGGGAAGTGTAACAAACGCAATAACGTAATAATTCCACGAAGACCTAATACAGTAAATCCTCTCTGGGGCGAAAGCTGGATAAAGTAGAAACTTGCTTTCGTTGGAAAAACGTGTTAGAACTATTTTTCAAAGCAAAGGACACTGGATAAGCCAGAAACCTGAGTAACGCGGAAAATGAAAATAATCTTCAGTGCGACGGTCTTAAAAATTCTGGATACTACAGAAAACATGGATAGGATAGAATGTTTTAAAATTAAACACCGACTTGTAACAGTGGCGACATTATACCAAGAGACGTCAGAGCTGTGCTCGTTCATTCACTTTCCCAGCAACCCTCGTCCGGACGTCGTATTTCTCACGCTACCTGTGCAAAAGTGACTGTTTATTTGTATTAGCACAGACCCTTGGAAGCCCGCGTGAAGAAAAGAGAGTTGCGAAGTACGATCCTTCCAGAATTCTTGCTATGCGTGCTTTGAGTTCTGTGGTTCCAAACGTTTTCTGTAGTTAAGTACGACGAGTTGCAGGTATTCTGTTAATAAAATGTTTATGATGTCGGACGGCTAATTGAAAACTATAACTTTTGAAGAGAATATTAGACTAATTGAAGATCACGAACAAAGCAACACTTCTGACAATGTTTTGATAAAGAAATTTAAAGCTAGGAAACTCTCATGTATTACACCTTAAAAACGAAAACAAAATCAAAATTGAGTGGTTAAAATAAAGTTTTTGTTCGTGGTTGCTACAATATTAACGAGGTTCTAAGGACAATAGTCGAATTCGTTTAGATCGTTTGAGAACCATTTAAGATAATCGAGGTGATAATGGGTAGAGCACACACGTTGATGGCAGACGTGGGGTTTTGAGAGTTGAGAGAAGTTTTTAATACTACCTTGAGTAGGTTGGGAAGCTTAATTTTCAGCATTGTCTTCAGTTGGTGATGTGAAATCATACGTCCTTGTTGTAAATCAAGGTATTAGTAGAACTCATTAGCTTCCAGAGCGGTGATGGTTTCTCCACTAATATTCTCGTACGTGAGTTCACTAGCGAGTTTACCCTTCAGTATTTGTTGTACTTTGCATTTATTAATGACTAGTTGCACTGTTATGTCCCTGGAGAAATCTGCATTGTTGAATCTGAATGTTTAGGCCACGCATCGTACCAGAGTAGGCTTTGATGTCGTCCACATATGCTAAGTCTTATCTGCAATCTTTCAATGCCTCTCATTTCGACACCTAATTTCAAGTCTACTAGAAGTGTTGACAAAGGGTTCATTGCCAGGCATGAATCAGTTCATGAACCAGCAAGGGATCTAACTATCACCTTGGAAGATTCCACGCTTTATATTTATTTCCTAAGTAATCATTTCCTTAGCTTTTTTGAAGTGACGCGATTAGTTTTCTTCTATTTGCCCATAATGGATTTGAGTAAATTCACTTTTGTTAAGTTAATACGATATAATGACAACACATATAGGAGCCTATCATGCGGAACCATGTCATAGGTCTTTTCTATAATCAATGAAACAGGTGAACAAGTTGCGTTTCTTCTTACATGCTTGAGACATAACCAAACTATGAGTGAAAAGTTGTTCTTTATATCCGAGGGAGCCCTTACTGTATCCTATCTGATCTTCGACTAAGATGGAATTTGTTGTACAGTGTTGCTCGATAACCACTGATCAACAACTTGAGAAGACTTTGTAAAAATAATTAAGAAAAGTGATTGGTCTATATTTCGCAGGATCTGTAGTATCACTGGTTTTCGGCTTTATGTATGGTTCACCTTCACACAGAAAGTTTTCGATCTGCGTCCTGGCGCACCCCAGGTAGTGGCTTTGGTGCGAGGAAACTTTCTGATCGTCTATTTCCAAACGGTTCATTGCCATTGTTTTAGACTGCATATTCTTGGCTTCTCCGTCTCCCACGGGGCTGAAGGTTTTACTTGCTCGACCGTAGGATTGAACTTGGGGAGACGAGGAGTGGTAATAGGAGAAAGGTGTGTTTGGATATGGGTAGGGATAGAAAGGATTCCTTTAGGATACACGGTATTCAAAGAAATGGCGAAGGCACATGTCTTTGAAAGATGGACACATTTATTCAGATGGGGGCAGCGGTCAGCTGCTCCGGTTAGTCGTCTCTTACGATACGGGAAATCCCGAGGCACTATGCTACAAAATACCCCGAAACACCACACGGGGTTGTCATTGTTGTTATTATTATTATTATTATTATTATTATTATTATTATTATCTTATTATTATAACTGAACCCTTGCTACGACATCGCACAAAGGGAAGAGTTGTAGAAAAAATTTAACACAAAAGTACTACATATGCACTAAATCGAAAAATCGATTTTTATTCAAAAATACAAATGCTTGATTATGTCAGGCAGCAATTTCTCATACCTCGTGCTACGTCTGCATTTACTTACTCATATCGTCACTACTCACGACACCTGACGTCATACGACGAGGAAGAAAGACGCTTTAGTATTCACAAGACGCTTTAGTATTCACATGTGCCATTTGAGAACCGTCGTTTTGTTACTCCAGGTCCCAATTTTTCACACATATGACCAAAGCATTTTTCCAACTGCAGGCCATTGGTAATTAATAACAGATTTTAGTACATTTACTGAAATCGGTTTTTTTAATTTTCAGAAGATCTTTAGAAAACTTCACTACTCTGATGAGAATGAAGTGGGGTTATGAACAAATTATGACATAAAAAGCAATTAGGAAATAATTTAATAAAATTCAAGTGCAAATAGATACTATACGAAAACCTTAAAACTAGAACACATGATTGAAAAATAGGCAGTTGTTAAATTAATAACATTGGTAGTTATTAATACATAACAGAATAGTGTTTAGAAAACAGTGGTAAATAATGGGGGATAACCTCGTACAATGTTATAAAATCAACCAAAGCTTTCGCAGATCCATTATTTGTATACAAATATTAAATCTAAACCTTAAAACTCTTATACTATATTATGGTGCTAACTATCACTCACGGAGCACACGGAAAATATAATACGTTTGTGAAAGGTAATAGGGAAACATTTGTGAAGAATTGAGCGACTGGGATTCTTTCTAACGGGAACTAACAACCAACCTGCCATGAAGTAGTTTACCAGAAAGGTGAAGGCCGCAAGTTTCATTAAATATACGATATTTCTGCTATAACAAAGTCACACAATGAAAGAAGGAAATAGCGCCGCTTTTCCTACTACGAGTTCCTTCATCGTGACGCGGGTCCACTTGTCACAGAGGTGCAAATAGCCTGAGGCTAGCACCCGCCTAAGGTTTGGTAGAAGATAGGCCTTGGAAGCTGTTCGTCTGTAGGGAAGATGTTACCACGGCAACAAATGCTGGTTCTTTTGCTTTCAATTTTAGCGTTGTGTTCCGGAGATGCATCGGACGGCAGGACGAAACGCAACATCATATTCACGCCAGGAGGCACCTACTGCCAGGTAAGTAGTCCGCGAACAACGTACTTCTTCGTATGTCCTTTTATGTATGCAGTGCGAAAGATTACAGATCACAGCAAGTGGGAGATAAAATTCAAAATTTGTGAAATTCTTAATACTAATTTCATATTTCTTAAATAATTTCAAAAACTTGGTGATAAGCAATTCCATCGAAAGGTGAGAAAATTTTTGTCACCTCTTCTAAAGTATTTGATGTTGAGAATTTTCGAACACTAATTATTCGTATTTACTTGTGGTTGACTTAAGCATGCGATAGTAATATGGTATAAATGAGAAGAAACGAGAATTTAATGATAGGGATTTGTTTTTGTGCCGACTTTTAAGCCGACTTGTATTTGAATTTGACCCCAAATTTATTTCAAATTTTCATTAGCAAAATATTGTCTATTTATCATTTTGCATGAATCTTTGCTAAAATGTGCACCGATATTAGAAAAATAGAACTAATATTTTATTATTAATAAACAAGGACATCCCAAAATGAAATACTTATGAATTTCTCAATTCTAACGAATATTTGATTCAACAAAAATGTACTGAGTATTTTCAACCACAAAATGATAATTATGAGGATGGTCCTGAAATATAAATAGTGGTTCTCCAGACAAATACAGAAAAAATATACTTAGGTCAAAGTGTCAAGATTTTTGGACGAGATTAGAAAGAAAAAACTGTCGAAAAAATTCGCATTTCGTTCAGTGTGCGTACATTTTGTTACATCTCCCTTATAAAGAAGCAATTTCCGTCTGTAAGAAAGCGAAGAAAGAAACTGTTTTTTCAGCCTACGTCCATTCTACAGTTTTTCATCCGTACTAATATTATTCAAAAAGTTAATGTTGGCAGTCCTATAACCATTGTTGGCATGTTCTTTGCGCATCGGGAAAAGCTTTGAAGATCATATTTACCCCCTTCTTTTTGACGAACATTTTCGGAGTTTCAGAGAACGCGCAGATGCGCAGTATGTCTTCCGGGGAACGAGAATCCGCACTAGACATGCTCACATTCGGTAAAACTTCCATATTGTTCACCAAAAGGCGGCGAGTAAATCAATACTAAATATCCTCGTTGACAAAACGTTGGCAAAGGTATGACAATTTTGAATACCTCGTATTCTTCCACGTAACGGGAAGATCATGTAATGTTTTAGTAGTTGTTAAAGTAGATAGAGAAAATTCAATGCAGCAGTCCATAAAAATTGAAATAAAATTAATTATTGAGTTATCGACATCATTCTTGATTTAATGTAGACTCTCTGCGTTTACAGTATGTTGAAAATACGTTTTTAAGACGATATGTGAAAAGAAAAAGTGTTCAAAAGCAAATAACATCAAAGTCAAATCATATTTTAACATTTGCAGAATCAAGATTAATTGTGGAATATTCTTATTAAAAGTAAATGTTTGAATGAAAGGAAAATCTATTACTTTTCCTATGCATTTTATATCTTTTATCTAAGAATGCTGGCTCTGCCCTGTGTTCACTAGCAGTGGCAGAAGTGTCAAATTTTACGAAAATATTTGTGAACAGGTGAAGAATTGGTATGCATCAATATTTACTTTTCACATTGCATGGGAAATATTAAACTAGTGATGCTACAGAACAGCACAGACTTTCTCGTTTTAGTAAGTTTTCTATTCCCTTTGGCGTCTAAAATACTACCATGGCCTCTCGAGATATCTACCGTTGAGGTGTTGAAAAGAACCTTCGTACATTTCGAACATCGGATATACCTATCTCGGTCCCGTAACTTTACATATTTGCCCATGGTGTTCCTTGACCTCATCTCGGTGATTGAACCATTATTCTGGTACAAAGTATGGAATGTCCCCCACGCCTCAAATTCAACATTCAAGTCTTACGTGAATTTCAAACACAAGCATCGACGTACTTTGACTACTCCCCGCCTCACTCCCCGCTCCGAGCCTGTGTTTCGCGAGGCCGAAGCACTTGACCGAATATTCTCGATGTTTATCCCCAGCTGATGACGCTATAGTAAGTCGAACTATAACAAACACTTGTGATATATTACATCGATTCTGTACGTGGTATTGAACAAAAAGCATAAATAGTCCATTTCAAAGATTTTCAGTTTTCTAAAAATTGTAATCTACAAAAAGCTTTCATCGCTGGGACTCTAAACCCCCAGGTAGTACTATGATTAATAAATTATTAATGCTTAGTTGCATAATCATACGACATAAATAGTTTGTTTAAATATAAATGTGGATATTTGTGTAATTATAAATTAAAATACCCATTTTTGCGTGATATCGAACGGCATGGAAAATTTTCAAAGAACCACGCAACTCCAAATATTTTGATAGGTACCCAGTACAAAATCGCCAAGTTTGAATCGAACCAGGGATCTTATCATAAGAAGGGATGAAGAGCGGAACAGCTTGAAAAAATAGACCTGTGTGTGAAGTTGATACATATGCACACATTTGAAACTACGACCAAATAAAAACATTTCGGCTTATACAATATATTACTAAAATACTTCTAATGAGCGAGGATAGTTTTTTCTACGTTCTTAAATTTGTACAGACATCCACTCAAGTCTCTAAGATTATACTTTAATTAGATATACGCTACAAATACAAATTACGCAATAAATAATATTCAATTATATAAAATAAAATATTAATTAGTTACAAAATTGCGCCATCTCACCGACAGCAAGAAGTAATCTGGTTAATATAATCCGATCAATTAATAAAGAAAATAAGAATAGTGGATATTCCACGCCTTATTTTTCTATTTTATTAATGTTTATCTATTCTTTATTTTTTAGCTAATTACTGGTGTCGGTATTCCAATCCCACTTGAACGACATTCAGTAACGATGGGAGTAGTTATGAAGTACAATTACAACGTGCCCCAAAACGCAACCGAGTTGGTACAACCATACTTCGACTCCTTTGGAAAACAGCAACGGAGCATTCTTGTGCGTTGGAAAGTGTATGAGAGGGTAGAAGAAATATTAAGTAGGTATGTCGACGTACATTATTTTAGTATACTTTAAGTCTATTGTATGCCGTTGGATTTCACAACAAATAAATATATTATTTATTTTCAAGAAAAAAGTCGCTGAGTATTTTCAATTGAAAAGCATATATATAAATCAGAGTAAACAAGTTCAATATCCGAAAAACCTTGTTTTTTTATAATACTTCATTATTGTTTATTTTTTTCAAGAGTCTTAATGTCTTTTCATGCAGTAATGCATCTTGGATTTTCAATCTGTAGATCCAAGGTTGGAGCGAGATGTGCTAGTTGCTATTCTGAGGTAAAATTTTAATATATATTATATATAATTATAAGGTATAATTTTCGAAATGTAACATGGTATAATGTTGCGGCATGTGTTATATTCAGAATTTTTGTAAAAGAATTTGTTGACAAATTCAGTAAGAGAAAATTAAGACAATTTACTACTCTTAATTTTCGTAATATGAATCTCCCTTAAATTGTCAGTTTAAACCATAATGAAGTATGCCATCATAGTGTTAGTTTCCCATCAAATATATAATTTTATTTTAAAATCTATGACTTAATCCAGTGGGTTGATGCTTCCTTAATTAGTGTAATAAGATTTTATGTGAACGTATGATCCAGAATATTTTAACGGGGCTATACGGAGTTTAAAGAGAAAAGTTAGACTAGCATTTAATAGGAGACATCGCAGCATTGCTGACATGATAACTTTTAAAAAATACTACAGGGAATTTGAAAAAGAAAAAAAATTGCGCATTTATTTGTAAGAAATATTTTGGAGACAGAAAGAATAATTGGTCAGGCTTTTACAAATATGTCTGCAGACGCCGGGGGAATAAGGAAGAAATTCAGGAAATTCGAGATGCAATAACGCGCCACTACACGACGACCAAGCGAAAGCAAATGCGTTCAACGCAAATTTTGTATGGGTATTCAAACCAAAATGGGCGCAGGAGCAAGTTCATTATTTTCCAATAGAAAACCAGTTCAAGCTTCATGCATGGGAACTCCGCAAACGAATAAAATTACTGGAAAACGGTAAATCACGCGGACCAGATGGCATCTCGACAGATTTTATTAAACTCGGTGGGAAGGCAGTATTGCCGTATTTGTTAAGATTATTTAATGTTTCTATTAATAATGCAAGTTTACCAGACGATTGGAAGACAGATATAGTTGTCCCAATTTTCAAAAATGGTGATAAAACGAAAGTTTGTAATTATAGACCAGTATCTCTCACATCAGTAGTATGCAAAATATTGGAGCATTTAATAGCCGGGTGCATTCGTCGCGAATGGGAAAAAGCAAACTGGATTTTTCACGGACAGAATGGGTTTAGAAGTAAATATTCCTGCGAATTCCAAATTGTTTCTTTTTCAAGATC
Source organism: Teleogryllus occipitalis (assembly GCA_011170035.1). Taxonomy (NCBI): domain Eukaryota; kingdom Metazoa; phylum Arthropoda; class Insecta; order Orthoptera; family Gryllidae; genus Teleogryllus; species Teleogryllus occipitalis. The sequence goes on along the minus strand of BLKR01000532.1, from coordinate 328,432 downwards.
TACCTGACGAAGTTAACGTGGGTTGGAGGGTGGATGCAATCGTAATCGACTTTGCGAAAGCATTCGACGGAGTACCGCATAAGATACTTATTAGGAAATTATTAACTTCAGAAGTTGATGCTAGAGTTCGAATTGGCACTCAGTTTTCGAATACGGGTATTGTTACTTCAGGGGTTTCACAGGGAAGTGTTTTAGGGCCATTACTTTTCTTAGCGAACCTAAATGATCTCCATGTTAACATACAATCAAAGGTGCGTTTATTTGGAGACGATTGTGTTATATACCGAAAAATCAAAGGTAGCCCTGACGAACAAATATTACAGCAGGATCTAGAATATTTACGTGATTGGGCTGAAAAAAAATGACTGGGAATTAACGGTTCGAAAAGCAAAACAATAACGTTCGGGCGGAGACGAAATTATGAGGAACCAGACCATCGTTTAGGTGAGGTCATCATCCCAAGAGACTCATCATGCAAGTATTTAGGTATTGATCTAAACAGTATATCAGGGTGGGAGAAGCATATAAATCAGGTAGTAAGAAAAATGTCCTTGCATTTGTTATTTAGTCCTTGTATTTTGTAATGCGAATTCTAAAGAAAACTTCTGCAAACGCCAAATAATTAGCATATCTTTTATCCCTCTCAGGGAATACGGAGTGGCATGTTGGGATCCATACAGAAAGTCCCACCGGAATAATCTAGATAGAATACAGAGGAAAGCGAATAAGTTAACCTATAGAACACAATAAAAAAGTCATGGGAACCTCTAGAAACGAGAAGAATAAGGGCGAGGCTATGCGCTCTTTATTACTCTTACGTAGGTCAACAAGCTTGGAAGGAAATTGAGGTTAGACTAGAAAAAACAAATTATTAGGGCCGAAGCCATCACACTCATAAAATTCGAACAAGAAAACAAAATTAAGATCTTGGAAAATGTTCCTTTTGTAACAGAACAATTAAAGATTGAAACAGTTTACCCGCAGCAATATTCAAAGCTTTTCCTCTTAATGTCCCAAGTTTTAGAAATAAGTTAGAACACGATGAGAGTAATAGATATTAAATAAGTGCTGTGAAGTGCTGGTCAGTGTAATTCAAAGCAAAAATAGTGTAGTGCAGTGCAGTTAAGTGTAGTTATCACGATCAATGAATTTAAAAAATCTAATTTAGCCAATATTTATGTAGCTTATATTAAATTTTAGCATCACCAACATATAATTATTGTATATCATGACAGAGTTGAAATAATCGTTATAAAACTTAATATTTGTGATAGTGTGATTATTGCATCTTCGGCTTGTACTGTACTCCTTTATTGTTATTGTTATTATTATATTATTATTATTAATATTGTTATTATTATTGTAATTATTATTATTTAACTGCCATCGGGTCATACCCAATTGCAGTTCAAATAAATGTATATGTATGTATGCACCATTTAGTAATTATCGAGACTAATTCTACGAGGTCTCGTTTTTGCAGTTTAAATGCCAATGTCGACAGCCATCAATGCCTTCTGCGGATGATCTGTGAGGCAGCAGCAGTGCCATTTGATCCCAACAGCGGTCTTGCAGCACAACTGATGCATATCTTACTTACGTAAGTCATAACTTTCTTGATTTCAACTTCATTAATATAAATAATAGAATGTAATAGAATGTATAATAAAATGTATTGAATACCTAATAATCTAATAGAGCAATTTGCTTATGAGCTTTGGTGATTTTCTTAAGATGACACTTATTGACAATGTTCTCTTTCATGATTGCCTATGTGCCTATGTGCCCTGAATTCCCTAGCTATTCGTAGAAACTATCTGATCTTCAGTGGCTAACACAAATCCTTCCTTCTCACCAAAAAGACCATCTTTTTAACTAGTTAATTGATCTCTTCATTTCGATATGGTCACTTCAAAACTTGGCAGCATTCTTTCTATGGAGTTCTTTTGTTTTCAACCGTACAATTCGGACCTGAGGATTCAAAGAAGTTGGATTGTGTGGTCTTTTTGGAGCAGCTTCAGAGGTGTTTAGCCTTGATCTTGAGCACTAATTGCCACCATAGTTGGATTGTTAATGAAATTATTTCTAAGTTTTTTTTGTCTGGCGACTTGAAGACTCAATGGTCCACGGCCTCCAAGGTATAGCTTTTTGGTGAAACATCGAAGGTAATAATCCTATATTTTGTTAAAAGTGTTCTAACTTTTCTATAGAAGATTCAAAAGCTGCATCAGACCACTTTAACAACCCCCAAATTTTTCTTCATTTATTTATTCGAAGAGAAGGAAGTGCATTTATAAATATGATGTACTTTCATTAAAACCTCGAAAGTCTTGAAAATTGCAGACGTTCAAATAATTTTCAAATCTATTCTAAACCTCAATATTAATGCCAGAGGTTTCTTTTTTAATATAATTTATCCCCAATCCTTTTTACATCAATAAAAAAACATCTTTGGAGTAGAGAAAATTTCAATTTTGTAGGAAATAACCAGAAGTTTAGAAGAATTTTTGAGAGGAAGAGGGCATGTGTTTTAAAGCTTGTTAATGCCCAACTGTCTGAATGACTTGGTTTCTGTTTATGAGAACCATTGTTATTAAATCATGTTTCATATTTTGCTTCACTCAAATTCTTCAAACCTTCGAGAATGTTTTTTTCCATTTTTTTCACGAAGCTCGTACTATATTGGCAATTTTTTTTAAAGACTCTTTACTTTTTATTTAAATTGTTACACAAATAAAAGCGTTAAGAAGATATAATCCTCTCCTAACTAACAAACGTAACTCGTAGTAGGTATCGGAACATAAGCAAAGCTTTAGTCAATTCGTTCTGTTGTGCCTATCTTGCTTCACGTCGCGTCGAAATGTACTTGTTGAATAAGAGCAAGATCATTTTCGTGCCACATCGCAAATTAATTGAAATTACCTACAGTTGTTTCCTGTCATTTCCACAGTCCGACGTCGTCCAATGAAGTCCACGGTTCGCATCCCGAGCGCGATTACGTGGTTGCGGAACGGCGTGGGAGAGAGGGCATGGCGGCGTGTGCCGCCCTGAAGAGAAGCTGCCCCATGCCGTTTTTGGAGATGCTCTCCCGCTTGCCTTCTTTCCATCTCTAAAAATACATTTTTGTAGTCTGCTTTACTTTATGCATTTGTTCATCAATTTTCTCAATGAATTGTCAGTGTTTTTATATGTTAATGTAATGGTACAAGTCAGTGATATCACTGATTCCAAAGACACATACGTCGATATATACGCAGATTTTTTAAAAGATAAATTATTTTAGAAAAATCATAGAAATAAAATTCAGTATATTTGAAAATGAAATAAGTACAATAGGACGTTTCAGTAAAATATATTAGTTACATTGAGGGATAAATAAATAAATTTCAAATGGATTAATGGCCAGGAAAAGAAGTTTGTATTATATTATTTCACTTCCTCCAACGTTGGTTTCGAGAGATCCTTGGAAAAAAAAATTCGAATCTCTAATGGTGCCTATGAACATATGTCTGTATTCACTAGATAACACGTGAAAGCTGAAATTATTTCGAAGGTAAATTTTAAAAAGATTTATGTATTGTAATTATTTTGTAGAATAAACTGAATAACTTTTAAATTTAATATTTACATTTTCATATCTTTAATTTGTAAAAACTTCCAATCGTTTTAGTAATGGAATAAAAAAATAGGAGGCTTAGGTATACTTCTGAATGTATATTATTTACTAACAAACAACACATAGGAACGATTACATTTCTAATACTTAATTAAATACTGTTGTAATACTTGTACACTATTTAATTTAAATACTGTATTGATTACATTAAATCAAGAATACTTGCAGTCGCTAATAACCGTGTTGTTGATGCAATTTAAATAAAATAAATTTTAAGTGTATATCATTGACTACATAAAGTTAAGTTATATATAACTGTGATCAACTGCCACACTCCTCCTTCACAGTTTATCGTTCCTGATAACTAATTTCTTCTTAGTGTTAGATCAGTTATGAGTATAGAGTTTATTCAAACTAGATGTGCAAGGCATTTCTTTTAGCACATGTAGAATGTCAGTTTTCTTCAACTGCAACTAATTTGCAGCTTATTACGAGATATAGATGTCAACAAAAGTATAACGTCTAATTATCCTAAATTGGGATATAAATCTTTTCGCGGATGTCTTATATGATTCATATGCCTTCTTAAGTTTGTCAAATTACCATTCTCAATGACCTTTCTTTATTTCCTAAACTCTCAGTTTTTGCAAGTGAAAAGCGCGAATTTGATTGAACGCCTTATATGACTACATTTTAATTAGAAAATATCAGTGATAAACACGTAACTTCAAATGGACGTGGACCATAAGTCAACGGTACAGATAAGTCATGAACGACCGTGTCGTCCGTCAGTTGGCACAGGGGCGCGAATGGTAGCGTGGCCAGCGGGAGCTCGAGAGAAGTGTTAGCGCTGGGTACCCGAAGTCGGCCATCACAATGAAACAGCCATCGTTTGCACTTCTGGTTTTCGTCTCAGCATTGTGCTTCGGGGAAGCGTCTGGAGTTCGCTCCAAACGAAATATATTATTTCGTCCTGGAAACGGTCAGGTATGTTTGTGGGGAGATGTGCACTATTTGCTTTCATGGCGCACACGTATTGTAAGGTCTCCTTTAATTTTTTACAAATTCAAAAAAATGTTTAATTTCATCTAGCAATTTCAAAATAGAATAATAATCTGATTAATTTGTTTCTTGTACTCCCAATTATGTTTGTTCGAATAGTAAAACTTGCTGAAAATGGAATTTCATTCTTGAGTTTTATACTCAGGAAATGAAATAAATATTCATTAAATCACACAAATGACTAGAAATTATATTGTTTATTGGGAAATTATATTAATTTTTGCTACAGAATCTAACATAGGTTTATCTTCATACTTCTTCCAAATGTAAAAGTACATAATTATCAAGCACTTTAAAAGAAGAAAAAAAACTTAGGAATTTTGAAATGTAACGAGGTGTACGGGTTGGTATAGAACATTTAAGTACGATTCTTGAAAAATAATGCTTTGTATGATGCGTCTTAATTTCATAAAGTGAGTAATATTTTGCTTAAAGTACATTTATTGCCTGAATATGTATTACAGAGAGCTCCAAAGATATCGGAAGTATTTAGCAAGGGAAACTATTTAAAGAGAAACGCATAGTAAGCTAATAAGTTAAACATATATTCTTGGCAAAAAATAGATTTTCGGTGTAACATACAAAGGAAAATACTATCATATGGACCAGAATATTTTTTCTTCGAATTAATTAACAAAACTTTCTCTATAGTTTGCATAGGATATGAAATATGCATTTTTGGTGTTATGCAATAAGACCCTAATTTACATTTCCTAAATTCAATAGTTATCAAAAGCTTTTTCTTGTAATGCATTTGTAAAATATACGTAGAATGTTAAAACATTTAAAATAAATAATTTTACTTTCACTCTACAATAAAACCGATAATTTGTTTTTCAATAAATGAGCTAACGATTTTCCAGGATAGCGAGTTGAAACAGGAAAAGTACTGTATCACATGTTTTTCAAATTTAAGAAAATATGTTTAAAAAATTATTTACATGATTTAAATGAACCTGTACCTTCAACAACGCATTGCATTAGAATTATATATTTACTTCTTACTTCTTCAAAAGCGACACAAACCAATCGATTACTTTTTATAGATAATTTAAAATTTCAAAGCAAACTTCAGAATGTAATGCCATTGAGAAAAAGAAGAAATATTTTCTTACGACCAAAAACGTTCAGTGAGCTCATAACAGAGCTTCTAATTTTTTTAAATACATTATTTATTACAATTCAAAGGTTGAAATAAAGCTCGCAAGTTGCCACAACGTGGACATTATTTCTTCAAAACATTCTAAGTGTCCCTTAGGTTTGATGTGTTCACGGGTGCTTTATGGATTTATGAGCTCTTGTAAATATTTTTAGAAGGTTTTATTGGCTCAACATACAGTTTTCAGTTATTAAAATACACATATCTTTACCAAAAAGTGTTTACGGACTGATCATGTACGAAGAATTTTGGTACATTTTTCTTTCAAGAATAATTTTCTGAAATAAATTATTAGAAGTATGTAGTGTAAATTCACCGTTTAAATTAAGTACTACCCAACCAATATCTGTGGATACATTTACAAAGCAAAATAATCATATTTATCTATTACAGCTTATTATTGGTTTCGGCATACCAATACCTCTACAAAATCATGCAGTAACATTGGGTGTAGTAATCAAGTACCAAAACCCGTTGCCCACTAATGCGACAGAGCTTTTATCAACATACGTAGTAAGTGCTCGGGATAAGGAGGCGAAAAAGTATATTCCAATGCGTTGGAGTGTCTATGAAGGAATAGAAGCTGCTATTAACAAGTAAGTGTATAAGTAGATATCGAGATGAATTATTATAAATCCTGCATTTTAACAAATATTTGAAAGTATTAAAACAACTCCAAACAAAACAATATACACAGAAAATCTTCATTTATAAGTATATGTTAACAAATTGAAACAGTTAAATAAGATGTGTTTTTATAATTTTGAAAATGACATTAATTATTTTATTAAAGAGTAAAATGTTGCGAACTATAAAGGAATTGAATTACTCAGATGGAGTCTTTTAACATTAAGAATAGTATTTAATATGAAAATAACAATGCGTTCAGTAAAATTGTCACACATATTTAGAAAACAGAAATGTGTTTTTGGCGATTCTTTTCATAGAATTGGGCCTGGACTGGATGGACACCAGTGCTTACTTCGAATGATCTGCGAATCTGCAACAGTTCCTTTCGACCACAGCGGATTGACTGCAGAATTAATACACATTTTACTAACGTGAGTTACGTTGATTTATATTTGTATTGAAGATATACATTATATTTATTTAATATAAACTTAGGTGAAATAGTTGATACTACTAGAAATACTCAGTGGTATATTGTCTAAATCCAGTAACGCTACGTGTTTATCTAGTTCATGAATCTACGTATTTACAATGATGAAGATGATTTCGATAGATAAATCTTCAATCTACGTAGGGATCATGAATAAATCTTAACTGAGAATTCCACGCAGTTCTGGAATAAATGTTGTTTAAATGAAACATTGAAAATTCCTAAATGTTAGAAAGTAACTCACATATTTTACATGTTTGTACATGTTTCTTCTGGTCTGAAAGTCTTGTCTTCTAGAATACTGAAATTTTCAAACTAGTATTGCTACAGATTAGAATAGAGTATTTCGTAATACTTATTTTTTTTATTCTCTTGAGTCTGGGCTACCTTTTCGGTTTTGTTCCAGTCTTTTCCCAAATGCAGTCTATGAGAACCTAAGAAGCTGTCAGGGCCTCTCTCAATACCTACAGTCCCTTTGGGACCTTCTCAGTGAAAAGCACCTTCGCGCTCCCCAAACACTGCATAGGCACATCACTGCTGCGTATTTGCAATGCGTATTTGCTCATGATATCCTTTGTTCCCGCCCCCACGGGTCCCATTGGCCAGCGTGTTCGCTTTCCATGACGCAATCCCGAGTACGATTCCCGGTCGGAGCAGATTATGGTCCTTTCCTTGCAACGTCCGAGTATCTGATTCTATGTCACGATGAGAGAGCTCACTTCTCAGGTTGAGAAGATCAGAATAAGCCGGAGGGGTACATGTGATCACCACAAGTACCCCTTGACCCATGGTCAGATCGCCGGAACGTCAGTAACCTTGGCCCCGTCAGAGGCTGTTGTGCCAGTACAGACATCGTTTGGCCACATTTCGATGCTTATACCAGAGTTTTGGGCCTATAGATCTGGTACATGTGATAATTCCTCAACCCAGCTCACACACAGATGCATGATAGAACAGATTTCGGAAGGATTGTATAGATGTAGTACACGATGAACTCGGCACACCCCCACGCCTCGAACACAATTTACGATAGTTAGATCGACGAGGATTTGTTAGATCGGCCAAGGTGAAGTACCCCCAAAAAATATTTACATTAAAGCAAAATGTCTGTTCTTTAAGATGGTAAGAAAAAAATTGTTCTTTCCGGCCTAATTTTATAAAGGCTCTTATGAAACAACTTTCGCGGTCATACATTTTTTAAGTTACTGAAGAAGTTATACGATGACAGTACTTTTTTCTTTTATTCAATACGTAGTAAATTTTTTTAGAAATTAGGCGATAGTAAATGTAACATACCTCATCAGGCATTCTGAGGAGTAATTGATAAAAAATTGCTACGAAATTCATCGCAAACGGAAATAGGTGCCCCCGCAGCCTAGGAGTCAAGTTGTAGCATACTATTGTCACCACTGTTTCCCTCGGGGTACAAGATAAAACCATAATTTAAAATTTTCTACCTAACCACAAACTATTTTACGATAATTCACTGTCAGTGTAATCAATGTGGACTAATATTCAACACAGAAAGAAAGAAAAGTACGGGAGCTAATGTCAATGTAACCTATATTAGGTATTGCCAACTTCTAAAAATAAAAAATCATGTGAGAGACTAAATTTATTCGTAAACATTGTTTTTCTAGAGCAACTATTTTATACCTTTCTTTTAAATATTTACAAACAATAATTTAAATGCTCCGTTTACGTGTACAAACTATTCTTAACTGTCAGTTCGTGTCTGGACACGGTTGGGAGCAGACGTGTTTCTCTAGGGGCTCCGCGCACAGGTAGCGAGATTATGGGTTGCAAGCTGGAGGCCTACCGGGCCCGCATCTGCTGTTGGGCGCAGCGAGCGGCGTGTTCCCATGTGGACATGACGCACTCATCTTGCGGTTCCACACACGACGCATTTAAGGTTTTTATAATTGCGGCATTACTAGTTATAGGAGTGGAATTAAATCCAGGTCCGGTATCGACCAGGCGAGGTTTCTCTTCTAATGCAAACTGGCGGTGTGAGGACTGCAGAAACGGGGATGCAAATTTGCGAAGCGAGCTATCGCGGCTTCGCAATGAGTTCGTAAAAGTGACAGCCAAACTCGAGGAGACGCAAAGGGAGCTGCGTAACATGAAGATGGCGACAGCAACGGCTACGGTGCCTATACCAGCGGTGAGGCTTGGCAGGACTGTGTCGGCTTCTACTTCTGGAGCGGCAGTGGCGACGGCGGCGACGGCGGCGACGGCGGCGACGGCGGCTGCGGCGGCGGCGACGGCGGCGGCGACGATGGCTGCGGACACGGCGGCGACGACGGCGACGGCGGCGACGACGACGACGGCGGCGACGGAGAGGGCAACATCAACGGTGGACACATTATTTGGTGATTCGATAGTGCGTCATGTGGGGAAGGGACAAACCATGAAAGTGCACTGTTTTCCGGGAATACGAGTGGAGCAGATGAGAAGGCAAATCGAAAATTGTGATGTGGTTAACCCTAAAACAGTTATATTACACGCGGGGTCGAACAACATCAAGAAATGTCGGTCATTTGATCATCTTTTGGGCGACATTTATTACCTTGCAGCCACTGCTAAGAAAAGATTTCCGAGTGCTCGGATTGTGCTGAGCGGAGTGCTCCACCGCCGGGATGTATGGCCTCGGAAAGTCAGACGGGTTAACAGCGACATGGAGTGGGTGGCACAGAGTCTAGGGTTACTTTTCGTAGATCCAAACGGGTGGATTAATGAGACTGGACTCGGTCGTGACGGTGTGCATCTGAACCGTCAAGGTGTCGCCGAGCTCAGTGGGCTCTTTAGTAGAGTTGCTGGGTTCTGCAGCGCAGCTGTGCGTAACCATTGACAAGATGGACGGCCAGCGGTGTTGCCCTTCTCTCCGGTGACAGTGGAGAGGGAGGGAGGTTTTTCCTCAAGGGTGGAAATCTTGGTGTCAGTGACGAGGGTGAAGGCGACGGAGGCGACAGCGGGGATGGATGTGGCGGCGGCAACGGTGGAGGAAGCGGCGGAGACAGCGGGAGAGGTAGCAGTGGTGGAGACAGCGGGGGAGGCAGCGTCGGCGTCAACGGCTACGGCGGCGTCAGCGATTAGAAAGTACACGGGAGGAAGAGCTTTGCAGGGGGGCACGTTGCAAAGTGTAGGGGAGCAGCCAAAGCGGGATTTGTTTTCCGAGAAAGGATTAGGGGTGAGTAAAGGAGCTCCTAAGCTGTTGCAGGTAAATTGCCGAAGTGTTGTTAATAAGGAAATTAAGCTTTGGAACTTAATTGAGGCGTGTGATGCGGACGTAGTGATTGGTACTGAGTCATGGCTAAATGAGGAATTATCAGATTCAGAAATCTGTCGAAACGACGATAAAATATTTCGGCGGGACAGGGGAACTAGAGACGGGGGGGTCTTTATTTTAGTTAAATCATGTATAAACGCGAACTTGAAATGGAAAAGCATTGAGCATGAAATGATAGGAGTAGATATAAGAATCGACAACTTGCAGACAATAGATCTTATTGCATGTTATAGGCCACCAAGTAGTAATTATTCCTTTCTTGAGAATATTCTTGAACTGGTGGAAAATTTAAATAGAACCAATCCGATTATTATTGGCGGGGACTTAAATCTAAGTGACATTAATTGGCAGGGTGATCTATGCGATAGAAAAATACAGTTAATAATAAATAAACTAGTTTGGGATGCACGAATGACGCAAGTTGTTGATAAACCAACGCGTCAACATTCTATTTTAGATATTTTTCTTATTAGACCGATGGACATGTTATACTACTGCGATGTTATTCAGGGAATAAGCGATCACAAGGCCGTAATTCTTGAAATAAATGCTACTATTTGCAGGGGAAATGATAAAATCGGTAATAGAATATGGCAATATCGTAAAGCTGACATAAATGGGCTGCAGCATTTTCTAAAACTGAAATATGTGGATTTCGAAAAGTTAGGAGGGGGATTGGAAAACATATGGCAGAAATTCAAAGAAATCATTGAGGAAGCTCGGCAATGTTCCGTTCCTTTCAAGTATATAAAAAAGAATTCAGATCCAGGGTATTATAACGCGGAAATTCGCAAATTGAAAAGCAAAATGAGAAAAGCGTATAATATTAGGCATTTCAGCGAGGCACATTTACGTAAATTCCAACAAATTATGAAAGAAGTAGAAAATAAAAATAAAAATGCGCAAGAATCGTATCTTAAATTAATTTTAGATGACCACGAAAATGCTTGGGCAAAGTTTTTTAACTATATACGTCACCGGCGAGGTAAACAGGAGGTCACAACTCCTATAAGATGGCAAAATGTAGATATCGTAGACGATGAAGAGAAAGCCAATGTATTCAATAATTATTTCTGTTCTGTATACAAACAAAAAGCTAACCAAATTATCATAGGGCACAATGACTTGGATCATATATTCAAAATTGATCAAACGGAAGTACGTTCACATTTGAAAAAAATGAAAAACTGTAAGTCTTGCGGTCCGGATGGCATTACAACTGACATGTTAAAGATAGCAGGGGAAACAATAATACCATATTTGGTCAGACTTTTCAATATATCAATCAACAACGAAAGTGTACCGGATGATTGGAAATCTGCCTTAATAGTGCCAATTTTCAAAAATGGACCAAAATGTGAAGTGCAAAATTATAGACCAGTTAGTCTTACGTCAGTAGTCTGTAAATTGTTTGAAAAATTATTATCTAATTCGATTAGAAATCATTTGGATCAATCAGAATGGTTATTTCATGGACAGCACGGTTTCAGAAATGGATTTTCGTGTGAGTCAGATTATTTCCCTTACTCAAGATTTGTCGGAAGTAATTGATGTAGGGGGAAGAGTGGATGCAATAGTTATTGATTTTTCTAAAGCATTTGATGTCGTGCCGCATGACATATTGATACTGAAACTTATTGATGCTAAAATTGACAGGCGGGTAATAGCATAGATAAATGAATTTCTTCGCGATAGAAATCAAAAAGTCCGAATTGGATAGCACTTATCGGAAAAGGGTAACATTACTTCCGGGGTTCCTTAGGGCAGTGTCATAGGCCCACTGCTGTTTCTTAACTTTGTAAATGATTTATCGCGAAATATAACGTCAAAAATTCGACTCTTCGCCGACGACTGTGTATTGTATAGGGAAATCGCAGACCAGCACGATATGATTCGATAATTTCAAGCATTCGAAAAATGAATGAAATGAACTTTTTGTATTACCCAAGACTAGGTTGAGAAACTTTACAGTGGATATGAAAATTAATATAATTAATAGATTAAAAGTGTTCAAGAACACAACAAATAGATGTGGTTCTTACAGACGGTAAAACTCACGAATTAATGTCAGCTGCACATGAAAAGCAAATAAATATTTTACGAAAATAGTACCCAATTCACTAATTCGAATATTATTGAAAAATAAGAGACCGGCCAAAACAAGAAAATTGATATCAACCCGGCTCATTTACACATTTTCTGACACACAACAATGTATTGTACTAATTTATTGAACCCAGTGCGCTTTTATTTAAAAATGTTGGCAGACATAAATTCTACACTACCTAGAGCAGTGTGTTTCGAAGGAAATTGCAATTACTCATTTTCTTCTTTGAAGAGTGTGTACACATGTGATCGAAAACCCTACACAATGTAGGTAATCATTAATTATAAAATTTAAAAAAATATGTAATCAACATTGAAACCTGAAAATGAAAATGAACTGACATTGTATTCCCGTTCCCCCAGATATTGTAAGATTTAACTCAGAAAGTCTCGATCAAATTCCCTGTTTTCAGGCCATCGTCTTCTAACGAAATCCAGGAGTCACAGCCAGAACGAGACTACGCAGCAGCGGAGCGCAGTGGTCGCCAAGGAATGAAGGGATGTGCGCCACTACAGAAGAGTTGTCCCGTGTCATTCCTGGACTTATTTACTCGCCTCTCTCTGAATATCGGGTGAACTTCATTCATCGAGAAACTTGAAGTCGTCTGCTGAACATGGACACGTTTAGCAGGCCTGATGAGCAAATTCGTGAGATTACATATAAATGTAAAGACAATCCTATGGAAGGAATGTTACTGGTTAATGTTCTACAATCGATTTTTGCAACAATGAACTAAGCTTTAATTAGGTTAAATGGTTACAAATCTGGCTAGAAAACTTCAACAATTTGCTTACTGCTATAAAGAACACACTGGAAAGTGACTTTAAATTATCCAACGTTAAGATTTTGAAATGTTTAACAACCTCCAATTTTTTAATGACTAGTGTTTTCAATAAAATGAAATATTTACATTTCTTATTTAATTTTATGTTTCTAATAAGTGTTGGTATTGAAATTTCCTTTTAAACCTTCCGTCGGTAAGGTGTCAGTAAGATACTTCTCAAAAGTTCGTAATGACATTTCTGGACTTTTAATGGCGATAAAAAGGAGTTTCGATATACTTGTATGTGCTTCAAGGACTCACCTTCACTTCTTTTGACTGGTGTCTATCCGAGTGTAACAATAAGGTGATTGTGAATAATTTTTATCTATGAGATCCATCGCATCTACTTACACATCTTACATTACATTGTAATCTGAGTAACCATTCTTACAATGCCAATTCTTAGCTTTACAGACTTACAAAGTCAAATAAATACTTGTAACTGGAGAAAATGATTTTTTTGATGGATTTTGGTATTTGGTGATTTTAGCAATTTTGATATTGTTGCGAGGAAACGTGTCCCCAAAACTGCCACACCACTGTCTCGCTCACACGTCAATCATCTCAGTGGGCGAGGCTATATACGTGGGAGCATGATGCGCCCGCCCCTCTCTGAAATCTTGACCGTGCTAGTAAGAGAAAGGACAGCTGCACACTGGTTCAATCGGGCCAAAATCTTGGCCATAGTGGCAAAATTCAAAGTGCGCGTTCGGAATTCCGATTTAGCAAATCTCGTTCGGAAGACATTATATCACACTACTTGAGCTCCAGAACGTTATTTCAATCTTTTTTTCGTCTTCACGGTCTCGCAAAGTTACCGTTGCTCGAAACATCCGAATTCATTGATTCTTGTCGACTATTTTTGTGAAATTATAAAAGTGTTTAAAGTATTTTTTGTGGATTCTTGTCGTATTTCCGAACAAACTTTTGACTATAAGTTAGGTATAGTTTTAAGAAAAAGTGTCTAATAATATTATATATAATACGGCTGAACTCTAACCTATGGAGCGTAACAACGTTAGTCACGTATATTGTGGAATATATTTTTTTGTCCTGCGTATTCCTGCCTCAATCATTCTTTTTATTTATCGAGTAGAATGCCCTTAAACAGAATATTACACATTTAGCTGCACATACCTGCACTTTTTTGTTTTATCACCACTTTACTGCAGTGCTACATAGTAAGATGTAATATTCTGGAAGTGCCTTCGACGCCACAGAGAATTATTTTCTTTTTATATTTTTTCGATTTCTCCTTCTTATAATTACTTTTAATAAGAAAATCACTGATATAAATTTTTGGAATGATAACAATATTAACCCGCGACCGCGAGGACCATTGTATCCATATTTCTACATACATCGGGTTCATGTTTATACGTCAGTTAGCCTTTTCGAAACCGCCATTTTGAATTTTGAAATTTATTTATGATATTCAAATTCAGCTACCTCAAAAACCCTTTTACCTCAAGGATCCACACTCTCTCTTTTGCTTTCTGACATTCCTTCTTCGCCATTTAATACACTTGCCCTTTATGCTGATGACACTACTTTATTCTCAACTAACAAAAACATCCTAATCCTAAACTTTACAAATTGCAATACAAAAATATGTGAAATGGACACAAAATTGGAGGATTGTTAATTTCCTCCACCTGTAATATGAGCTATAGAAAGAGAATGGTTTCGCATGATTTATTAAATGCAATGGAGAAAAAAGGAAGGGTGCTACTGTTTACAAGAGAAAAAGAGGTGTATCAAGGAAATGTTGAAATATTGAATAAAAAAAAAGTTGAATTGTTTAGTTATGCTATGAAGAAACCAGTAAATATTCCAAAGGACAAGTAATTTGTTTGTTTGAGGCTGAATTCGATGACTTTAAGGACTGTCCATGCTCCGCATGAATAGATGGAAAAAATAATCTGGAAGACGTTGTGATGCGACTATATTGGTAGACTGAACGTAGAATGCACAACCAGATTTTCTATTACATTTAGAACCATCTGTACATACTTGGTAATAGTTGACATAATCTTGTTGTAATCTTGATATTACATTTTGGAAATTTGCATTGGGACCAGAAGTAAGGTGGGAGATTTTTGCTAAGATCATATTTATTACAACATTGTGGTCTCGCCAGGGCGGGATGAGAGGCATAGGTAAGGTAACTGGTTCAACAATATTAAGTTCCTTCGGGTACTTAGAAATCCTCTCTCTTAGTGGTAGTGGGGATTGAGGGTGGGCTTCATGGACAGATGTTTTTAGGTGATTGAAAATATTTTAATATGTAGGATTTGGAGGGACACTAAAAGTTGAGTAAGCATAATTTAAACAGTGAACTTTACGTGGTAGGTCTAATGGTATTTGCCCTGTTTCTACTGACAGGCTATTAGCTGTCATTAGCTGTGATTATTGGATTTAGCATTTTCAGTGTTCTCTTGGTACTCCCTTGAAGTAATATATTACTGCACCGTTATCCTACTTGGTCTGGATGAATGCTTGGTATATTTTGGCTAGACATTCAGATTGTGCTCCCCATTTGATGTACGACAACTTTTTTATTACATTTATTCTCTTTTTACATTCAAACTTGAGAGTAACTACCTGTTGTTTCCACGAGGGAGTAGAATCAAAAAGCATACCAAGAATTTTACAGACATTTGTTCTTTTGAGTTGAAATGTTCCAAGTCTAAGTTGAATTTCTTCATTCTCATCCTTGCGTCTTCTTGAAAACACTATTAATTCAGATTTTATTTTCGAAATTGTGAATCTCGAGTTAATTGGACAATTATTGATTTTATTTAACGTTTCTTGGATGATATTATTTAAACTTTCTGCCAAAGTTCAGTTGTTGAAGTTTGATGGTGGAGGTTTGATGTGTATTTTTTGCCAGGGTTGTATCATATTAGATTCGAGGGTAAGTCCTGCTAAGGCTTCCCTATATGCTGTTCTATTTTCTAATGTATTGTTTTTCTTGAAATTTCTAAAGGTTCTCTTTTTATTTTTAATAACTGTAGTACATTATTCAACCACCATGGCACTTTGCTTTTTTATTTTTCTTGTAGTTCGGGGGATTGAATCATTAGCTGGTGTTAAAATTAAATTAGTAAAATCACTTACTAAATTATTTATGTCTTGTGGGTTTACTTTGTCAGGTTTAATGAGATTCTCAATATTGAATGTAATAATATCTTGGAAAGTTTAGAAACTGGATCATTAGATGGAGTATGAATGTTAATGGGATAATGATCACTGTCATATAGGTCTGGGTTTGTAGACCATAGAATTGTTACTGAAATATCATCAGAAGCAAGGCTTAGATCAATCGCATTATCTGTACCATTTCTTATAATAAAATGTGTAAGTAAGTCAGTGTTTAATAATATAAGGTTGTAGCGGTTATCCAGCCACTCTTGAATTACCTTCCCACTTCTGTACAAATTGGAGGAGCCCCACAATTTGCTATGATTATGATATCGCCCACTATTACATACGGTTTAGGAAGCTGCGTAAGAATATTATCTAGTTCATAGGTGTCAAAAATTTCACTCTTGGGGATATAAATATTACAAACAGTTATAAGAGTGTTCATTTTTACCTTGACCGCAATGTCTTCTAGGGCAGTTTGTAGAGGGAGTTTCTGCATAAAACAATCATTCTTTACATAAATTGCCACACCTCCACTGGCAATTTCTGTACTATTTCTATTTCAAATAGATGAATCATAGCCAGATAGAATCTAAACAGAATATAAATAATCAAAAAGAGTCACAAACAAATTTAACACCTAAATGCAAATCACATCACTACAGTATGCATTGAATCACTAGTGCAGTAAAAAACTAACTCTTTCTCATCAATGATGTTGACGGAAATTTACTAATTTCTTCCTTATATTCACCAATTAACCCAACTTGCCGGAACATTTTTAGAGAAAAACTAACGTTCTAATAATGTTCTAAGTGGCCTCCTCCCGCGATAAAACAGGTACTTCACTTAAGGGAATGACCTCCATTCAAAGAAGCGATACTTTTCTGCACGTTTAGAGTCATAACTTGACTGATACTTGTCATAGTCAAAAATACTTGCGTGTAAAATAAAATGAATAGTTAAATTATTGTAAATATTCAACAATTAATTATTTTCTCAATATGGATTATTCTCAGATGATAATTTTTTTAAATAATGACAAAACTATAAATTGTAAATATGTAATATAAAATATGCAACATGTAACATGTAGTAAATACGTGTTTCCATGTTTCAGTAGTAGACCACACGGGTCCCCGTACTAAGGATGGTAACGCCCAATAGTATCTGGATGAAGCTAATAGGTGGTGAAATAGAAGTAAAAGTAGATAAGAATTTATAGAATTAAAAAGGTTTATGTAATAACAAACATGTTAATTTTATGTAAAATAATAAATGTCATAAAGAAGAGGACATCTAAATGTAAATGTAAAACGATCTAGCTGTGCAGGTAGGAGCGTAGCTCACGGACTCGCACCTACCTCGTCAAAGCCACTATGTAATCTAGTTGTAAAAACCACACAAATAAAAAAAGATACTTGGCATAGTAGCGTGCAAACGTAGAGAGACGTCTTCTACATTAGATTATGTAGACTTGTTTTAAATAAACCCATAGAAAAACGCAAATTGTGTTAAATAATTAAACCTTTCAGGTCAATTACTGCTCCCACGCCCAAACCTACGATGTGGAAAACACTCGAAGTGATGAGTTTGATTTCCTAGAAATTTGTGAGCCTAATTTTTAGGAATCGTGATGAATCCTCTGATTCTGTGAATAAAGAAGTCTTAAGCTTTAAACCAGTTCCGTCGGCGCCGGATCTCGCCATCCAATGGGGGAAAGATCAGTGCCACCTTCCACGATAAAAAACCTGCATTACACTTACGGGACTAATGATCTTGGCCGTTAACGCGCCCTGAATCACTAAGTAATCAATCATTCAAATTAACCAGTTTACGTCATAGCGTGATAAGGAGAGGTCGGATGATAAAATTAGGTTTGAAAATCAACGAGCATAGATAGTCTTGCATCATTGTGTGTGTTGTAGTAGGTTGAGTCGGGTGTGCACATGAGGGCGAGGACCAAAAGTGTCAGAGAGTGGGGCCTCTTATGACCGTGCGCACGTCCTATTATAACTCTTAATTTATGGAATTTTCCCCACATTTTTCACGAGACCTTGTGCCCATTTTTATAGGTCGCTTTTTGTAACTTGGTTATATAGCGACCACTGTGATTGTTTTATCTGTAGGGGGAACTGTAGGGACAACACAAACGCACACAAACATCCATGCTCGAGGCGAGATTCGAATCCGCAACCCTTCGAGCGGAGACAGCCACGGCCCTTCAGCCTTAGCAAACTCGGCTATCCAGGCCGGCTGTGCTCATTTTTTCAGAACAATGTTAGCTAATTCCGAAATTTAATTCTGAGACGTTGAAATGTAACGCAAACGGGGTAACACCTCACTACTTCCTACTTTTTCCCAAACTGTCGCTACGTCAATGCTTCTATTTGTATACAATTGTTTGTATCTTCGTAAGGTTTTTTAAAATAAGTAAATGAAACAACTGTTGTTTGGAACACGTAAGTTATTATGCCGGTGCTTTATTTTCACATACTCTGGAGCACCTGTGTTTGTTTTCTTATTAAAAATAATGAAGTGCCTTTTGCCAGAGAATTTTCGCACAGGTATATCCTGTCTTTTCATCCATACAGTAAAATTATTGATCTTGCTCGTCAAGTTCTTCTTAGTAAAATTATTTTGTCTCTGTTCAGAGCTTTATTCATCAATCCTATTTTGATGTGCAGAAATGATAGGCTTATTTGATTATTACACTACACATCCATTCTTCAGCTGTGAAGGTATGTTACTGCAAGTCTTCTGAGCAAACATGAAAATATTTCTTGTTAGCACTCTCCCAGCCGCACAAAATGGTTATCGTTGTTGCATGCCAAGGTAATGCAACAATCACGGTAATATAAAAATTAAATTGAAAAGCGAAAAAAATGCATATGATAAGAAAAAACTACAAACGTTTTAAAATTCTATACCAAAATTATATTAATCCATTTTGATACAGAGAGCAAAGTAATTTGTGAGCTAGGAGTGTAATTGTTCCAATGTACTCATGTTTCCTATACAAAAATGTTATTGAACTATTTAAAACTACCAACTTGAGTTGTCAAACATTTAGTCACAAACTAATCACTTTTACATTGGGGAACATTAGATATGACTATTTTTGCCGTCATTAATTAAATTAAAGAGAGAATATATTAAATTCTTCCAAATATCTTTTATGATGAAGAATGTCTAGTAAATTACGTCTACAAAGTCAATGACAGTTTCAGAAGTGGTAATTAAAAATATGATTTGTATATTTTTAATAATATTTAGGTTTCATGCCATCCTTATGGACTCATTGAGTATCCTTGTTATTCGTTTCTAGGTACTAACATGCACTTTTTAAAGACAGAACTTTAAGTAAACAATATTGTCGGCGATAAATTTGACAAAAGGAGCAGTTTAATATATGTAATTTACGCCCCTACGTTGTGTCTTTCTCTCGAGAAACTCGTTCCAGGATGGTGATAAAGCTGCCAACAGATCTATTTGCTGAGCGATGTACGTCACTTCGTTTGTCTTCTCTCGACAGACTTTGCTCTCCAGAGAAAGAGTCTCGTTCTTTGGTTCCGACAGTCTACTTTGTAGCAATGACGTGAAAGGAAGATCATGACTGAGAAGATTAAGTTTTGCAGGTGTTCATTGATATATTTCCTTGTGTTTATGTGTACTGCAACATGCAATGGTATTCGTCTACCTAGAAATGTACTTCCCTCAGATGATTCCAGAACACAGGTATGTATTACAACAGGCGAAATAATAATAATATTACATGCTTGTTATTTGAATATAACTGTTTAACCTAATAGCCTTTATTATAAATAGCTTATGAAACTTAATCATGTGTCTTTTGATAGTTATTTATATATTTTTTATTTCCTGTCATTTATTATTAAGTTTCCAATTAAATTTATATTTTATGTTTTTTGAATTAACAACGAAAGTTGGAAAAATTGGAATATTAAGCAAGTAACAATTTGGAGGTATTTCTTAATATCAACTTATCATGAGGTTAGAATACCTTAGGTACGTTTTTTTAAGAAATAAAGAATGAAAGAAAATTACAATGGTTATATTCCAGACAGTTCAACTATTTCAAACACTTAAGATTAATAATGTAATGACTATTTTTATGTTATTCCTTGCCCGTATACACCGCAATTTACACGGTTTAAAGAATTTTATGTATAAAATTTAAGATAAATGGTTCTCATTTGCTTAATGACAGTTAGTGATGGGTTTTGGGATTCCAATGGCTCTGGCCCAAGAATCGACTACATTGGGGATTGTGACGAAGTTCAACACGATTTTACCCTGGTGGCACGCAAATATACACACTACCTCTAAAGGGGAAATCCAACGGCGGAACATTCCATCCCGATGGGCAGTATACAGCATTATAGAGGCACTTCTCGACAGGTATGCGTATGTATTTTCTCTGCCGTTATGATATACATGTATGGCGTCCATTAGGATTAGCCAAAGTACAATTTTTCAATTATCAAATTTTTAAACGATTTGAAGATAATTTTTAATTTTTTACTTTGTTTATAGTAGCATAAACATCAACAGGTTTGGGTAGGATTTAAATACTTGTATTTTAAATATATTTTGTATTTGAAAAACTGTATTTTTGAGTTTTTTTGGACATGTATTATGGAGAATTATTTAAATACATAAAATGGGTGTATTTAAAAAAATAAATTCATAAAATACTTTAAATTAAGATGAAAATTAAGATAACGAGGATATTTTCTTTTTGAATCCGATAGCGATTGCACCTCGAAAGAAAAATGAAAGCTGTTTTTCTGACTTTTTCTTAAGTATTTTCTTTTTTAAGTTTTTTCTTTAATGTTTTAAATTTTTTTAAAGTTATTTTATTAAAGTATTAGGCGCTCAACGCCCAACAAGGGTTAAGAGACGCGTTGCATCAACAATGACGCAACAAATTAAAAAAAAACTGAACATCAATGCCGTTTGTGACTGTTGAATTTTACATGTGGTAACAAGAGCAGTTGTGTTCAGTTATAACAAAATATATTGTAATATAAAAATAACATATTTACAATGATACTTTTAGTATTTACTCTTAATATAAAAGCAATATTTTAGTGGTACAAGACATGGGTTCACAATAAGTAAGTGAGTCACAATGAGGAATGATTTAAAAAGTTACAATTAGTACATTATAACTTGGTCTTAATAACAGAAACTTTACATTAGAAGTTTACAGAGAAAGGATTAGATATCATTAAATATTTCAGATTCTTTACAAAGTTGTATGATTTTTTTCCTCATATTTAGAGGATTTCAAAATTGATTCAAATAATTCCTTGTGAAGAAAAAGTGGTTTGTGAGTACTGATTAATTATATGGTATATTTTAAATTGAGTAAAGTTGTTACACTATTTAGAGAGCGGAAGGGAGGCTTTTGTTAAATACATATATATGACTAAATTTGCTGAGGCGAATACGGATTCTAGATGTCATTACTAGTCCTTTTCTATTTATTTTATCATTTGTTTTTAATTCGAATTTGAATTTGAATTCGAATTTGTTTATGAAGTTCACTGGCTTTTAGTATGGTCCACTTCTTGTTCCACCTATCTTTCATTAGGATCTCAATAAGCTTCTAAACATCTTTGAATGTTCAGGAGGTTTTAATAATTCTATTTATGTTTTCTTCAATAGACAATTCAGTCTCGATTGCAATTTTACTTAAAAGAATCCCTGCATCTTCATGAATTCATTTATGGAAGAGTTATGTGCACCATTTAAAATTTAGAAAAATACATACTTGCTTATCATTAGTATCTGATGTTTACAATTGTGGTCTTACTTTGAAACCATGTTCTGTGAATCCTTATACCGAAAAATCGACTGACGGCAAAACGTCTGTCTGCCCGTCCGTTTGTGGTAAAAGTTAGTGCCAAAGCCATTTTGCCGATTTTCTCCAAAATTTATATTCCTCAATAAATTTAAAGAATCTCGAGGCCCTCGAGTTTGAAACATATATTTTGATTTGTGAGGGTCGTTACACGTTACATTTGTGAGGGCCTCAACACTTTCAAAGGTTTCTAACATATGGCTTCAAATTGTTTGTTAAACTTTGTTCTTGGACAGCATAAAGAACACTTAAGAGAATGGTGCAGATCTCTCTTATTTAGACCATTCTATTTAAATGCAGTATTTGTATCATATTTAAAAATTTATGAAACTTATGACAGTTGTTATTATTCTAATTACAAATTCATGCATTATTGTAACGTAGTTTTCCTCTTTAACAGCTTTTTTTATCGGAACGAAATAACAGTGATATATTAGCATTTAACATATTGGCATATTAAGATACAACGTAAATGAAGTTGGAGATTAATTTCACTTATCTTTAAGTTTGAAATTAGGGGAAGATGGACATCAATGCCTTCTGAGGGCCATCTGTGAAGCTGCAGCGGTTCCCTTTGATCGTCACAGCGGTTTATCAGCGGAACTACTGCACATATTGTTTACGTAAGTATTATCATTGTTATCATAATGACCTTCTTTTTATTAATAAACTTGAAATGTTCAAATATTTTCATTTCCACTGAAATTAATGTGAATATTTGTAAGCACATTAAAATATATAACTTAAAAATATCTAACTTCGATTTGATAATTCACTTTGTTCTCTATTAGCACCGTTAATCACTTATGGTGAAGAAAAAACGTTTCTTTGAATGTGGCGCAGGCCTTCTTCGTCCAACGAGGTGGGCGTCTCCCAACCTGAGCGCGACTACTCGGCTGCCGAGAGGACGGGGCGCAAAGGGCTGGCGGCGTGTGTGGAGCTGCGAGGGAAATGTTCAGTGGGATTGCTAGACTTTGTGACTCGAATGATTTCTTGGTTGTGATAACGCAACCAGGTCTGGTGTTAAATTGTTGCTGACTGATTGCACGTTTCACACGACCAAAGTTGTTGAGTTTTATTTCAGTCTCAAAAGAACAGAGTATGTTACAGCTTTTGAACATAACAAGTGAGATGTATGTGATTTCGTAAAATTGGGAGCTCTTGGTAGTTACGAAAATATATTATAGCTGGGCTTTCTACTGGATGAAAAAATCAGTGGCATGCTTTATTGTATTTTTCTGCCAAAGAAAAACGTTTGAAAAAATGATGTACATTTTTATGAGTTCTCAGAAGCTTCCTGTTGTTGAGATACGTCTGATTAACAGCTAAGTGTCAAGCACCTGTTTGCACCTTGTAAGAACCGCTGCTCGCTTCCCAAGAGGAAGCGTCGAAAACAAGAGTTCAATGGCCTGAGCCAGAGGCTTCTTGGGACTAACCTGATTTAGAAAGGACGTGCAAACTAACGTAAGACAAGCGACACTAACAAAAAGACAAGGAAGATTGGTGGAGTGGTGATAAACGAAGGATATGAGGCAACCACACTCAGACTGTTTCAGTTTAGCCGTCCATGATGCTTGACGGGTGGGTGTTAGCGATGGCAACATGCAGAATATTACGATTGCCTTTGTGGATAGCTCTGATGATGATTATGATAACGAATCCAACTGTTGAAGCTCTAGACGTCATCCATTCTCGGTCAGAACGAGCGCTTATTTATCAGAGCGCTGCTGTTCTACAGGTACCAAACCCTTGTATTTATTTTAGTAGATTAAACGAATAAATGGTCTTTTGAGGTTAGTAATATTTTATATTCAAGAACAATTATTTTATCCTTTAAAAGTTTCAAGATAAAAAGGAATATTTTATGAAAACTATTCTATTTTGTCTAGTTAAATTACTTCCACAAAATATTAAACTTTATTACTCACGTTACATGACTTATAAAAATATACTTCAAATTATTTAGCAGTATGTAGCCTTGTGCAAATATAATGGAAACCCTTGATCATTTAAAAGTTTCAGTAGATTTTATTTCATTTTATTGTAAAAATTGGACATTCATTTGTGAAACCTTTCGTATATGTTTATACTAATAACCTCCTTCATATCTACAAAAAAATGTGAGAATTCTAACATAAATGTTCTGAAAAAGTTGTTCTCCCCAACAACTATTTCAACTTTTTTTATAAAAAAATATTCAAATGGAAAATACTAACAAATTTGTAATAACACTTATTCTACTAAATGTTTTCAGATAAGAGTTCACTGAATTTTTTAAATCTTAACTCTAGAAATCGGCGTAGGATATATTACGATGCAACACGTGAATACTATGTGGTCACATCATGCAGATGTGTAGAAAAACATAGCATAAAGCCACTATGGCAAATATATCAATTTATCTGTATTACTGATTTTCAATACATGCATGAATTGTAGTAATTTTACATAGTCTCTGGCATAGTGAGCAATATCTGAGGTTTCATTAGGTACCCAGAAAAACGGGAAAACTGAAAATCAATGAAACATTAGATATTTTCTGAAAACATGCAAACACTTTATTATGATAATCTGTAATTTCTTATATCTGATATTACGACTAAATTCTCATGCTCTAGTGAAAGAAAATAACAAAAATTATATAATTGCAAAAATGACAGGGTTGAAATTTTCTTACAGAAGCAATGAATAGGAAATATGAAATAATGTGCGATATATTGTTAGCCTTTTGATCGAATAAATTTAGAAGATGAAATAACGTTGCGTTCTCCTCACTCTAATCTGTTTTCACAGCTGACCATTGGTGTGCAAGCGCCGGTCATTCTTCCTAACCGGACGATCGCTGTCTCGATCGGACTGCAATCGAATTTCTTCTTGCCTCTCAACATCACGCAGCTGAACCCGTACTACGCATTGGCGTTAGCTGGAACGGCGGCCCGCACCATCGTAGAGGAGGTGGCCGAGCGCATGGAGGAACAAGGGAAGCAGGTGAGGAATCTGTGCTTTACTTCCAAGGGTCATATATTTGTGATGAAAATTCACAAGAATCATTGCTGCATATAATGACGCTTCTTATGACACTGAACAAGTAGGAAGTGAAATTGAACATGTGTATTTAGTACGTAATCCAACTACTCACTTTTGGCAAAGATTTCACTTCACAACACCTACAATTACATACACCTACAAACTAACATAATAAGTTTATTTACAGATTCTTTATAATAAAATCGGAGTGCTATTAAATTTACTGAAAGTAGGGCTGGTCTCGAGGGCTACTTATTTGTGATGGCTTATTCGGCGAGACACAATTACAAGACAAATATTCAGTGTTGGATACGTGTCGTCCACTTTGGCTTCATTTCCTATCTGCTTGGTTCAGCACAAATACACATTTAAATGACAATTATTTAATCACTGGTAATAACTCATTTTAAACAAGTTTTTTTTTCAAATATTTTATGTGACAGAATAAATAAGAATATCTTGCATTTAAACTTCAAGAGCTGAACTCTACAATTACATGGCACAAAAAAACTGTAGAAAAGTTATAATTGAAAGTACTACATACACACAATAATGATAATCGAAAATCCCCAAAATATTATTTTATTTATGTTCAAAACGTATGAAATTAGGGAGATTTACGAATTCGGAACAAAACAACCACTATTCTTTGTGAAAAAAGAGTGAAATGTATTTCTGAAAATATAATTGAAAGTGTATTTATATAGGTCTGTAAATGTTTTTTTGTAGTGGACGATTTGAGATGTCCTGCTACCCACATTAACTTAAAAACCTAATCAATTACTTACAATTATAATAACTGAAAAGGTTTTATAAAGAAAGCATGAGTCACACAATTGGTTTATTTACTCGTATATATGCTCACTAACAATTGCATTTAAAAAGTCAATCTTCGAACTTAAAACACTCGCTATTACTGCTTTCGTAATTTAACTAAACTCATAAAGGCAGAATTCCATATTTTGTGCTGCAAATGTGGTGAATATGGTCTTGAAAATGACGTAATGAACAAATGAGGGCCGAGAAGCGTTGTTTATATTAATTTTAACATCATATTAAAATTTAGTGTTTTAACTATAAAACCAATTAATAAGATAAAAAGTCATCACACTTGTAGGACTTTTTTTCTCGGACGAAATTTGGTTCCATGCCAAGCTCAAATTCCTTTCTCAACCAAAACTCCTAGTTTTTCAAATACAGAGAGGTCCAAAAAATGTATACAGCCGGTCAGCGGTACCGTTGCTTAGCTTCTAATAGGGCTTACTTTGAACATGGATTGGAAGAGCATGTAACGACCACGTAACCGGAAGAACAAGTAACAAAACAGTAAACTGAAATAACAAGCAAGAATCACAGCTGTAAAGCTCCGCGTTACAAATTATTCACTGCCAAAGAATGTGTATTGAACTCCTCTTTACACAAATTTTATTACGTTATGTTTGAATCTAGAATTTCATTTGTGTATTTGCATGCAGGAGGCTGAGGACGAAGAGAAGCAGAAGGCGGAGGAGGCGGCGGTGGAGGCGGAGCGTCGGCGGCGGGCGGCGGGCAGAGGCGGAGACCCCACCCTGCTGGCGACGTACGCGCACCTGGAGGCGACGCTGGGGCGCGCGTGCGTGCTGCGCGCCGTGTGCGAGGCGGCCGCGCAGCCGTTGGCGCCGCGCGCGCACGTCGGGGAACCCCCGGGACTCATGGAGGAGCTCGTGCATCTGCTGCTCACGTCAGTGTCCCTGTGCTCTCACTCTCCTTGTGCCCGCTTTCACTCTCCCTGTGTTCGCTCTCTCTGTGTCCGTTCTTCCTGCGTCCGTTCTTCCTGCGTCCGTTCTCCCTGTGTCCGTTCTCCCTGTGTCCGTTCTCCCTGTGTCCGTTCTCCCTGTGTCCGTTCTCCCTGTGTCCGTTCTCCCTGTGTCCGTTCTCCCTGTGTCCGTTCTCCCTGTGTCCGTTCTCCCTGTGTCTGCTCTCTCTATGGTCGCTCTCTGTCCCTCTGTTCTCTCTCTCTGTCCCTCTGTTCTCTCTCTCTGTCCCTCTGTTCTCTCTCTCTGTCCCTCTGTTCTCTCTCTGTCCCTCTGTTCTCTCTCTGTCCCTCTGTTCTCTCTCTGTCCCTCTGTTCTCTCTCTGTCCCTCTCTGTTCTCTCTCTTCCTCTCTGTTCTCTCTCCCTCTCTGTTCTCTCTCTCCCTCTCTGTTCTCTCTCTCCCTCTCTGTTCTCTCTCTCCCTCTCTGCTTCTCTCTCTCCTGCAGGTCTTAAGTAACAAGAAGCCGCTGTTGCTTTGGCACACATGTGTCGTGAAGTTTCGGAATATAATGCGCTAAGTAGTATTTCATCTCTATTTTTTTATCGATTGATTAGGGTTTCTGGGCGCGTCAACTGCTAATGTCATTAGTGCAGTGAGTGTAGTGCATGCTTTTATCGCTGGATGGGGCGGTGATCTTCCCGCGCTGGCTGTCAAAATCTGGCGCCGACCTACACGTTGGCTTGCGGTTTTTTCTCCCAACCAGATATCCCACACCAGTGTGACACCGCTCCAGTCGGGTCAAGCTATAAAGTCCGGACTGGTCTCCTGGTATGTGTGGTAGTGTAGTGCATGTAAATGTAAGTGTATGTAAGTGCCTATGGGGAAGGAAAGGACAAGGCAGAGGAATGAAAAATCGCGCGCGGTCTGTGGCCCGTTTGTTAGGGTGTTGCTACGGTACTTCTCTGATGTTGGTCGTAGAAACTACCCTCAATTTTCGGGTGGTTTTTAGTACTGATGGGCAACATTTCTGAAAGTAATGTTTATTTTGAGTCATTACATCCCCGGTTAATTTTTGACAGTTCTTTTTCCGAACGTAATATGCAACGCAATCTGCCCCGTGATTTCGTGGTCATTTTTGACACTGTTTATTTCAAACTTTCAGACCGCATTTCAATGGTCGAACACACAGTGTCATTTATAAACTAAGGAATTTTTGAACCAATAACTTCATGTTCTTTTATTGATGTTCGTATTGCCCTTTTTCGTGAAATAAGTACTTCAAGTGATTTGAAACGTTTTAATGTACTATTTGCACCAGCGTCTCATACTGCGAACCACTTGTTTAGAATACATTAAAGTTGCTCAAGTTCACGTCTGTTTCATCTGGAGAAATTCAAACAGGTCGTATTGTGAGATATTGATGATGCATATAAATTATTTTCGTTCAAGGTTTTCTTCCTTTTTTCAACATTTACATCAAAATAGTGTTATTGTACTAACGAAATGAGATGTTACATGCAGAATGATAGCTGAGCTAGCTTCATGCTGTCGATTGAATCTAGTATTTACACTAGTCACAGAATTTGTAATCTGATTTAGGAAATTTGTTAAGTATCTAATTTTATTGCTGTCTTTTACAGTTGGAGCAGTGAACCGTCTGTTATTATTGATAATGGTAATTTTTTATCAAAATATGTGACAAATGATATTACAAAAAATGTTTCAAAAAGGTAGAAAATTACTTGCAATAGGATTCATGCCGGATTACCAACTTAGTGGCATTGGAAGGTCACAAACTGTAAGGAGGGGGACATACATTCGGAAGATCCAATAACAAAAATTGAATACCAAAAAAACGAAGCTCTCGATTGAATGAGTGTCCCCCTCTCCCCCTCTCGAGCTTGTGACATTGAAGTGTCACTGTTTAAGTAGTGCTCGTCTTACTTGACGAAATGGTTTAGAACCTAGCCGTACGCAGCTGGTCTCCAGCATGAATCTTTCTTTTTACTTTTACACCGATGCTGTACAAAGTGCGACATGTTCCGCTCGTCGTTCTGACTGAGGCTTGCGCCTCGCGTGCTGTCAGGCCGTCGGAGGCCGCGGAGGGCGTGCCGGAGGCGTACCTGCGGGCGGAGCGGCGCGGCCAGCTGGCCGGCGACTGCGCGGTGGCCTTCCCCACCTGCCCGTCCTCGCCGCTCGACCTCGTCTCCGCCACCGTCCTCGGGTGAGCCCGGATCTGCCTCTCGCCCCACTCACAAATGCCAATCTTACCACTTGTACATGTTACGGACTATGTTTCTGTATTTCAAATAAAAACATTGTTTTATAATGTAAAACATTGTTTTATAATGTATTGTAGTCAATAAACCCTTCCTGTGCCCTTCATTAGAGTGAATTAGAAGAATGATCACTAGAGGACGGATTTTTACGACCTAAAACATGGTCAGAAATGATCAATAAAATGCTTTTAAAATGTTTTGAAAATTCCCTAAAAACAAAAAAAAAAAAAAAAAAATGACGTAAAAATGTGATCAAAATCAATTCGAATGGACATATCAAGCTGTTGGATTTAGTACTGATGTAATCGTCGCTTCTTCCATTCGTTCAAGAGAACTCAGCTCGCAAACTTATGGTGAGGACTGTTCTTTACCAGGAAATTTCTGTCTTTAGTTTACTCGAAATCGTCCCAAACTGACAATGGTGGTGATTGATAGGTGTCACAGGTACTTTACATTACATAATCACAACGGCATCATTACACTTTCTGAGCGAAGAAATTGAAAAGACTACTCAGGAAATCTGTGGAGAACATTTCTTGCATCTCGAAAAATATTATTTCAAGGAAGAAGCAATGATATTAAAATCGATAAAATATACAAAAAAATGCATTAAAAATAAGGGAAAATACTAAGAAAAGCCTTATTCGTCAAAGTCGACGAGTAATGCAAAAATACCTACAAAAATTACTCATTTCCTTTTGTCATGACATAAAATTAATATCTACACTAAGCGGCATTGTTCTAAAGTGAGAAGACAAAAATGACATTTCATTATAATCCTCCCCCAATGATCACCTTATTTCGAGAAAGAAAATATGGATGGTTCAAGATTACGAGTAGTTGAAACATTGCTTTCGGGTAGCGCAGAACTGACATTGGACATTCATGACAATGGTGAAAAAATTACGGCAAACAGTTCATAATTCGATCTAAATTAGACGGAGATCTATCCGAACTATGCAAGGGCCAATAGGGATATAATAAAGGTGAGTTTAGTACATGAATAATTAGTCTTAACTAATAAAAACAAAACTTAATCACAACTGGTTTCTACGTGAAGGAAAATAAATTATAAAACATTTACACACAGTGTGTGACGGACATTTTTTAATCATAAGCTGTACTTATAAATCTCAGGGATTATAAATTAAAAAGATAATTCAAACTATTATGTTAAAAATTATTTAGCAAATATGTATTGCGCGAACCAAAACGATTCTGAACAATGTTAAGTAGGCCATACATAGATTGCTTATTGCCAACATAGAAGCCTTTTCATTGTCGAAAAAAAAGAAACGTGTGAGTTATCCAAAATTAGAATTTAAGGGATATTTTGACCAAAGTTTGAGCAACAACTATTTTTCTTATTATAATCTATTATTGTACAATTATTATTATTATTATTATTATTATTATTATTATTATTATTATTATTATTATTATTATTATGTGCTATTTTGCAACCTAAGAGGTATAAGAGTTGAAACAGATGGGAGGTTGTAAAAGTTTTCGAGTCTGGGAATTTTTGATTTCTCAGCTCTTATTCGTCAAGTATCCAAAAAGACGCTAGAGAATAGGATGCGTGATCAGTTTTTTCCTACTTTATTAAACTTTGACCAAAGGGTAGATGTGAACTTCTATTTACTAAATATTTCGTGTGTACTGATCAAAGGTGTTTTCTTAATAAGATTGTGAAAGGATTCATCACTTTCAATCGCCTACTGCTGTCCAGGTGGTTCGAGGAATGGTGCGTCTTCTTTAAAAACAATAAAATTAAAACTGACAAAACTTTAAATATTTACAAGGCAATTAAATTACAGATTTGTGAAGGCTGTAAATATGTCTTATTTAAAAAAAACTACTATTTTTATTTGAAAAAAAACTTTCATGATGGAGGAAATACGAAATAAAATTCATTGTTAATTTACGTTACTAGTCTAACTCCCACATTCAGCAATCAATACTAAACGATCGTACTTCGTTTCGGAAGATTTTAATATTGTGAATATTTTAGCACGATTACTTTTGCTGGACGAGTGTCATACTCCCTTTTGAAAGGTGCTGAGAGACAAACCTTCCCTAATATCGTCCCCATTTCTGGAACACAATAATGATTTTCTTTCGCCTTCCACTGAATATTTGATAGTAGGAGGGACATGCGAGGTAATTAATTAATGAGTCCTACTGTAAATTGCATGATGAGGATACATGGTGGTGTTACAACACACCAGAAACACATAGTAAAAACCAGCTTAGGTGGCAAAGGCAGTGTACTGATGTCACTGCAGTGCCTCTGACCGGGAGGTCCCAGGGTTCGATTCCCGACAGTGTCAGTATTTTCGACACTAGCTAGACATCTAGGTCGAATTAGCGGGCGGTTGGAACAGAATTTTACCGGCCGGCTGCATTTATCGGTAGTTTCCTGTTTTTTTGTTCTTTTTTTCGATCATCAGACGAATGCTGGAGCAGTAGCCTAACAAAATAGGCCATGGGTCGCGCACGATCTTTCCTTACTTTTCCTTGTCTTATTCTTACCCATTTCTTACACACACCCGTACATGCATTACCCTACCACACATGCCAGGAAAAACCCCCGCAAGCCGACGGGTAGTTCCGGGGCCGGATTTCGCCATCCAGCGGAGGAAGATGGCTGACACTTTCTGTGACTAAAGCATGCATTTCACACACCGGACTAATGACCTCGCAGTTGAAGCGCCCGCAATCACTAATCAATCAATCACTACAAAATTCAATCATAGTAAA
Source organism: Teleogryllus occipitalis (assembly GCA_011170035.1). Taxonomy (NCBI): domain Eukaryota; kingdom Metazoa; phylum Arthropoda; class Insecta; order Orthoptera; family Gryllidae; genus Teleogryllus; species Teleogryllus occipitalis. The sequence goes on along the minus strand of BLKR01000532.1, from coordinate 296,416 downwards.
AACATCCATTTCTTACACGGGTTTAGAACACGCCGCTCCTGGCTCCTCTTAACTTGACGATGTTCCGGACTCGAGCGTCAGCGAGGGCGGCAACAAGTTCATACTTCACCAAAAAATTAAACTTGTACTCTTCCATATCTAATTTTGATCCGGAACAAAGTTAACCCACCAACATAAAAATTCACTTGAAGACCACGTATATCTGATTCTGTGTTCGAAAATAATATTTATCATCATGTTTGACTCTAATGTGTTAATTATAACCCCGGTCACGTAACAGTGAGGAGCTAAGCACAAACACCGTAAGACGTGGCTTGTTTGCTCCTCGGCTAGGGCTGACCGGGCGAGGAGCTGGACACAAAGCGGAAGCGGAGTGGCCAGGAAGGCACGTGCATTGTAACAGACAGCCAACAGCGCGTGTCCGCGCGAGAGCGTGAGGAGCGTGAAGAGTGTGAGGAGCGTGAGGAGCGTGAGGAGCGTGAGGAGCGTGAGGAGCGTGAGGAGCGTGAAGAGCGTGAGGAGCGTGAGGAGCGTGAGGAGCGTGAGGAGCGTGTTCGTGATGCGCCGGCCATCGCGCCTGCTCGGCCCAGTGCTGGGGTTGGTGCTGGCGTTGCTGCTGGGGTGGGGGCGTGGCGCGGCCGCCGCGGGCTTCCTCTGGGGCCACGTGGAGGAAGCCCGCGTTGAGGGCGCACGTGGCGGGGGGGAGTTTCGGGCGGGGCGTGGGTGGCCGGGCGCCGCCAAGGGCTACGAGAAACTCGTTCGCCACACGCGGACTCTCGTCTACCCAAATAACGGCATCTACAAGGTGAGCCATCGTTGTTATTTGCAAAACATTACGTGTGTTGGCAACGAGGTCTCTAAAGATTCTCGAATACTCCGATTGAAACATGGTATCCTTTCAAGGTCACGAGCTGGAAGGAGAGGGGAGGGACACACTGTCATCCAATCGGGGGCTTCAATATCAAAAATTTAAGTAAGAAGCTTCCAATTGAATGGCAGTGTCTCCCGCTCTTTCCAGCTCGTGACCTCGAAAGGATAATTTGTATCTGAGTATAATCAGTATTGTAATTGTCTGCATAATCATTAAGAATGTTTCTGTGCTCAGGACAGCAGTACATTCATTAAGAAATATTTTAAATAGAAAATTACAATTAAAATAATTTATTACAGTTACAAATTAATTGTTATTTCTATGAAAATGACGGTAATATATATTATCAAGTCATTACTTGGTATATTTCTGATAATTTTCTTTAGTGAAAAATCAAAGTGACAATGATAATTATTCCTAAAATCGTATACTTAATTTCGAAATTGAAGCATCTTTACGAAAATACCATGAATACGTAATGTACATTGAGGAAGGTAGGACCTACTGATGTTTCCTCGTAACTTTATTTATTTGTTAAAAATTACTTGTGCTCTTTGACACTGGCAATTTTCACTTGTACACTTTGACTCTCATGTATATAATATAGAGAATTCTATGCATAATGATTGTATCAATAATAAATATCGTAAATATTAGATCCTCCTTAAAGATTAATTTAGGAAGAGAACAACAATTCTTATTGTCGTAATTTGTATCTGAAGAAATCTTTTCATGGTTCCCACAAGTTAAATTTCATGCATGCATTTCATATATGTCGGGCAAAACAGACCTACCACTTTGCAGAGAACATTCTTCATGGTTATAGCAAACATGTATTATGTGATTGCATAGTAAAAATTGTTAAGTAGATAGGTTCGGTTAAGAACTTAAAAACTTTTGACCTGAGACAACAGAGTTGCAACCGCAATGCCTGGTAATTTACATCTTTCTCAATATGTTGGAAAGGCAATGCACAATATTATTGTGAAAGGCAATCCACCATTTATTTTCACTACACTACACTATCACGATATCAAAGTAATGATTGATTGAAGATTGATTGTCAGTGATTCCGTGCGCGTCAACTGCTAAGGTCATTAAACTCGTAGGAGTACTGCGAGTTTTTTTCCTCGGGAAGCGGCGATAATCATCCCCCGCTTGATGGCGAGATACCGTCCTACCGTCAGCTTGCGGTTTTCCCTCAACCAGGTGTTTCCCACGATCGGGAACAAGCTCTAAGCTCCAGATCGGTCTCCCGGTATGTGTGATACAGAAGTGCATGTTAGTGTAAGTGTGTGTAAGTTGATTGATTGATTTTACGTGTTTCCGGGCGCGTCAACTGCTTCGGTCATTAGTCCCGTTAGTGTAATGCATGTTTTTTTTTCTCGGGAGATGGCAGTTTTGCCCCCGCTGGATGGCGAAATCCGCCGCCGACCTACCGTCGGCTAGTGGGGTTCCCCCTAACCAGGACTCTCCCACTAGCGAGGCACCGCCCCAGCCGGGACAAGCTGTAAGTTCCCGACCGGTCTCCCGCATAGTGTAGTGCATGTTAGTGTAAGTGTGTGTGTAAGGGGAGAGGATAGGACAGGACAAGGAAGAGGAAGGAAAGATCGCGCGCGATCCGTGGTCCGTTTGGTAGGGTAAGGGAGCAGTCTCCGGCACTCGCCTGGTGTTGATCGGAGAAACCACGGAAAACTACCGATCAGAGCAGCCGGCCGCTAGAGTTCTCCTCCAGACAGCGACTGAATTCGACCTAGCTGAAAAGCTAGTATCGAAAATCCCGCCGCCGTCAGGACTCGAACCTAGGACATCCCGGTCAGAGGCGCTGCAATGACATCAGTTGATGCACTGAGCTGCCGCTCCCGGTTGTGTGTAAGTAACGGCTGAATTTAGGAAAAGGAAGAGGAAGGAAAGATTGCGCGCTGTCTGTGACCCATTTATTAGGGTTATACTGCTCCGGAATTCGTCCGGTATTGATCGGAGAAACTACGGAAAACTACCAATCAGAACAACCGTCCTCCAGAATCACGGCAGTGGTGATATGTGATTTACAACTCTTTGGTGGAGGTCTCTATCCCAAAAATAACGTTCCTTTTCCTGATGAGCGATTCTTTCCCATCTCTTATAGTTCATCATTGGCATGGGAATCCCGGTTCCACTACCCAACAAGACCCTGGCGTTCGGCTTCAACTTCCAGTTCCAGTACAGCGTGGTGACGAATGCCAGCCAATGGGCTTACCCTCTGGTGGTGCAAGCGCGCAGCGCCCGCCATCACCGCGCCGCCTTCTACGAGACCGTGGAGACGGCGCTCGACAGGTGCGCACGGCTGCTTCTCCCTCCATCTCTTTTTTTATTTATTTATACGCCTCTGACCCGATAGGCTCTTGGCAGCGCATGATCAACAATGCCAACATGTGCGCCGAGCTATGTCCAACAGTATGCTGTGCTAGGATCTTTTTATTTTAACAGCTTTATTTTATATCTGTTCAATCCACTGATTTTACAGAGATTTTCATGACTTATTATTATAACTGAGATAGGGCGTAGGCAGGCGAGGAGTTCATTTAGACGAAGTTCATTTCCCTCTTACTTTGTCACTGGTCTCTTAATTTAGTGTTTCTTTTTACATTTATTTTGAAATTGTGATATTCTATTGTTTAATTTTATGTTTGTATGTTTAATAATTCTTTATATTCAATTTGAATTCTATTGAAGCGTGTGTGGCGGACGTAACTTAATCTTGGAGTATCTTGAAATAATTTTTATGTCTTGTGCTGACCGTCCTAGATTAAAGTTTTTAACACATTCCGCTTTCGGTAGTTCATCAAAAAAATTTACTGACAGTTTTCTAATGTAAGTATTTAAGTTTTCTATTTTAAATTCGTTTCATATTTGTCTTTTTCACACAAACTATTTAATTATGCGTCTTAAAATTTATTTTGAACTACTTGGATTTAATCTATGTTACTTTTTGCGACTCCACCCTAGAGGGGTAATCATAAGTAAGAGATGGTCTGACAATTGATTTGAATAAAGTTATACCACATGCTATGCTTGGTCTAGATTGGTTCATGTGAATTGTTACTTATTGCGCAGTATGAGTGGATATAGTTTTGCTATTTTCATGTATGTTTTATTGGCAATTTCTTTAATATGATATTTCCTTTTTTCCGCTTTTGGTCCAGAAATACTCCTAAATATCTCACCGGTTGATCTTTTTTGATCCATTTTTAATTATTAGTGGGTTCGATATTTTAGATCTCCGTAGCGTAAATATCTTGGGTTGTGATTTTGTGAGGTTCATTTTTATTTGTCAATTTGATCACCAATTTAAAAATGAATCTAATGATTTTTGTAGAACTTTTCTACCTTGATCCACATCTTTGTTTGTTGTGAACAGCACTGTCATCAGCGAAACACGCTATTTCTGTTCTTTCCATCTCAGGTAGTCTGCAACGTAAATGTTAAAGAGGGTTGGTGACAGCGGTGATCCTTGTAGTACTCCTGCTTGCGTGATTTTTTGATCTGATAACGTATTATTCACTTTCACCGCAAAGGAACGATTTTGTAGGTAAGATTTAATTATTTCATACAGATAATGGGGTATTTCTAAATTTCTCATTTTATATAGTAGCCCTGCATGCCAAATTTTATCAAAGGCCTTTTCTACATCAAGAAAAATAGCTAACGTGTGTTTATGTTGGTGATATAAGTTTGCTATATTTTCAGTTAGTCTTATAAGCTGCTGAGTGGCAGAGTAATGTTTGCGAAATCAGAATTGTTCTTTAGGAATTATATTGTTTTCTTTTAGGAAACTATTTAACCTTCTATGAATTCACTTTTCCGATATAAGGCAGTAAACTTATTGCTCTGTAATTTGAGGGCGAACTGTTGTCCTTACTAGGTTTGCTTATTGGTATTATTATAGCTTGTTCCCACATATCCTGAATGTAATTAAGTCTTAGAGCTGCATTATAAATCGCTGTTTAACTTCTGCTATTGTTGTCTGTTGGAGCTCCTTCAGAAGCAACGTTGTTATTTGATCATGGCCTGCTGATTTCTTTAGTTTTAATTTAAAGATTATTTTACGTGTTTCAGGTGGAGATATGAATTTTATTTCTTGAGGGACTGTTGTGAATGGAAGAGAGACAAACGTTTCAATTTACCAAATTTGATTCAGGATTTTCGGTTTAGTTGGTGTAAATGTCATTTTGAAATTAGTTGCTAAAGCTTTTTTGTTTATCCGTTAGAGCTGTTAGATTATTTGTTGTTTTTAAGGGAGGTAGTTTATTACTTCCTTTAGTGAATTTTTTAATTGCGCTCCACAGGTGTCTAGATCCTTTCGATTTTAAGCCATGAAATTTTGGAATCAATTACATCTATATCGTGTATGTTTATTTTTTTTCTTTGAGTTTGATTTAGTTTGCGTTTTATTCCAGACGTCCCACCAACTATGGGTCATACCCCATAACTTCTAAACGGTTTAAGATATCGAAATGCACTTTCGCTTAACAGTGTGAAAACATGGGGCAAGAAACACGTCATAGAGAAATTGTCTGTAATATTTTTAGTTTCCGAAAAATTTAATCATCTTCGATTTTTTAAATAGAACTATATATTTTTCTCGCCAGCAATGGATAGATCATTCAAATAGAAATGAAATGGTGTATCATATGTTGGTATTTTGATAGTATTTTGAGAATAAAATTAGATTTTCTAGCATTAGATTTTCAAGTAAACGGGCAGCCTTTGCAACAGACGCCGTTTTGGGAAGGTGGCCTTCGCGACGTTGATACTCTCTTGTGGGGAGAGGAGTGTGAGAGAGGTGGCCGTGCAGGATGAAGGCGTAACTGCAGCAATTCATAGTCTTGACACGAAAAACATATAAACAAACATAAATTTTAACGATCAGAATGAAAGATTTTTTCCTATTTGTTCATCTGAATTGTACTTTTCTTTTTCTGAAATTCCAAATGAAAGATAATTGAAAAGAACGATGTAAAAAATATTGTAGCTGAAACGATAATAATAAAGGTCATTTTCAAACTTACCAGAATCGGTCCCAGTGCAGAAACAAGCCATCATTTTAAAACATAGGAAGCGAATGAATGCTTAAAGATTTTCATTGTAATATCTTGTTTTATTCATCAAATTATATATATTTTCTCTTATTTATTGTTAATAACGTTCCTATTTAAACACGTACCAAAAGAACAAAGGAATAAAAATTTTGAAATACTCTTGACAGCTCTATCAGTGTAAATCTACCAAACTTTAACAAAAATGCATATCTGCATTCGTGACTATTAATACTAATTAGAGGGTTTTTCACTTCATAGCGCCATGTGCTGCCACAAACTTGAAAATCCACGGCAGAAGACGGAAGTGCACTGTTTTCTTTTCCATTTATGAACAGCAGTCGAGTGGTTGCAAAGTGGACGTGGGATCACTTTAATTCAAAATGAAATTTAACAAGGAAGAGACGGTGGCTGGCTTCTTGTTCACTTTGAAAATATTATCATCATCATCCTTACGCTACAAATTTTTTATATCGTTCTTTGGAACGAACGATGTTTTAAATATTCAGTAGAAGACAAGTTAAATCCAGATAAATAAATGGAAAAAATCTCCCATTCTTACCATTAAAATTGGTATTTTTGAGTGTGGCGTCTGTGTCAACCCCATGGATTGCTGCAGTTATGCCTCTTATCCCCTACTGCCACTTCTCTCAGTCTCTCCTCTCCACGCAAAGTCTTGACGCCGTGAAGGCCACCTTCTCCGAAGGCGAGAGTTGAAAGGGCTGCGACACGATTGCCCGTTTAATACAAAATCACATGTCAGAAAGTATAATTTTATACCAAAGTTACTATCAAAATATTAGCACATGATACATCATTTTAATTTTCTTTTTATGGTCTATCCATTGCTGGTGAGAAAAATATAAGTTCCTTTTAAAAAATCAAAGATGATTACATTTCTCGAAAACTAAAAATATTATAGACAATTTATCTATGGCATGTTACTTGCTCCATGATTTCGCATTGTTCATCAAAAACTGCATTTCGATATCCTGAACCGTTATGGGGGTAGTCCGTAGTTCGTGAGACACGCTGTATATGGGTCACGCGTTTTCTGCCTTTCGTTTTAGTATTCGTTTTTCTTTAATTAAATTGAGAATGAATACGGGGATTTTAGCTTCTTTCTTATTGTTATTTGTTTTCGGCTTGTTGGCCAGTATTGTTGCTGGCCGTATTACTTTCGTGAGTTTATTTCTTTCTTTATTAATGCTTTCAATCATTTTTAGATGATCGGGGTAAGTATACAAAATGTTTAATGTAATTCTAAATTTATCCCAGTTAATTTACCATTTACTAATTTAGGTAACGAATCCGTGTTTGTGATTTGGGTTTTTAAGCTTATTATTACAGGACAATGTCTGAATCAAGATCTGCTGTTACATATTGATATAACGGGATATGGACGTTTTTACATATTGTAACGCCAAGGATGTCTGGAATAATATTCTGGTCATAGTGATAAAGAGTGGGTTCTGATGGTCTATGCATATCAGCGTTATTATTTTGTAAACAATTAATACGTTTTCTCCTGCTTTCTGTGTTGAATTACAGCCCTATACAATATTTTTACAGTTTAGATCTCCCGCAATAAGCTTAGATTGATTTTTAGCGTCTTTTCTGGGAATGTTTTATTTGGTGGTTTATAGGCAGATATTATCATGTCTCCATGAAATGAGCCGATTTGTATACCGACCGTTTCTTAGTTGAAGGAGTATGGTATAATTAGTTCATGATGTTCGATGCTCTTTTTTATTATTATTGCAACTCCCTTAGATGCCTTTCCTGCTGGTCTATCCTTCCTGTAGGTTTCACACCTTGGAACGTTGAATTTTAAATTGCTATGGAGATGGGTTTTGGTGATGCTTGCAATTCTATTGCACAGTTCGAAAGGAAAAACCTGAACTCATTTTCTTGCATTTTCAGCTCGTTTGCATTTTAGTTTAAAATGTTGGTATTATTTGTTTTCATTTCTGACATTATACAACTCTTGGAATATTTGTTTGCATATATTTTCAATATGAGGTATAATAGCAGCGATTACTTGTGTTACTACTTCTGTAATTTGGTTTTTAGTTACGCTTACATTTTGAGTAACAGTTTCTGAGAAATTTGGAATGCGTGATCTTTGTGGTAGACGAGGGAATTCTGTCCTGTTTAGTAGTCTTGCTTCGTCTCGTTTATCTTTTCTACTTTCTGCATTAAATAATTCAGGACCGGTTCATGTTTCCCATGCGTTTGGTATGGTTTCTCCCAGTGAGTGAGAATGAAAATTACCGCGTTTAGCTATTTCCTTGAATGCTCAACGCCTTCTTGGCGTTGTGCGGACCTTGGCAGTTACAACAAACGGGGTGAACTTTAACTTATTTTGCACTCTTAATAATGGCGCTTACCCGGGCATCTAACACATGAAGATTCTAAATAACAGTTAGTCTGCGTATGCCCTATCCTTTGGCATTTTTACATTGAATATCTTTGTTATGTACTTGAGCCTGGAATCTTACAATACAATGATCGAAACGTTTAAGATAGAAAATGTTTCTAGCATTTGTTTCGTCCTTTATTTCCACTGCACACACGTTTATGGCATTTTATCTTTATTATATAATCTAGACACTTTTGCAACATATTTTAGTTCAGTTAGACCATTACAAATTTCTTGCGTCGAATATGAATGGGGAATATTTTTCGTTAATACTGAAAATGTTTTTGTATGAGGGTCCCTAAAGAAATGGTATGTTTTTACTTCAAGAAGTTTTTTGAAGTTACGGTAATCTTCAATTTCCATAAGATTCCTTTTCACTCCATTATTTTCTAAACTGGTATTGAAGTCATCTTTCACTGTTTCTTTGATGTCTTGTAAAATTACAGGAAAGTTCTCTGCATCGTGTACTATAATTGGGGGAATATTCAGTGATTTCGACTGCTGATTTACGTCTGAATTTACTGCATTATCGTCTTCACTCATTATACTGTCTAGTACTGCATATCTTGAACGAGTTGGAACATTATATACATAGTCAGAAGTTTCAAAATCAGTCTTTTTTCTTTTACTCTCGTTCGTTGGTTTACTAATTTGATTACCAGCATTTGAATTTGACTCTACGCAGTTCTTGCCCCCTGGCCGGGCTTGCTTGTACCTGTTTGGTTCCGGTGAGTCCAGATTTGCCTTTTAACTTTCCGAGGTACCATTTTTTTCTGTTGGGTGCTCGTATTTTCTTCAACTGGTTGTTGATATGCTGCATGTAGAATCGCTGCTGGAAGTTGACCATCCAGCGTCCACACGAGTAGCGGGAGTTGAAAAAGATTTGGATTTTTCACAAGATGGTGTTGAAACCCCTGAGCACTATTTTGCATTAAACTGCCATTTAAACACTGCTTACTTAAAACCGTTTCACAATACTCACTGGTTGGAAAATTAAGTAGTTTTATAGAACTAAAAATTAGCTGCTCCGTGTCGGGGCAGCTATTCTCTAACATTGACATGACCTTTCCTTCACTGACCGCGAATGCGACTGAACTTCCAGGTTCGCTGGTTCGTTCGTTAGTGCGCTGCTTCATGTGAATCGCTCGAGAGCTCGCCAACGAATTGAAAAATTTTATGCACATTTCAAACGTAAAATTTCTACCGCTTGTAAATCACGGTCTTCTGGCTAGGATGTAGAGTCAGGAAAATTGAATGACTCTTTAATTTTTAGGAATTATAGAAAATAGGTTTACATATAATTTGCTTCATGAAGATCAAAAGTTGAGAATTTTAAAAATACATTTTTGATAAATCGTTGTTAACTTGAATGCATCGCACTTAATAATCCTCAAATTTGTGAATTGCAAATTATTGATAGCAATAGCATTTGTTTTACTTTTGCGTATTTAAGATAAAAATCTGCATAACAATATATTTTACAATAACTAAATGTGTATAATGAAGGAATTTATTAGCTACATTTTAACAAATCACAGTCGAAAATAATTATTTTAAAAGGTAGTGATGGAAGAAAATAAAATTGTCTAAAATTCGGGTCAACATTTAAAATGAGAGAGGGTCTTAACACGACTCTGTAGGTACAATACAGTAAACCTTCTGATGCCGCCCGTCAGTACAGCATAAAATGATATTCTCCCTTCTCTCGTGATGCCAAACAACAAATTACACCATAAAAGCGTTCGTGCATCAATTAAAAATGTGGAAACTCTAAACATTTCAAAATAATCGCACATCAAATCGTGCTATTCTCTCACTATTATTATGAATGCTGGTCAGAATAGGAAGTTGTATATGACATTAAACGATTAAATTCGCTAGAAAAATTTAAATCCCAATTAAAATCGTATCTGCTGCGTAACTTTTTCTATACAATTAGAGACTATACTGAGCATCAAAAGGAAAGTATCATTAATTTTAACAGTGATATTTAATGCATTATTTACCATTTGGACTGTACAATTCTAAACAATCTGTAACAAGTATTGTATTGCCGCTTCTGGTTCAATGACCCCCATCTCGATCATACTTTCCATCCAGTTTCCCTGATCCTTTGAGCAAATGCTGAGATGACCCCTTGTTTTGCTTCTGTACATAAATGTAACTCCATTATCTGTGCCCGTCTTCTAGAATTCAGTGAGAAATATAGTTATTCAAATTCTCGTTCTCGATATTGTCGCGGCAGGAAGTATTATTCCTCGACGAAGGATATGATGAGGGATAAGAGCCCAAATGGAATGCTGATTTACCCTTGAAAATCAATTTTATTACATTGGAGCGAATATTTTGTTAACAATCCTTGCAAAAAAGCTAATTTTCTTTCTGTATTCAAAATTCAAGGCTTAGGGTAGAGATCACATAATTCACTTTACCCATAGCACGTCAAACTCAGGTTTTAACTGTTTTTGACATAAAATAAATAAATAAATTAATAAACAAATACACCAATAAACAAACTTGGCCCATTCTTGAAAAAGAACTATTATTTGAAATTTTAAAGATTTTTCTGATAAATTTTACTACAATTTTTGCCATAACAGAACGCAGACAAAATTAATTATTTTTGTCATTAAAATAAAGTTTTGCGGCAAATTAAATCATTTTCGTTATAAAAACTGTCAATTTTAAGATATAAAATTATAAACATATAGACACTACTTCGATTTCATTTGTATTTTCATTTGAATCTCAGAAACATTTTTAAAAAACTAAAAACAATGAAATAATGGAGATTTCCCATTATCTTCCAATTTACGGAATGTGGAGCCTATATCTTCTAGTGTCGAGGTCTAGAACAAAGATAGTTTCCCCCTTCTATTAGACACAAAGAATAAGTTGATTTTTTGCTGGAATGGATTGCTGATATTGCTGGAATTACAATAATACTGGCATTGTAATAATGTAACATAAACTGGCACTTTTTTGGACTTGAAGTGTTTCAAACATTTTCAGGGGGAAGAATATTGAATGTCCATTACACTATGACACACATCTTTTACCAACATTTTCCTCACTGACCTTTACCAACACTTTGCAAATTTCAAATGGACTCTAATGTAACTAAATAGAGCTTTGAAAATAAATTAATAAGAAATATAGCAAATTAAAACTTGATCATTTTAGGCAAGGGATCTATTTAAAAAGAGATTTAAAAAGGTTAATCATACATTTTGTTCCACATTACACATTTAGCACTGTAGCCCAAGAATTTTAAGGAAAAATTCAAAAATGTTCTTGACCATGACCCCTAATGATGATTTTAGTCTACTGAGAAATTTAACAAATCAAAATTTGAAAGTTGAGTTTCAAATTATGAAATTATCAACGTACAGAGATTTACAGGAGAATTTTGATTTGCATTTTCTTGCACTAAAGCAGCCACTGTCCTCACTATTTTAGGATAACGATTTTAGCTGGCTTCCAAATACACTTGAACCTATTACCCAAGGGTAAATGTTGAACGAAGTTGATAAAATTGGCTACTTGTGTAGTATTCTCGTCGGACAAAAAAATAAGGGCAAAGGTTCAAATCATATTAAACATAATTTGATCACTAAACACAACATGCTAAGAAAATTTCATGAACCGAATGAAGTTTTCCCCAAAAATACTAATAAAATAACTCATATACAACAAAAACTCTGAAAACATTAATATTTTAGTTATTCGTGATAATTATTCAAGTACAACTCAATAATTAATTATAGTAGCTCATATTTTGAAATTAACACTTTTTGTAATGCAGTTAAAGTTAATAATGCAAAGTTTCATCTTAGGAATCTTCACTGTCTGAGAGGTATCGCTTTCTAGACTGACAAGAACATCACAACAAGCAATGGCAAACATGCCTAGTTGCTATTTTCTCGACAGCCAAAACTACTTAGTCTTCCCCGCGGAAGTTTACCTTTTTGAAAATCTTGTTTAATAAATACCGAATAGTTTACCAACATACCCACTCTATCATTCTTGAATAAATACCATACCATACCAATTATTCTTCATATCATATTTTATTCATTATTACTTTTTATTTAGGATCGCACCAACATCTAGGTCATTAGCGACCACTATTGGTGTTAACGTTATGGTAACTATGAAGGTGAAACTATATGGTGATGATAAGGGATGAAAGGACGAACACAAATACAACCATGCCCGAGGCGGGACTCGAACCCGTGACCCTTCGGTCCGAGATCGCTACACTACTGCCTTAGTGATCTCGGCCTCCGGATCGGCATTATTACTTTTTATTCAAATCTATTAAGAGGCTTGTGTCTTTCCGCTACTCTCGCTTAACGCGCAATCACGAAGAAGAACATGGATAGTTGGTTGGGAGATTGGGTGCAATAACTATGATTGTTGTGGCGCAGGCGAGGGTTGCCCGGGCGAGCCTGTGTGCAGCGCGCCATCTGCGAAGCAGCGGAGGCACCTCTCCTGCACGAAGGGCTACTGGGAGAGCTGCTGCACATGATGCTCACGTGAGTGGCGTTCTACTTCGCATGTGCGATAGGCTTCGAGGTCAATTTTCAATCACCTGCGGAGTTTTGGTAGAATGTAGATAATCTCTAAAAGTTTGATTCACACCTTATAATATGAGGAGCAAACATTTAAAACGTGACACGTCCACTTCACATTATTCCTATAAAAATTAAAAATATAGAACAACTTTTACACTTGGCAACGCCGTCACTAACTCAACGAATAGAATTACTTAGTGTACTGCAAAAGGTGTCAGGGTTTTTCGTGGAATTAAAATTCTTAGCAAAAACCTAAGAAGTACTCAATTTTTACCAAATGGACATATCACCTTTTGAATGTTTGCTCCTCATATGATTCAAAATGGGATGGTATGGAAGATGGAAAGAAACCAGTTAGTTTGAATTTGAGTAAGTGGTGACTTTTTTCACAAATGTCAATTTACGATTTATTAATGAATTGTATTTCCAGTGAAGTGTTTCAAATACTAATTGAATTACTAATCGGAAGAAACCTCATTCATCTATGTTTCGAGAAAACGATATATACGAAGTATACGAACACTACTTACAAAGAAAGACTTTCTGAACGTAATCGACAGAACTCGCAAGTATGTATATCCAATCGGTTCCTGGAAAAGTTCTAAATACTTGCACAAAATAGAAGCACACATTGGCGTTTGTTCTGAGACCACCTTATTGATATTAAGGTGGTTGCAAATGTAGATGACGTATCCGATATGGCCCTAGGATCGAAAGTGTTAAACCTTTAATCTTAGTATTAACACAATATTGTTCCTAATGTTTTAATATTACAAACATGACATATTATAAACTTAAATAATTAATATCAAAACGATTAGAACAATATTTTAAGTAATCATATTTTCTTAGTTTTCTCTAAATATTATTTTATTGGTTATTGTCAAACTTTTCTTCCTTTTCCAATAAGAGATTCTAAAAGGGCCTGGGTCTTTCTGCTATTACTGTGCTGAATTTCATACATTTTGCTCATACAGAAATTTGGCATTTATATATTAGAGTCTTTGATGTAAAGAGGCGAATGAGTCATCATAGTTCTATTCTTTTAGGGAAAGGTTTTTAAATGCATATAAAATATTAAAAGAAAATAAGATCATTTACAAAATCTCACAAAATTTAAATTTCCAATTCAATGTAAGGCGAAAAAATTATCAGTATCGTAATAGTATTTACTCATCGCGGGGAAAAAATAAATATGCTTTTGTTTAATGCAGGCAAATTAGAAGCAAATAATAATTTAAATGATGACGTCGCATAATCCATCTAAATGTGAAATTTCAGTAAACACTTCTCGGAAATACACTTTTTGCGAAATATGAAAACATTCTGGCCGTTTTTATTGTCAATAATGAGAGTATTGCATGCACAACCACATTATTATTTCATATCAATCCCTGCAACTTGAGTACATGCAAGACTTTGGGTATAATACGATATAATTGATTGCTCCTAGCTAAATAGAATCAGTCTGAGAATATTTCATTATAAAAAAATTGAAGATTGCATATCATTTCCATATACTCCAGTAAATGTAAATATTAAAAATTAAATATTTTCTTCAAAATATCGATTTGTTAAAAATATTTAAATACAATATAATTACCGATTTTCCAAAATTTACATCGGGAAACGTGGCTCAGGGCATCAACTGAAGTGGATCTGACCGGGAGGTCATAAGTTCGAGTCCCGACATTGGCAGGATTTTCGACACTAGCTAAATAGCTAGGTCGAGTTCAGTTCCTGGAGGAGAATTCTAGTTGCCGGCTGCTCTAATCTGTAGTTTTCCGTGGTTTCTCAGATCATCATCAGGCGAATGCCTGAGGAGTACCCGAACAAACAGGCCACGAATCGCGCGCGATCTTTCCTTCCTCATCCTTGTCCTGTCCTCACTCCTTTCATACTTACACTTACATGCACTACACAACCGCACATGCCGGGAGACCGATCGGGAGCTTGTCCCGACTGGGGCAGTGCCCCGCTGGTGCGAGATACCTGGTTTGGGAAAATTCCGCAAGCCGACAGGTAGGTTGGCGCCGGATCCCACCATCCAGCAAAGGAAGATCACTGGCACCTCCCGAGAGAAAAAACACTACTTACAGGACTTATTACGTTAGCAGTTGACGCGCCCGGAATCACTAATCAATCAATCAACCAAAATTTACAAAGTGCATTTCGTTTCCATCATAACGTGTGGTGCGTCATTTCGCAGGCCGAGCCTGGGCCACGCGCCTTGGGAGCTGCTGGCTGAGTACCGCGCGGCGGAGGAGGCGGGGGCGGCGGGCGAGGACTGCGCACAGCGCTTTGCAGACTGTCCGCAAGGATCTGGCCTCCTCGACCACATCGCGTGCCTACAACACGCGGACAATGACGACGGAGACGGCACTGCAAATGAGGAGAGCAATGCTATCCCGCGAGCTCCGAGGCCCTGGCATGAGCCGCTTCCGAAACAATTACTTAAAACCACATGAATTTGTGAAGGAATATTGCCGTATTGCTCTGATAATGAATTACTCACAAATATGTATTTAACAAATAAATCTATAAAGATGAAATATTTGAATTTAGTTACAAATCTACGACAGCATACACTTTCTTGTACAATTTTGTATGGGATAACTAAGACTATAATATTGGACGTTGCGTAATATTTTAACTAATAATATTACACCTTTCGCAACACTTCAACCATCAATGGAAAAACCTTAAGCCATGTATTACTCAACAAGTGACGCTACAAAATGGCAGACTTTCTCGCACTAGTTAGTTTTTTTTATCGCTTTAGTTTAGACTAACTTTACAGTAATGTCCCACTCCTTTCCCAGCTGCTACCTACAGGCTCAAAAACTTTTTTTTTCACATTTCCTAAATTTCTAGGTACTCTAGTAGTTGAATTGAAATATGTCTTTAAGAATATTACAGAAGAGAAAAACCAGGTCATATATGATATTTTCATTGAAAATTTTAAAGCGAGCAAATGCCTTTATTTCACGCAAAGTTACTCAAAAACTATTCATATGTTAAAAAATGTATGTCTTCATTTAAAGATATCATTTTGAAGAAAACAATTATTTAGTGAAAAAATCGTTATCTTCAATACTATAAAGAAGACGTCGAAAGAAAATGAACTTTTTCAATTTTCGAAAATTGAAAGATTTAAACGAAAATGCGACCTGCATAATTTGTAAAGCGCCCTTTATGCTATCCGAGGACAACATTTAATCAAAAACTTTGGACCGAATTTTAGAAAATTTTTAAAATGTCTTTGAGGTTTCATGTTTACATTTTTTGTACAAAACAACAACAAAAATGAAAACATAGGTTTCAAATTTAAAGGACAGCAACATCAACTAAATCGATTGGGGAACATCAATTTTGGGGAAAATGCTTCTTACGGTTTAGCCGCTAGCTTTGTTCACTGACAATCTACACAAGTTTTGAAAAAAATATACATGAAATAAATCAAATACCTATCTTATATTTTTGAATATATTGCAATAATAAAATCATTAGCTTTAATATCGAAAGTCCACGACAGGTGTGAAAATAATATAAACTTTTGCGATTTTCGAAATTTCCGAGACTTATTAAAGTTATTCAATATTATTTGGTGAATTTACTAATGAATCATTTCGTCGAGTAAATGAAATAAAGAAACAAATAATTTGGACTCTTTTACAAATATTGAAGTATTTTTAAAATTGTCACTTTTTCACTCAAAAGTTTGCAAAAATTTCTCACATCAAGAAAAAAATGTGCCTTATCGAAAAAAACCTACTTTTTTAAAACAGGTTTTATTAAGAAAACAAAATTTTCTATCTTCAATTCTGTAGTTTGTGTGGGGGCTAACATTTTAACTTTGGCCAATTTAGAAACGTTAGTGATTTTGATGAAAATTGCATAAAATAATTCGAATACTTTGCTCTATTCAATAAAAAATTAAAGAAAAAATTTGGAGCCATTTTTGAGAAAATTTCGAAAATGCCGTGAGAGTTTTAGTAAAGAATCCCGAAAATGTAAACTATCCGTTTTAACGAGCCACGAAATTAGCCAGATGGTTTAGGGAATATCAATTTCGTTGAAAATTCTGAAACAGATGAACAAGCGGACAGTCGGAGAGATGGGTAGACAGCCTAACGGGCTGATGTACAAGCATGTATTTCCACTGGTTTTCTGTCGCATTAAGTACCTTTCTTTTCTTTCAGTTTACTTTGTACACGAGAAAATAAAAATAGCAAACAAAATAGCAAATTGAAATGTTACTAGCGGCTAATTCACACAGAAACTGTGAATTTACATAAAAAATCAAGAGAACATTGAATCATCCTAATGGATACAACAAAAAGGATTCGGGTGTTTTGAACAAATTAAAACCTTGACAGCCTCGACAATGGGAACATTGACTAACGTTTTCAACGGCTTCTCAGCATTTCGAGAAGAAATAGGCGTAAAAATTAGAGCCGAGGTTACCTCTTTTCAACGACTACCTAAGCAGTGAGTAAACTCTAGTCCCGCTCGAATATTTATTTCACGTGGAACGAACGCAGCGTCGAGAACAACAATTGTTCCAACAGAAGAACAATCGAGAAAGGCGTAAAAGCAAAGGTCGCGTTTTGTCTGAAACGCTGAGTGGCTATGCAGTGGCGGCTGCTATGTCTCAGCGCCCTGGCCCTAAGGGTGGGCGCGGACCTCCTGTGGGGGCACGTGGAGGAGGTGGAGGAGGGCTTGGCGGAGGAGGGGGCTTCATCGAGAGTAGATCAGGTGATCCCCGCCAGGGGGAGGGGCGAGCTAATTCGGCGCGCACGTACTTTGGTGTTTCCTGACAACGGTGTATACAAGGTAAGTAGACACTTCGTCTTGTGAATTGCACTTATTTTGTAATGATAATGGTGTTAGTATGGAGTCTTTATTTATTAGTGATATTAAAAAAATGGGGGTGCAATGATGCTGGGACGTGCCGGAAACTTGTTCTGGTTCACCTTTTTTTCTTTCTTACTTGATTTCTTGTTCGGCCAGAAAGCCTTTCAAGAGATTGAATACAATGTTTATTATAATCATATTAAGGTTTTGGCACCCTCGCTATTTTCTAACTCATTTACACCATCAATAACATTGGTAGTCTAAGGTAAAGGTACACATTCTTGGGAGAAATCAAAAATATTGTTTTAAATGAAACTAGTGAAGCTAAAACACCACGTACTTTCTCGCTAGAATTTTTACGCAAAATTACGTGAAGCGTATACACATTTTCGAAAAATTGTACAAGATCTCCTTTCAAAATCTATTTTTAAGGAACAGATTTCATTAACGGGAAAACCTCTATCTTTATAATTTTGTTTGGAGGAACCATCCGAAAAAATTTTGAACTTTTGTAGTTTTCGAAATATTAGGGTTTTTAGTGAACATGAGACCTGCACCATTCTTTTAAAAGTTTTTCACATTATCCAACAAAAAATATTAATAATGAACGATGGAGCGATTTTTTTAATTTGGTAAAAGTCTCAGGAACTTCATGTAAAGTTCCTCCAACATTGAAATATAGATTTTAAGCGCCTTTAGTTTCATAATTGGTAAGTTAAGTGGTTAAGCGTCCACGACATCAGGCAGATCGATAGGAGAATATCAATTTTGGAGAAAATCGGCTGAACGGTTTGGCCGCTAACGTTGTTCAGAGACGGACGCAGAGACACGTTTTGCCGTCATTCGATTTTGCTGCACCATGAACCATCGAAACAAGGATTCTGGTTACACATCGTTTTAGAGGATTTTTTAAATAAATTTAGCAACTAAATTTGTCCACTTTTTCGTTACCAGGGCTTCGTAATAAGAGTTTTTCTGCCGAAAATTTGCCGTTTTTTCCGGCAGTATTATATAACTTTCTCTCTTATCCGTAACGAGAAAGTAATTGATTTAATCGGAAGTTTGTCAAAAAATATAAAATAAACCGCTTCGACACTGCAAAATTTACGACAAAAATTTACACACCTGCTCGAGGAATACGTTACTGAGGTCCAGGTGACCTGTCCATCCGAATGATGTGTCGCGTCTGTATCTATTTTGTTCACCATTTGCTTGTTTTCATCCCTATATAGTATTTGTATAACTAAGAAACTAAGAATGTGCGGATGTACGGTTCCATCACTCACGGTTAGACCACTTCCGGTACACCAATCAAGACACGACGTATCATTCGACGCGTTTCGAACTCCTGATGGGGAACTAATAATTGTTTTTTGGATCTGGCTATGAGATTCAACAAAATTACCAAAAAAGTGTTTTTTCGTTTTTGGTGCTGCGATCGTAGTGAGTATGTCGGGAATTAAACCAACGCCACCTAAATATATCTATGTAGGTGGCGTTCAATAAACCCCATTACCCCGCGGTTATTTTCAGTTCACGACACCACAAATTTCTTCCACGTGTGTGGCAACACTGACTTTTGACAAACGAGCAACATCAAAAATGAGATTCGCCCGGAATAATTTGTTGTGAAGTCATAAGAGTGAAGTTTTTCTTATGTACTTTTAATAATAAATTTGTAATAAATGTAATACTAGAGAATACATTTCTTAAACGTGCAAAGATATATTTTCAATTTAATATGACTTTCAACGTTTTCACCATATTCACATAAACATACAAAATAGTAATATTTTAATGCTTATTAACATTCGCCTTCAGATCAGAAAACAGACTGAGTTTGTGGAGTTTTAAAATCTTAAAAAATTAAGGGACAAAAATATTGAGTAGACTCAGGGGAATCCAACGTAAATGTAGAAAAGTTTGCGTCACAATTTTCCGAACTAATTGGGTATAATCTTTTAATAGCATTAGAGAATATAGAAGAACAGCTTATAGGTGATCATTTATGTTCATATTAGAAAACAAAACGTAAAAAATTAAGTTGTTTTAAATTCTAACTATTCGCTTCATTCATACCTGCATATATTTTTTACAGCAATTATAATTTTGATATTGCAGTATTACCAGTTCATGTCCCGTATGGAGGTAATATACAAAGCCATAGGTTGTTGAAAATTTTTAAGCGAGAGTATAAAATTAACAGCAACTACGATTAATTCGATTCACTGGTAAGTCCAATGCCAGATACGTTAAGAACATATTTGAAAAAAGCTAGATGTGAAAGAAATGAAATATGAAAGGAATTTTCAATACATGGAAATACTTTTAAAACAGCTTACAGGCGCTAAAACGGCGCAACATTCAACTAGTATATTGTAGTTTTCTTCGTTGCGTCACCTTTTGTAAAGCTCCTAGATCTAGGAGCTTTACATCAATATTTTTCTTTTTATATTTTCAGGCGATTCCTATATGGCGTGCCTAATTTTGTAATTCCTCGCATGTTAACATCAAAACGTTTCAAAACACACGTTTTCAACTCGATATAGTACTCTTGGCTCTCACTAAATTTCCTGGTTTCTAGCTGGTGGTCGGATTGGGGGTGCCTCTTCCTCTTCCGGATCCGGATAAGATGCTGGCGCTGGGCGTCAACTTCCAGTTCCAGTACGCGACGCCGCAGAACGCCTCGGAGATCGCGTACCCGAGCGTGGTGCGAGGGCGGGGCGCGCGCCACCACCGCGCCGCCTTCTACAACTCCATCGAGGCCACGCTCGACAGGTCAGGAACATCATCACGCGATTGACTGACGGATTAATGTTTCCGGGTCAGTCAACTGTTAAGGTCATTAGGTATATACGTGTAATACATTTTTTATCGCGGGAAGTGGCGGTGATGGATGCCCCGCTTGATGGCAAGGACCGGTGACATCCTACACGTCGGGTTGCGGTGTTTTCTCCAACCAGGTATCTCTCACCAGTGACGCACCGCCCCAGCCGGCACAAGCTCTAAGCTCCCGTTTGGGGTCTCGACGTGAGTGGTAGAGAGGTGCATGCAACTGTGTTTGTGTGTGTAACGGTGAGGATAGGATAAGGAAGAGGTAGGAAAGATCGTGCTCGGTCCGTAACCCTTTTATCAGAGTAATGCTCCGGAATTCGCCTGGTGTTGATTGGGGAATCTACTAAAAACTATCGATCAGTACAACCATCCGCTAGAATTATCCTTCAGACAGCGGCTAAATTCGATATACTAGCTGTGTCGATTCTCCTGCCACCATCGGGACACGAACTCTAAGACCTCCCGGTCAGAGGCACTGTAGTGACATCAATTGATGACCTGAGCCACCTAAGCCGGTTCATCAAACAAGAATAAATAACAAGCATTATTACACAACGTATAGACTACCTAAAAATAACTTTGCTGTAGTTGGAGATGGGTCGCAGTTCACGTATGTTTACTGTTCCCTACTAATAAATTGAAGTAGTATCGGACCAATTTGGTTATCCCTGCTCAACTTATCTTAGTGATTTGATCTGAATGAAAGCGGTTCATGCGTGGCGATGTTAACAATATCTTCAAAAATACTCCCCATGTACATTCTTTAAATGAGGAATATTTGCTTCTCGCGAACCTGAAAAGTTCTGTCAGGATTTTTCACGTCAACGCTCAGTGTTTTTAATGCCACTAATATTTTTTGGGGGGGAAAGTCTAACAGACTAGCTTTTTGCCCTTCCACCTACATTTAGGAGTTTACATATGAGATATGCTGTATTATCTACATTCAAATACATCGATGCTCTGAATTTAAAACACAAGTACAAAATACTCTCAAATTCGCAACTTGTTTGGGGGCAATAAAAAGACAATGTGAGATATTATCTAATTTTGAAGTATCTATAAATTATTTTAAACGAAGTATTATGCGTTTTTGTATTACCGGATTCTTTCTATAGAGTCGCCTCGTGTAAGTAAATTAACATAGTTCCTCCTCCCTTCAAAAAGTTTCTTCTCTCTTTAGAGAGAAAAAAAGTAAACTACTATACGTGCTTAAGAACGCTTAATGTACACATTAAATGTAAATAATAATTGTTGAAAAGTAACATCGATGTTGATGAACAATATCAGATATGGAGATAATATCTATGCAATACAACTCTGAAATATATTTGTTATTTTTTACTTATACGTTACTGATTGTGATTAATTTCGATACTGCAATGAGGCCAATTGTCGCCGGACCCAAACTTCTCCCTCGGTCACGCTAATTAGGACAGCCCCTGATTCGACACGGTTCAGCGCAAGACGCGCGAACACGCGTCTGTCGTCCTATTCCCAGATTTATGACTAGGGTAGGATCGTCTCCCGGGACAACCCCTCAGGCAAAGAGCGGGCGGCTGCCCGCCATTGTGCACACGAGACACCGGAACAGTTGAATTACAGAGATCCCGGCTACTGTTTACGTAATCCCATAGGACACATACAATCATCGTGGAGACAGCAGAAAGGACTGCTTTGTCCATCTCTGGTGTTCTGGCCAAAACACACGCACAACAAAGACCACCAATCAGGCGCCCAGAAAATGACGTTAGTTAGGAAATGCCCTATCGGCTTCCGACTCGCGTCGAATATTCTAGAAATTGAGATTTTGAGCAATTTGAAATTCTGATCACGTGAAGGAGCGATGTGCAAAGTTAGAGAGTGGGGTTGTGAAGCAGGAAGCTCGAGAAAGTAGGATTTTTATCAGAAGACAGAAGGGCAGAGAACGGCATAGCAAACAGGCTGATGTGCTGAGGAGAGATAGTTGGAGCCAACGATTCGTGTTGGCCGACCAACGGAGTGCAGGCCGCCCGTTTGAAATCACAAACTGGAATTTATTCCGTTTCAACGGGTCGGCGTAGATCCGTAAGGATCGATAGTACAGCCGAGTAATCGAGGCTGACCTGATACGGATAGGGGTGGCGTTTGACGGCCCTTTCCGCTATCCACCGATCGCGAGCCATCAAAGCTGAATTGGTACGGTCGTGTTGGCGTTTGACGGCCCCCTCCGGTACCCACCGATCGAGGCTCATTTCAACCGGTGTGCAATCATCAAAAGAGGTAGAATCAACGACCATTATTTGTGTATTCATTTTAAAGACATTAAAAAAGTCATCTATTGTACAAGTAAGACTAGAATTTAATTTAAGGAACCTTCAAATCAAAATGTATTTTAACAAGCAATAAACGTGTTCTCGCCATTCAGGCGATTAACACTTAAAAAGGAGCATGACTCTGTAGTAATTATAACTTAGCAGCAGTAGTGGACCCAGTGCATGCCCTCATTCACAGAGTGTGACACTTCAGTGTGACGGTGTCCCCCCCCCCCTTTGCGTGGTATCCAGACCGTGTGCTACGCGCATTGCTCACATGCGTGGGTTGACGTACGTGGCAGGTCGGGTTCATCACAATACAGAGTTCAATATACACTATAAAACTTGCCATGATCGAAAGTATCGTAGTTATGAGGGAAATTTGAAAACAGTTGAATGATGATAGATGTTTTCCTAAGGAGGAAAATATAAGAGGGAAGTATGAAAAGGAATTACGGGAGGGAAATAAGAAAAGACGAACCGAGACAAGTTTACATCCAGTTAATTAGTAAATAAGTAAATATGAGTCCATAAAATTAGATAAAATATAAAATCTTGTACGTACAACGGACGTTTACTGGTACTAATAATGTCGGGCGACAAAAGCACTCAGGCCAAGGGACCTCGGATTTTTCTTGTTATTTGATCATTATGCCCCTTGGTGCATGAATAATTATTTTGTGCAGGCGCGGAGTACCCGGGCGAATATGCCTTTTGCGTGCTGTCTGTGAAGCAGCGCAGACACCTTTGTTGCATAATGGACTACTGGGTGAACTCCTGCATATGATACTCACGTAAGTGATAAATGTTATTCACCTTTTTGAAAATGTTTAACAACTCAATGAAAGTAGAAATTGATCTCAAAAAGTGTTAGATAATACCATGTTCCAAAATTTTTCTCGTTGTTTGCCAGAGGCGCCACATTTATTAAAACAAAATCGTTCACAATATACGAGAAAATATCAATAGAAACCTTTCCGTTGCTATCACATTTCTTCTTTCCAAACTGCTGTTCAGCCCACAAGTAACCTCAAAACGAAATTTTAAAAAATTCTTAGGTTTATCTTAGAACTTACTGTTTTGATTTCTGTTCGAAAAAATTCTCTCATCGTTTCATAATAGACAACAAAACACAATGCATAGTTTTATGTGGACAGATGAAAAATCACACATTATCAGTATTTTCACAAGGAGATACGGTTATTTCTGAGATTGTCGTCTAACCAAATTTATTTTAAATTGTCTTTTCACATAAGCGAAATTTCAACTACGTAATTTCATCGAAAGTTCCCGCGGACACTAACCATCTAACTGTGACGATCCGTATTTCAGTCTGAGCTTTCAGGCAAGTGGGATAAGCTGTAATTAGCTTCTACTTTGGCGATCAGGATTATGCAGTATTGCTTATGGATACTGATTTTTATTTATTTATTTATTTATTTATTTATTTATTTATTTATTTATTTATTTATTTATTTATTTATTTATTTATTTATTTATTTATTTATTTATTTATTTATTTATTTATTTATTTATTTATTTATTTATTTATTATTACCAAAAATGTATTTATTTCAGTGACATTTTTTGAGATAAAATGAAGATTTTTTTTCTCGTTTACTTTCACGAGGGAGACCAGAGAATCAATAAGAGGCAAATATTAAAAAATATGTAAATGATATTTTTGAATAATTCGAAAACGTCTTTCAATTTATTCAACATATTCTTTGTGTAAATCAAATAAGCCATTTCTTTTGGACAATCAAATGCACTACGTCTCAATTCATTGTAAACGTCGGCCATCGTTTTGTCGATTAGAATCGGCCAACTGGAACGTTCACCACAGGCGTCTCCTCCTGTTTCAGTCCGAGCCTGGGCCACGCGCCTTGGGAGCTGCTGGCGGAGTACCGCGCGGCGGAGGAGGCGGGGGCGGCGGGCGAGGACTGCGCACAGCGCTTTGCAGACTGTCCGCAAGGGTCTGGCCTCCTCGACCACATCACGTGTCTGCGCCCGCTCAACGATGAGGACTACGAGGACCACGATCTGTGGCGCCGCCCGCCTCCTCACTGGAGCGCCCTCTTGGACCCGGCGGCGACCGGCCCACACTAACCTCCTACGCTGCCGAAATTTTAAAAAACGTTTTCAAGTGCATTTCATAAGGAAGGAGGGAAGATGATAAGAGACTATTATTTGCAACCCCTTCGCTTTAAACAGATAGCATTAATTGATATGTGGAAATCTGTTACTTTGAAGGTACGGCAAATTACAATGCCAAATATTAAAATCTTGCTTTCTCATTTGCAAACATTGCATTGTAATACGATTTCAATAAAGTCCTCGTGCGCCTTATAAGATTTTCATTCATTATTCAACCTACGACAGAAATATAGGCATCATTTAACAAAACGAGTAAATTTCAAAATCCGTACGTACATCCATTTACAGTTCGTTCCGAGAAGTGGTAGGGTGAACGTCGAGCGCAGCTAAGCTCAGTAACAGTGGAAGTAAATTATTGTTTCGAAATGTGTAATTATTTCAAAGTACTCCAGTATTAGCTTTCAATGTGAAGTGTAGTGTACAGTATTCTGAAAAGAGCAAATTTAATTATTTCTAATAATTAGTAGCAGTGCAGCGCCACCCAGCCCTGGGTAAGGCCAGTGATTCAACGGAACCATGGCGCTCGTATATAACACGGACGCCATGAACACATCCTGCCCAATGGAGAATCTAGAGAAATATTTAGAAGCAGAAGCACAGCAAAGGCTTCGTTAAGCGCAGCTAACTTCGGCCGACCAGCTCGTGGCTGTTGCCGGCCTTCAGCTGGAAACGGAAACACCACTCATAAGCAATGCTGGAAACGGCGTACTCGAGGTTAGTAACCATGGCCTAGACAGCGTCGCGGTCAAAATATTTGTGTGCCCTCTAGCAATGTAAACTTTACCAATTCAGTGGAAAAAGAACCTTCAATAATAATAATATTGACTTGTTACCGAACAAAAAATTATCAAATAAATACACTTCATGGCGGGTAAAAAATATACATCACTAGAGAAACTATGTAACGAAACTAGGATTAACTACATAATAAAAACTTCCAATTCAAGATTTCGTATGATTTAGAATAACAGATGGTCCGATCCAACTTTTTCTTTAGTGAAGCGATCTTCCAGCAGCGCATGTTATAGAGTTTAAGGAGCACCAATGTACAGGAAGAGCTGCCCGGACAATTTCGTCATGAATGCCGTCAAGTCAGGAGGATATCCCCTCTCGCAGACTCGCAACCGTATCTTCCAGATCTCTCATTGTAAAGAAATTGATTATATCGCTTCTTGAACAGGTACCCGTAGGCTCCCTTAGAGCCTGGAGATGCTGATTTTCTTCGTTCTCATCATCTGACGGCGGTAGTACTTGCAGCAATTTCAAAGACGATTGCTCCCAGGTGACGAAAGGGGTACCCAGGGATAGAACATTTTTAATTCTCATCTTGTCAGATGCAATCTTCTATGGAACACCCTTTGGCTCGATAGCAGCAACGTTTCCAACGTTCTCTTTCCAAAATTCTCCTTTTCTCCTCTTTCTTTATATCGTTATCTTTCTTTAACTCCCCTAATACTATTTCCATTGAGGATTGTTCTTCTCATTTGATTTCTAATACCTCTTTCAAAGTTTCCTATCTCGTCTGACCATAGCAGAGAGGGCTCTGCTCCATCATCTTGCAATTTTTACTCTTAGGAGAGGACCATAGGGTATGGACTTTTTCACTTCTTTTAGTACAATATCGGTAAAATAGTTTACCAAATCGTCAACACCACCAGTCTCATTAGGAGGCTGAACCCCGTCCATTGCCTCCCGTAGTGACAGCTGAAAAGCGC
Organism: Teleogryllus occipitalis; assembly: GCA_011170035.1. Taxonomy (NCBI): domain Eukaryota; kingdom Metazoa; phylum Arthropoda; class Insecta; order Orthoptera; family Gryllidae; genus Teleogryllus; species Teleogryllus occipitalis. The sequence goes on along the minus strand of BLKR01000532.1, from coordinate 269,613 downwards.
TCCAATTAGCTTTCTTACTTCTGAATTGTGTGTCTGGCTGTCATACACCAAGACATTTTGCCACATTAAAAGTATAGCAGATGGCTTTGTGATCACTGACAATCACACCATCTTTAACAGTTATATTCCTAAAGAAAGATATCGCGGAGTCATTTGACACAGTGATATCAATATTGGATCTGATTTCTTTAAAAGTTGTACCAATTTGAAGTACCCGCAGACATTGCTCAGAACTCGAAAACCTTGTTCAGAACATTGATGACGTTTCTTATTAACATGTGTTGTATGTAGTCACCATGCCACTACGCCATGCTATTGACTTGGCATTTATATCCATTTCTATAAGAATTAGGATGGTTCTGTGAAAAGACCGTATCGATTTGGCCGTGACAGGCTCGAAGTCCACCAATGGAGATATGTATGCCGAGATCGCAATTATGAAAGCGTTATTGTTTAGCTGTAATTTACATTCAGCTATGTTTGGTAATATGTTGCGAAAGAGCCAAGATTCGTATTTCAGGTTTGTTAATCAGCATGGTTGCTCTGGTGCGAAAATTTTCTTGTTTCCAAAATCCTTACAGATCTGTGTATTCCTTTCACTCTGTTTGACAGGGTGTATAGTTCCTGTATGAGAATAATGTCAGGAGAAATTTCAGCACTAAGTTGTTTCTCTCAACTCGCCAAGGCTTTTATTGATCTTCCAAGAACCAACTTAAAGACATATGTAATTGTGATAATTGATTAATGTTTTCAAGTTGCAATCTCTTTATATATTTCTTCTTTAATGTAAAAAGTTCCAAAATGTACTGTCAGTTTCTAAAGGGTTTTTAAAAAATCCACTTCAATTTGAAACATCCTTAGCACATAACCCGCTACCAAAAAACTAATATCATTTATGTTTTCATATTTCATCGACTTTAGTACCATATAGATTTTAATGCTCAACAACGTCCAATAGATTTTCTTTCATGTGAGTATAATATTAATGCAATTCTTAGTGTGTGTAACAGGTTTTTCTATCAGTTGAAGTTTAATACACCATAAGAAGAACAATATATACGTTCAAAGAGATTTGCACACCTAGAAAGTGACGCAGATTCCACTTCTATCCTCATCCAGCCTGAAAGTAACGAAGAGCCAACTCGCCCCATGAACATCATTTTATATTGCACGAATGGCACTACTCAGCATCATCTATCTAAACGCTGAGTAGTCTACTTATTGCTCCAGACGGCACATTAACACCAAGATGTACGTGCGTACCTTGAGTCCAACATTCTATAGCTCTAGATAGAACGAAGAGGTCCGATGGAGTAACCACCGCGTTCTGCATATTTAACTCCGTTGGATATCTACTTATGAGGAAGTCTTAAGAATGATGTAAACCGTGGGAAACAAGATACGTTGGTACCACTTTCGGACTAATGGTATGTGCTGCACTCGCTAATGATACTGTTAAAAATGTTTCTTGAACAGTAGTTCAACTACTCAGAAGTGCTTCGGCGCCGACAGTGGAGCATCTGTTGTAAACTGTTGTACCTGTAAAAGTCTTAGATGATTAGTGTTCATCACGTTCTGTGTGAATACAGCTTTGTTATTTTACGAGAGTTTTTTTGTTGGCTTGAATTGTGCGTACAATGTTTGGAGACCCTGTGTATTTTTGTGTCAAGTTTTCACATTATGTAGTTGTTCATCTTCCTATTTGCCTCCAGTACTTTTCACATTCTTATAATCACAAAAAATTATTGATAGCTTTTCTCTCTAACAAATTAAAGAATTGAAACTTATTTCTGCAAAAACTCGTATAGCTTAAATATTAAAAAATAAGAACTTCTGCTTTACTGACGTGACTTACAATTTACTGAAAAACTCACAAGATTTGAGTTAAAATAAAAGGTAAACCAACCTCTGGTGTTTGTCTCTCAAAGATCAACAACCTCATACACGACAGAGAAATACTTTTCTCTGTCCTGTTACCATTACGTGCTGATACAGGCGGTACGTGCGATACGTGCAGACACAGGCGTGAGAGACCGAGAACGAGGGAAACTAATTTTTTCGAGAGCACGAGCTCAAGATTCGCTACCGGGAATTAAGGTATCCCAGCTGAAGCGCTGCAATGAACCGCAAGCTGTTTGTGCTGTGCGTCGTGCAATCGCTGCTGGCCGCTGCGGCCGCAAACTTTCTTTGGGGGCATGTTGAGGACGCCCAGATGAACGCCGCGTGGAAAGACGCCAAATTCGGCGTCTTGGAAGGGGAGCATATTACTCGCCATACTCGCGCCCTCGTCTACCCAAGCAACGGCGTCTACAAGGTGAGGATATGAACATGACAAGGTAATCTCTGTTTCGAGCAGTTCGGATTTATTATAGGCAAATCCTCCAAAAATATACTACATATCATTAATTTGTGAATTATTAAGCTTCATTATGCGAAGTTGTACCATCTGTATAAATCAAATACACATTTTGGGGTATGTATTGCAAAGACATTTAGTGAACAATGATGAATTAGTTACCAAAGCTCATCATAGTTATTGTTTAGCATTTTTCCTTAAAATATACTATGTTCGATATGAGCATCACAAAGACTTTCAGCACGTGACCTGCAGTTATCCGTCTTTAAATTAAATATATTAAATCTCAAGACTTCTTATCGACAATACTTAAGTAGTATAGATGAAGTACTCCGATCCTAAGAACACGACGGTTTTACGGCGTTTTGCAGCAGAAAACAATGATTTTTCGACGGAAAATCTCATATTGTGGGGCTCTAAAATCAGAAAGTGCTTAAATCTTGTTCCTACACGTAGTAAATAACTTCCTCTAACAATCCGTGCAGTCAGAACTCACGTTTTGAGGGTCTTTGATAGCAAACAATGGGTTGATGATAAAACTTTTCTCTCTGTCCTTCTGGCTATGATAAACTCTTGTTTTAAACCGTACAGACGAAATTGTCCGAAAATGATAATCTTGGATTCATTACGTCGATCGCAAAGCCTTGTGAGTTTTAAACGGATATTTTAATTACAAGGGTTCTTTATATTCCTCTTAATTTTTTCCAAAATTGCTGCAAATTTTTTATTAACCTTTTTTCTTGGATACAGCAAGAGACGCTTAAAATATGTGCAGAAGCCATTTCTGTTGAATTATTTGAATTTTCGAAAATTGTAAAAGTTAAACATTTTTTTCGGATTCTTCTACAAAACTGAAGATAACTGTTTTTTGGCTGTAATCTGCTTTTCAAAGAGAGATCTTCACATAAGGCCATGTTCAATTTTTCTTTTATAATAATTAATTAAAAAGTAAAATTAATATTTATACAAATAAGTATTTTTCTTTTAATTTTGTGCAAAATATAGCCAATTATAAATAAATATTTTCTCAAGAAGTGCAACATTTTTTTCCAGAATGTTATTTCTCGAAAAGAGAACGCTTATAAATCTAGCGCTGGTCTAATATAAGATAAACATTTTTTTGATAATGTAGTAAAAGTACGAGACTCATTTTTGTTATTAGGTTTGGTACGAATGAACTACTTGCGTAATAATATTCAGCATGTTGAATGTAACATAAAAATAAGCACATGAAACAAATTACCATTAAATGTATGACCTATGGATTAGAAAAGAATGCACAAGTTCACAATTTTTATTAAAATATACAAATTAAAATCAGCCAACTGCTGTAAACATCAGTATAATAATTTGCAAATTAGAGATATGAACATTTGACCAGAAAAAGTCTTTCATAATTTTTTGTCTCTTCTCAGTTTGTTATCGGGTTTGGAGTGCCGCTACAAATACCCAATAGAACTATAGGATTGGGAGTCAACTTTCAATTCCAGTACTTGCTACCCGTCGCGGCATCACAGCTACTGTACCCAATTGTCGTGAACGGTAAAAGCCACCGACACAGCCGTGCTGCGTGGTACGGATCTGTGGAGATGGCTCTGGACAGGTAGGTCTTACCTTTTGGATGAATGTGCAGTGTCATTACCAATTGATTTACGTTAATAAAAGTATCCCTTCAGCGCATAGAGTTTAGAAGACATTAGTGGAAATAATCAAACTCTTTTGATTGTTTATAAGTGAACGGTTAGAAAGATATCGTTGGGAACTAAATATCAACCGAATTTCCAGACGCAAAAGATACTTGTGCATGTCTGATTTTCCGTTGTAGACTGGGGTCCAATATATGTTACATCGTTTCAGAGGGAGACCAGTTGATTTTTGCTTTATATAAATTTTAATTTCCCGTAGATATGCCTCAAGCATACCACTTAAAATTATTTTATTTTGTGTTAACTTCAGCCGCTTGCAAAGTGCCTCAGAAAGGCGATAGATGCAGTTATTTTCGACTCTATCTATCGACTACGTAAGTCACTGTACTTTATATAATTAGCACACTAAGATTTAGATACAGCGAAATAAAGAAAATGAGGGCGTGTACCTATAGAACGTGACGCTGCAGGAAAGGAATATCAATGATATTTTATTTTAGAGATCCAGTGTGCTAATGTATAAAACGTGGTAAAATGACTGGATTTACTTAACTTACGCTATCTTTCGAACTATCAATACATTACGCATTGCAATAAAAAGCTAAAAAACAAAACGAGTCCAAAACCAGACTTTTTGTATCGTAGATTGCAATAAATTAATATTTACTTTTATGAAATTTGCATTACATCACAAATTATAAACAATATACATTTTAGCCACCACTTCAAAAATTAATTAAATTTCTGTAAATTTGTTGAATAATTCATTAAATTCACATTCGAATGGGTTATAAATAAATACTTTTACAAATATTTTAATTTCAATATGAATATTCAATTTGGTTGAATACTCAATAATTTGTAATAAAAAATGAAAAATAACTGCGTGAGAGATTGTTTAGCAACTGGACTTGAAGAATAATTAAGCACCATTAACTACAAACTAGTAGAAATATAATTTTGTAGTCAATTCAATTTAACAAAGAAATTATTACTAATTTACTTTTTCTGTACAAGACCCGGACGAATGCACTCCTTCAATAGAACAAATCTACTTCATTGTAGTAGTGAGCTAACCAAAACTAAACGCTAACTATTTTCGTTAGTGAGCTAACTAAAAAGTGACTACTTGCAACTTTGTGTGAAGAGATAAATTTGTAATTTTCTGGGAGATTGTAGCCTTACAAATAAGGAAATGTGTGTAGAGTGCGTGTGTGTAGAGCCAAGTTGTGTTTGGATCAGGCGCGGCCTCCCGGGGCGCGCGTGCCTCCTGCGCGCGGTGTGCGAGGCGGCGGAGGCGCCGCTGCTGCACGAGGGGCTGCTGGGCGAAGTGCTGCACCTCCTCCTCACGTGAGTTCATCACTTCTTCGGAGTCACAAAACAATCACCACAACGCTTCTCTTCTCATTTTTCTTCAGAAAATGTACTCTTCTATTAAGTTCATTATTTCATATGCTTATGCGTTACTTGCAGTGGCGTAGCGTGAAATGTTCTTGATTTCGGCTCTAGAGCCAATTTACTTATTATTAATTGTCTTATCTCAAAATGTTAATTATTGTCTAATGTATCGTTGATTTATTATTATTATTATTATTATTATTATTATTATTATTATTATTATTATTACTATTATGGTTACTATTATTATTATTATTATTATTATTATTATTATTATTATTATTATTATTATTATTATTATTATTTAGGTACTCCAACTAATAAAATCATACTTATTTTACTGCCTGAAAAAAATTATTTACAAAAATTATAGAACCTAATAGCTGAACAACTGGTTTAGTGTAATTACTAATTAATTTATTTCACACTCTTTTGTTCATTTCACTCATTTGAGGCCTTTAAAGATATTTAAATTTTTAAAATAAATAAGATAATTAGAAATCATTTGATTTATTTATAAGCAAATTCCAACGATAAATATTTTCCCTGTCAATAAGATATTGGTCCCCGAAAATGCGAGGTAACGAATTGCATATTAACGGCACCGCCATTTTATTGCACTTCTAGCCGTCACCTCTTTAACGGAGCTAGCCCGAAGCAGGCCCAACCAACAGACCCGTCCACCTTCCCTTCTACGTCATGTGTGTACTGTTGTTTTAGCGCCTTACAATACCAGCTTCATCAGCGTTTTTGTTGTTTCCTCTCTCTGATAAAGAAGGCTCCTTCCAGGTTGAACTACTCTTTTCTTGTATTTGAGCCACATTTCCTATGAATGTTTGATGTACATTGCCAGTGCTTGACTTATTCTTGCTTTGAATTTTCTTTTCACTGCTGACGTTAGTGTCCTGCACATCTGGGCGAGAGACAGTCTTTCAACGTCTCTCTGCAAGTGGCGAGTGGGATCCTCTGTAATTAGCTTCTTCTTTGGCAATATTGCTTATAAAGACTTTTATTTATTAATATTATTACTATTATAGTTATTATTATTATTATTATTATTATTATTATTATTACCATTATTACCTAATATCCTTTATTTTAGTGACATTTATTTTAGAAAAAACGACAAAATTTCTATCACTTCCACGAGGGAGAGCAGAGAATCAATAAGAGGCACAAATTAAAGAAATATCTAAATGCAATTTCTGTAACTACTCAAAAACATGCCTCAGTTTCTTCCTCGCATTCTTTGTGTAAATCATACAAAGTCATTTCTTTTGGACAATTCAAATGCACTACGTCTCAATTCATTGTAAACGTCGGCCATCGTTTTGTCGATTAGAATCGGCCAACTGGAACGTTCACCACAGGCGTCTCCTCCTGTTTCAGTCCGAGCCTGGGCCACGCGCCTTGGGAGCTGCTGGCGGAGTACCGCGCGGCGGAGGAGGCGGGGGCGGCGGGCGAGGACTGCGCACAGCGCTTTGCAGACTGTCCGCAAGGGTCTGGCCTCCTCGACCACATCACGTGTCTGCGCCCGCTCAACGATGAGGACTACGAGGACCACGATCTGTGGCGCCGCCCGCCTCCTCACTGGAGCGCCCTCTTGGACCCGGCGGCGACCGGCCCACACTAACCTCCTACGCTGCCGAAATTTTAAAAAAGGTGTTTTGTATACCAGCATTACAAACGACTTCTCCTGTTGCATGAAATCGTTCACAATCGGGCATTTTATGACAAAAATGACGGATTAGCATTTTACGGCCCGAATGACTGCGTCATCACACGTTTAGGCAAACGCAGCGAGAGAATCGTTGGGACGTATAGGTAAACAGAGCAGCCGACCACCGTTTTCTCGCACAGATGTCAACAACGCTACCTTGAATTTGTTTTTCAGAGGAAATTGGATGTCAAGTACCAGGGACGTCACTAGAAAGTTGTTTCCAGAATTAATTTTGATCCTCTTATGTGTAATGCTGTTATACAAAAAATAGCGTATGTAACTCGTTTCTAATGTTGCTATAATTGTACTCATAAAAATTTGAAATCTCGCTTCTAACATCTCTCGTTTTCAAAACGTATTCATGCAATAAAGCTTAACATTATAAACTAATTGCATAAACTACAATTTCCAGTGTATTTCATAACGACGGAGAGAAACTGATACTTGACTTTTATTTGCAGCCCCTTCGCTTTAAACACCTAGCACTAATTGATATTTGAAAATATTTAACTTGGAAAGAATGGCAAAATACTATGTCAAATATTGAAATTTAGATGCCTCATGTGTAACATTGAATTGTAATATAATCTCAATAAAGTCCTCGTGCGCCTTATAAGATTTTTACTCATTATTCAATCTATGAAAGAATTATAGGTACAATTTAACAAAAACGAGTAAACAAGAAAATGCGTTTGTAGATTCTTCTCCTCTGAAAGCATTCATTGGCTTTCTTCAGCCTGTCATATTTGCAACACGTATTTTCATTGCGTATTGTGTGACACGAGAAAGAAACAGTCAGTATAGCTCATTTGAAAACTGATTTTTATCTTCTTCGAAGATGGTTTCAAATCATTTGAATGTTTGAAAATGTTTACTTCTTTTAATAATCGGTATTGCGATGCATCGCATCGTCGGCTGTTCGCAAAAATCGTATCGTCACGCCTCCTTGACCGGAGATCGCACCCGGGCCACCCTCACCTCTGTGGTCACACCCGCACGTGTTCGGCTAGCCGAGGCCCGTGCGGGATATAAAACCAGCATTTGCCACTGTCAGAATGATACTCTCTTTGTTGACATGACAACCACACCTACGACAAAGTATGTCGAAAGGTCACCGTTCCCTTTCGCTGACAGCCCGTGTCCTTCGCGAGGGACGGCGCAGGGAAGCGCCAAATTATAGCTTCCTAGCCTTCGGCCCCTCTGGACGCACCTCCACTTGCCGACAGTAGCAAAAATGCTGCAAACTGCACCTGGCCATCTCCTCGAACAAACAATGCAACCCGACGAAATCCTTCAAAGAAGTAGGCCATCATGGAAAGGATTGCTTCCAACCAGTAAAAATCCTCCTTGCATACAGCTCCAATTGTAAAACAGCCTGTAAGCACGTGATCGGAAGACAAAGTACTCGGGCGGAGTAGGAGGGGAAACGTGGTGAGGGAGCCGTGCGCGACACGAAAAGCGGATATTGATTCGGTGAAGACCGATTTGCAAAGAAACTCAGAGAAACTGCGGAACAATCAGAGCAAAGACACAGAGACGAGGCAAAAAAGACGCTAACATCAACTAGTCGACAGTGAAAGAGGCTCTCCTGCCAGCAGCCAGTCGACGACATCATTCGGCAGACGGTGTGGCTTTTGACTTATCCGCTGACACTCAACTTCTCGGCATAACCGGAATTTATTTCGGTTTGCGGACGCAGTCAAATATCTTCTAATAAATCACCTGAAAAATGTGCCCTGCCAGTCATTACGGCAGCATTACGTGGGAAGGTGTCGTGTTACGGCCTTACCGGGCATACTTCATCATAACTGACATCGACACGAGAGGACACGCGGGCACCGGCGTGTGTTGCTGACTGCGCCCCCATCTACTGTCGCATCCAACATTATTCAGACACCTAATTTCAAGAACTATTGTTCAATTTTTTACACAAATCATTATTATATTTTTATTCTGCATAATTTAGGTAAATAGGAGTTAGCCGCGAAAATAACGAAAACGACTTCTTAAAAAAGTAGCTCTACGACGTAAAATAACCTTTTAAACCCCAGTTATACAAATTAGTGTGCATCAAAACTATTCGGATAGAGCGCGACTGAACTGAATATCAGTCCTTTAAATATAGAAAGAAAGACGTGAAATCAACTAACATGGAATGCTGAAGGTCATAAACATCAAATGCTGAAGGCCAGCGACAGTATTCTCTCTTCATCGAAGGTTTTGGATCGTGGGAACTGGGAACCACTGTGACGGAGCAACATAATGTTCTTCAGGTCATAAACGAATTCTAACGATTTAATTATGAACTATTTTATATTACACATGATGTACATCATGCGTTTATGTCACCCCATGCATTGTTAGGCGGTAAATGCGGTAAGTTAACGAGTTGAAGTGATAGGAATCTAGTGGCATCATGAATTGAAACTTCTTGGTAACTCTGTTTCCGTATATCAGAAACGAAACGTTTTAAGGAAAGTAATCAAACTAAAAACATAATATTGCTTGATATTACATAAATAATTTAAAAAGTAAGAACATTTTTAAATCGTGAAATATAGTATAATTTATAATATATAATAAAGTTTAGTATAATACATAATTTAAATCGTGAAATCATTTTGTTATGTAACTCAGATGTAACACCATGCATCTACGGTACGCTACCAAAATGTATATTTGAGCCTGTCGTATTATGATGTAGTTTTTACTTTGAAAATGTTTTTTGTAATTTAAATAAGTTTATTTTCAGATGACATGGTGAAAACTCATCTTTAGACTATAGGAGTATTTACAGAACTGGAAATAAAAATATCTTTTGAATTGCCAATGAACAATGAACATGAATTAGTAGTGTCAGTAATTTGCGAAGATAAATGGATGACTTTCTCAAAATTGATGAGCAGTTTATTGAAAAATAAAAGGTTATCTTATTTCTTAAACTTAAGATGATACCAAAACACCCGTGGTACGCGAACAGAGAAAACTTCAAAGGTAAAATGAACTCATGCAGAAAAAAATTGTTTCCTTCAATTCAAATTTCTTAAAAAATATCAAAATACCCTTATGTAAATTTATTTTAATATATTCTATATAAAAATTATCTCTTTCTCCCATTTCTATATTTTTGATTAATTTTTGTGTCTTCTATGTAATCAAAAAATAATATGCAGAGGAGCAGAATTTTATATCCTTATTTCATGATGTAACTCAGGAGAAACATAATTTAGTTTTGTTTTTCTCAAGCAATGTTTACTTCTGATTTTAAAAAATTATTTTTCCCTTAATTAAAATAAATAAATTAATAAAATATAATTATTGCGAGTAAAAATAAAAAAAATCATGCAATAAAGGATTAAATAAGTCATGGCCAGCCATGAAGAAAAATGGTTTCACTAAATCTGTTAAAGCATTATCTACAGAAAATTGCTGCTCAGTTAGAATTAGGAAAAGACTTTCTCACGACTTGCTCGTGAAGCAAGGCTGTTCATTAGCACCTTCACTATTTAAGGAATATCTTGAGTAAGTCCTCAAAATATGGAAAAGGAAGTGTATTAGAATGAGATTGCCTGCAAAAGACAATATACTATTATATTCATTACACTTCAGAGAATATCAGGCTGTTTTAGTAGGCGATGAAAATGTCGCAACGTTTATGTTTCGAAGACTCCAAGAAGAATATTGAAACTATAATCATTCAAAAACGAAAGTTATGGAAAAAGATAATAAAGAGTGTACGAACCTTGACGTAGCAACTGAAATGAACAAACAATGCAAGTCAGTCAGATACCTCAGAGTAACTCTTACCTACATGGTGGAACTGTTGGTGTGTCACTAGTTTTCATCTCGTCGAGCGCGTCAAATAAGTCTTGGGATCGACATTACTAGCACAGATAGAGTAAAAATTGTATCATTGGTACCTTTCTTCAATGCCTTTCATTCGCCATACATTTTACAAAAGTTACTCACAAGACTGCAAAATTAGTATTACTGGAATTCAAGGTTCTAAAGCGAAGCATTCTTTCAAAAGCCTTTCCTTTGTTCACAAGCATTTGCTTTGTTTACTACAGCCGAAGTTCATTTATAATCGAACAATCTAGTGTTTATTAGTAATGAATGTGGATCGAGACTAATGATTTTGTTCATTATAACTGAATGTTTATTATATTCGAGCTCACTATACCCAGAACTGACTTTACTAAAATGTTGAACAGGAGTGATTCAGGCTTTGAATTAATGTTGCCGAATGAAAAAAACAAAAACAAAAAAAAACAACAACCAAAACAGAGATAATAACTAGCGTCAATTGGTCCTAGTTATTTTAGTCTCAGATATGCATTGTATGAAACTCGATGATGATTGTCAAATGAAGCTGTTACTCTCCCGTTCTGCGCTGGTGTAGTAATATAATTCAAGCTCGTGTAATTATAGTCATCATTACATTATTGTTTCATAATGAACTATTATCGTAATAAACTATTTCATTTGTTTATATCATTATTTATTTCATTGTTTCCGGCAAAATCAACTATTTTATCCTCTAATCAATTTATTTTATTTATTATGTGCTTTTATGCAAATTATTCATTTATTTATTGTTGTTATTTTCATTTCACTCTTAATACAATTGACATATACTGAAATGGGCCAATTATTTTACAACTTCAAAATAACATTTTAATTAAAATATGAAATGTCTGATTTATTTTAGCAGATACGTAATATTTAGTGATTTCATCTTAAATTTCTCGCATTCATTTACAAATTGACATACAATAAAATATTGAAGTCGTAGGCTTTTGCGGCCAGTCATGTAAATCATTTTCGCTGTTCGGGTGACGCCGCGTCGAAGTAACTCTTAACTCGGCAACACAGTCTTCGACGCGGCGTCACCCGGACAGCCAAGATCACATACAATAAAATACTGTATGCTACTGGGGAATCAACGCATTTGATTGTCTAGTGAAAGTATTAGCCCGATAATAAAATATTATTTAACCCTTTTCTACTGCACGTTAATTTTACTGTGAATCAATGTTGAACTATTAAGAATGGAAATTTAAAACATAGAAAAAATAAATTGTCATAAGACAAAACTTTCAATTAATTTTGGTAAAATTATTTCCTAGAATTTATAGAACGAGCGTTGGAGAGCTTCAAAAGATCCAAAAAATTATTTAATACAAAACACTGGATTAATGAAAATGCCGTAATTAATCCCCTTACCTCACACTATAAAAAAACTTATTTGGCCAAAAGACCTTGGATATTAAAAAAACGTAAAAATTTGGCAAGTCTAGAAATAGTAAAAACAACAAATTTCAAACAAACTAAACCTTCAATGATCGAAAGAGATACGGACATCGATTTATGGGTCTGATATACATGTACGGACGAACAATCTGACGGAGATTTAGATCACTCAATTTTTCGTTACCAGGAGACCCTAAAACGTGTATTTCCGATTAAATCACGAAATCTACTCTCTGTAGCATTACATAAATTTCTATTCTACGTATATTTCTTATATTTTCGAACGTGTTCGTGAACGTAAAAATAAGGCGACGCGACTTCCACTTAGTGAAAAAGTCAAACAGTTTGACTTAAAATAAACGGCACCGAACTCTGGTGTTTGCCTCACAGAGATCAACAACCTCAACCACAAAAGAGAAAAGTAAGCGATACATGCAGACACAGGTCTGCGAGAATGTGAGAATGAGGGAAGACGAATTGTTTTGAGAACACGTGCCGAAGCTTCATCGCCGAGCCTTAAGGTACTGCAGCAGAGGCCGCCGCAATGCACCGCAAGCTGTTTGTGCTGTGCGTCGTGCAATCGCTGCTGGCCGTTGCAGCCGCGAACGTCCTCTGGGGCCACGTTGAGGATGCCCGGGTGAGCGCAGCGTGGAATGACGCCAAATTCGGCGTCTTGGAAGGGAAGCATATTGCCCGCCACGCTCGCGCCCTCATATACCCAAACAATGGAGTCTACAAGGTGAGGATATGAACATGATAAGGTAATCTCTGTTTAGAGCGATTCGGATTTATGATAGCTAATTTTAATTATCTCTGAGATGTTGATTCCATCTCCACCCTCAATAGCAGAATAACTATTAAAAGATCGGAAAAATTCTAGCGTCTAGGCATTAAAAACTAAAATTTTGAGACCAAAGGCCTCAAAGAAACGTTTACCAAACAGTAATCTACAGGATGAGTTCTTGAACGTTCTATTACATTTTTGCTGGTCCGGGGCTTATTAAAATTACCCCATGTGCTCAGAGACATGCAGAATACGCAACTAAATGTGAATGAGACTGACAGAGAGAGGCAGGCAGAGAGAGAGAGAGAGGGAAAGAGGGAGAGAGAGAGTCAGACAGACATAGGTAGACGGAGAGAGAAGGGAGATGGAAAGAGAGGGACGGAGAGAGCAAGGGAGAGGGAAGGAGAAAGAGGGAGATGAATGGCAGAACAACGTCTGCCGGGTTTCACTAATTGAATCTAAATAAACAATTTTGATAATTTTTTAGTTCTTTTGGAAAATCTTAATTATAAACTAACAAATACGGCGACAAATTAAATTCCCCGTCTAACCAACATTCTGGCGATATTATGGAGAGATAATTGCAAAAATTACGAATAATGCGGAAAAGTACGTGTTGTTGTAGCGCCAGGATTTACCACCTCCAATAACTGAACTGCCCATGCACATAAGAGTCTGATTTTTAAAGAACTATTATACTTTCTCTATTTTTAGTACGAGATATTTACGTTTTGCTGCGGGAAATAGATTTCGAGAAATCTCTGGAAATACAGATTTTGAGATCCTCTGCAACAGAAAAAAGCTTTTTTTGAAACGTCTGTCTGTTTATCCGCCCGTCCGTTTGTAAAGAACACTAGCGCTCAAACCACTGGTACGATTTTTCCTGCTGTTTTAATGAAACTGTTGACTTGACCAAAAAATGTCATCATTATGTACTTTGTATTGATGAATTTGTTTAGTTATTTTTTTTCAACTTTTCGACCTTTTAATTGCAGCACGCAAATATGTAGTCACATTGTAGTATAAGTAACAAAAACATATGTCAATTGATACGTACTGTAAAAATTATGTCTCACAATATTTTTGAGGGTTAGTTAATTTTGTGAAAATTGTTCATTACTGATGTTGCCATATTGGGTTGATAGGGACTTGATACAGGTGAGTCCAAATAGGTAGACTTCAATGTTGCAAGTTAGAATGCCGATTTATGCATAACTGAGTTGGGTTCAAGGCGTATAGGGGGATTTCAAGTCCCTTGTGCATTGAAACTACACCTCAGTCCTTTCATAATCTCTTCTCCTGACAGGTAACTGCGTGTGTAATTTATGTAACTGAGGATCTGAAACCCTACACTCTGAAGAATAGTGCAAGTACCTAGACGAATCCATTGTATACTATGAGCAATTATGTGAAGATACAGGTCCCACCGGAGTCTATGGAATGTTCGGAGAACGGGAGGAAGCTCTTGACTGTGAATGTTCCCAGGGAAGCTGTAGGTACCGCCAGAAGCCCTGTTAGATCTTTCAAGCGCCGATAAGTAGCAGCTGGGAAGAATGTGGGGCAAAACTAAAAAAAAAGAGCCTACTCAAGTGAATAGGGAATTAACTAGTACGAGGAAATATGTGCCATTCTGCAGCACCATGAGATAATTTGTGCTATCTTGCTCACCATGTAAACTTGCAAGAAATTAAAATTTTAAACGAGATACAGTTGCCTTACTAGGGAGATACTCGGGCTCAGAGAGTTACACGAATTATCGACAAGATTTTATTTTATTTTTTTAAATTGGGGGAGTGAGAGAGAGCGAGTGAGCGAGAGTGAGAGAGAGCGAGAGCGAAAGCGAGAACGAGCGAGAGAGCGAGAGAGAGAGAGAGAGAGGGGAGAGAGTCATGAAGTCTATCCTATTCCGGAAGTAAAAATTAATTTTGTTTTTATTTTCAAACTTGTAAAATCTTGTCACAAATATTTTTCAAAAATGATCTATTGTCCTTAAAGCTTTTAATGCCTACAATTTGTACGTTATACCCAGGGAAAAGTACATTCGTGTATATATAGGTCTTGAAACCACCGATCTAATTAAGAAAAACGAAACTATTTTTTGTTAGTGATACTGCGATTGTTTGTAGTGATACTGCGATTAAACTATTTGAATAATGACATTAAGCATGTTGATTGAAACAAATCGGTTAAACATATGATTTATGGATTAGAGTTGAATGTAGAAGTTCAGAATCTTTATTAAAATATGCAATTTAAAATTAACCAATGTTCTACTTGTATTTTATAATTATAATAGCAGCCAGTATTATAATTTTTAATATTAAGGGTATGAAACACTTTATCAGAAAGCTACCTTCACTATTCTTTTTACTCTTCTCAGTTCATTATCGGGCTTGGAATGCCGCTACAAATACCCAACAAAACGATAGGATTGGGAGTCAACATTCAATTCCAGTATGCGCTGCCTCGCCAGATATCGCAGTTATTGCACCCCATTGTCGTGAATGGTAAAAACCACCGACACAGCCGCGCTGCCTTGTACGGATCTGTGGAGATGGCTCTCGACAGGTAGGTTTCACCATATGGATCAATGTACAGTGTCATTACCAATTGATTTATATTAATAAAATTTCCTCCAGCGCGTAAAGAGATTAGATCTAAGAAGAAGTAATGATACTCATTGCATTATTTATAAATGAACAGTTAGGGAGTAATCGCCGTGGGGACTAAAAATCAACCGAAATTCTAGACGCAAATGCTAACGGCGCATTTTGGATTTTCCGATGTAAACTAAATTTTCAACGATGAATCATCATACCAGAGGGAAATCAATTACTTTGTACTTTACCTTACGTATTAATTTCTGTAGATGTGCCACATAACGATAACACATAAAATTATTTTATTTTTATATAACTTCCGCCGAAATGTTTGCAAAATGCCTCAGAAAGGCGATAGATCCACTTATTTTGGATCACTATAATTTATGTAATTCTCACACTATACCTTTCTTTTTATTTTGCAACATCTAAAGCTTAGAGACTTGTACTTATGTAATGTGACATGGCCAAAAAGAAAGATGAAAGACATTGCATCCACTACAGAGATCCAGAGTACCAATTTCAGAAACGTAGAAGAGTGACAAGATTGAATTTTTGTTAGGTTATCTTCCAGACTATTAATATAATGCGCATTGCAATACAAAACTAAAAAAACAAAACCAGATCAAAACCCGGCTGTTTGTATCATAGCTTACAGTAAATTCAAATTTATTTGTATGAAATGTGCACTACAACATAAGTAAGTAATAACCAATATAAAGTTTGTGTACTATTTCAGTAATAAATTACAAATTTTGGGAATCTGTACAAGAACATTTCATTAAATTCATATTAGTAGTTTAGAAATAACTTACTAAATGTTTTAATTTCAATACAAAATCTATTTATTTAAATTACTCATTAATTTTAGTACACAAATTAAAAATAACTGACTAATGGATGGCATAGAAACTGGATTTGGAGAATAATTACAAACTAGTAGAAATATAATTTTGTAGTCAATTCAATTTAACAAAGAAATTATTACTAATTTACTTTTTCTGTACAAGACCCGGACGAATGCACTCCTTCAATAGAACAAATCTACTTCATTGTAGTAGTGAGCTAACCAAAACTAAACGCTAACTATTTTCGTTAGTGAGCTAACTAAAAAGGGACTACTTGCAACTTTGTGTGAAGAGATAAATTTGTAATTTTCTGGGAGATTGTAGCCTTACAAATAAGGAAATGTGTGTAGAGTGCGTGTGTGTAGAGCCAAGTTGTGTTTGGATCAGGCGCGGCCTCCTGGGGCGCGCGTGCCTCCTGCGCGCGGTGTGCGAGGCGGCGGAGGCGCCGCTGCTGCACGAGGGGCTGCTGGGCGAAGTGCTGCACCTCCTCCTCACGTGAGTTCATCACTTCTTCGGAGTCACAAAACAATCACCACAACGCTTCTCTTCTCATTTTTCTTCAGAAAATGTACTCTTCTATTAAGTTCATTATTTCATATGCTTATGCGTTATCTGTGTTGGGCATTCCTCATCTCTTACGCCGGTTGCTACTTCTGAGAAATCGGAGTCTCCCCAAGGACCCAAGAATCACAAGATGTGAGGGGAATCTAGCTTTGAGGTCTGTGAAATTGGTATGAGATGCCCGTTTCCATGCCTATAGTGAAAAGCCTCTGGGTACAGCCGTTAGAATCCAACTACTAACTGGGACAACCGTGACCCTTCTTTTCGGGAGTTTATCCATCCGTCGTTAGACCGGATAATTCGTTATTTTTTTGAAATCCTATCCTTCAATGGATTTTCTGAAAAAGCCAAGACGATCTGCTTCTCTTCAAAAGTGTAAGTTCTGGAATCTTCTCATCCAACCGACAGTCTACATGAACTGGATCTTGAAATCCCAAATAATTTTTGAATTGATGTTCTTGTTCACCATATCCATATTGTGCTTCCACCATTGACTGATTGCCTACACCCATATTTTCTGGGTAGATGTCAATGTATTACAGTGGTACTGCCATGGAGTGGTTTCAAATCAGGTTGTACAATATTGCTAAATGCACAGTGTAAAAATCAATCTTCACTTGCCCTCCTCGATAATCTTATCCATTTGGTTTTTAATATTTTTAGGCTTCAGAGCCTGTGCTTTAGCTACTAGGATCAGACCTTTTTAACCCTCGCACCATATGTTTCTTTATATCAAGTACTATATCTAGGATCTTTTTGGACTCCCATCTTCACTGATAAATGGAAGTGGTAAACATGAATGTGTACGGCAACTTATTGGGTGCAAAAAATTTATTTTATAAAAGAATACCTTTTCTACTTTTTTTAAATAAAATATCAAATATACTCTATTCCTATTAAATATTTCATATAAAGAGTATCATTCATCGTACGTAGCCTTCATTATTGATATCCTATATTGTTTAAGAAATATTTATAGGAGTTCGTGAAAGTTATTTCAAGATAAATCAAATACGAGACAAAATTGACGGTATCTGTCACATTTTTTTATGGCCATGACAATATGTTTGAAATGAGAATGAGAAAATTACAGGCAATCCGGCCCCACGTAATAAAAAAGTTAATAACTAATAAAATTTGGAACATATGTGAAATGGTTATGTACCTGATTAATAAGTGCCAGAAGACATATCTAGAAGATTGAAATGATCCTGCAAATGTTCAGGAAAATATTAACAAATTAATGATCGAGGAGTCCAAAAAGACTTCAGATATGGTACGGATTAAGATTCGGCGGCGAACCCAAGGTCAGAGATTTGTCCACCTTTTCTTCGATATATCGTGCGTATTGTCCTTGGAGCGCTTTCCCATACCAACGTAATCGGCGCTTTTGTAGTTTCATCTCGCTGTGGTGATGAAGAAGGCTTTTTGCATATTGAGATACTCTTCTCACGTGTTTCAACCACTTTATCCCAGAGTTTTGATGTAATCTACCAGTGTTGGCATCTCTATTAGAGCTGTTCCTGCTTTGAATTTTCTTTTCTTGTTGAAGTTCATGACTGACCAATTTGCGTGCGATATAGTCTTTCAACCTCTCTCTGCGGATGGTGAGTGGGAAAAGCTGTAAATAGCTTTCTGCCCTGGCCGAATTTTCTGATCTGGAGTATGCAGAAGTACTTATGTAGACTGGTTATTATTATTATTATTATTATTATTATTATTATTATTATTATTATTATTACTATTATTATTATTATTACTGAAAAGTAATTGATTTAAATTATATTTATAATATTTTGAGATATTGCAAAGAAACTCCAATACTTTCTTGTTCACTTGCTCTAGGGAGAGCAGAGGAGCTAGTATTGACAAATATAAAATGTTAGAAACGTAATCTAAGTGAAATTTCTGCAACTTCTCAAAAACGTGCCCCAGTTTCTTTCTCATAATCTTTGTGTAAATCAAATAAGCAATTTCTTTTGGACAATCAAATGCACTACGTCTCAATTCACTGTAAACGTCCGCCACCATTTCGTTTTGCCGATAAGAATCGGCCAACTAGAACGTTCATCACAGGCGTCTCCTCCTGTTTCAGTCCGAGCCTGGGCCACGCGCCTTGGGAGCTGCTGGCGGAGTACCGCGCGGCGGAGGAGGCGGGGGCGGCGGGCGAGGACTGCGCACAGCGCTTCGCCGCTTGCCCGCCCGGCGCCGGCCTCCTCGACCACATCACGTGCCTGCGCCCGCTCGACGATGAGGACGATGAGGACGACGAGGACCACGACCTGTGGCGTCGCTCGCCCCCGTACTGGGACGCCATCCTGGATTCATCTTCCTCCTGGACGCCTTGACCTGATTTGTTTTATGACATGTAAACTTAAAAAAACTACATAAACTATTGCTATCAAATAAACTTTTAATTTCATCTTTTCCGATTCCTGAAACTGTAACATTGTTTATTATTTTGGTCTCTGCTGATATTATTTTCATCTTTTCTGATTCCTATTGGTTCACAAATATGGAATCGGGTCCTTGAATACACGATCCTGTCTGTTACTTATTCTTCAGGTCAGCAACTAAAAGGATGTGGATTTCTTAGAAGTGAGAGTTCAAGGTACGTGAATCTCAAAAGTTGAAAACGAGAGACGGCACGATTGGCCAAAATGTTCTCAAAATTAAATATATTTCATTTAATTAGCAATTGCCGACCCGGATGACTGAGCTTCGGTCCGAAGGGCCGCGGGTTCGAAGTCAGCCTTGGGCATGGTTGTTTGTCCCTTATCTCTCTCACGTATATGTTGTGGAGGGCCATGCGTTCTGCTAGCTCTAGATCAGAGGAGCCCGAAAGAGTGTTAGTGTTTAATATACTCCAATATGCGTGCCATCGGGACGTAAAGGGTAAAGGGCTGTCGGCTGAAAGAAACCCTGTCAAGAAAAAAAATAGCAATTTCTACTTCTTTTACTGTATGCTGTACGGGTCTGAAGTAATTTCCAGTACCGTTGAAGGGTCCGTTGTTTGTGTCAAGTGAGTCAGTGGTGGACTGCATGACATGAATGGGTGCCACAGACGGGGGGCAGTCAATGAGGTCGGCCGCAGGGGGAGGAGCAATGCAGTTTGTTTTCCAAGGGCCAAGCAACGCCCGAGTGAAAAGTAGTAACCGAATGGTGTGGAGAGAAGACGCCTCGATGCAATGGGTACTATTGCTGCTTGGTGTGGTGACGAGATCGGCCGAAGGTTTTCTTTGGGGGCATGTGGAGGACACGCATGTAAATACGGCGTGGAATGACAAATTTACATATGAGGGTGAACTGGAGACACTCCGAGAAGAACGTTCCTTAGTCTACCCCAATGGTGGTATTTGCAAGGTAAGTTTATTTGCGTGAATTCTATTAATAATAATAATATGAAGTTGTGAAAATATACGAAGTAGTAATGTGAAAAGAGTAAAATAATAAGGATTAGTGCTGATGTAGAGAGGCGAGATAGTTCATGAAAATCTCTTTTAATTTTGTAATTGTATTCACTTCTCGACGACTCTCTTTGAATCCTTATAATTCTTCAGTTAGACATAAAATCAAATAAATCTTTCGAATAATAAATTATGTATTCGAGATAATTAAAAACTAAATTTAGAAAATATTAGTACAACACAATATCAAAAGGAAAGAACTTTTAATCTTCACGAGCAATCACTCATTACTACGTTGTCAAAGTTGACTTATTTTCTCGACCTGAAAAAAATGTCAACAAAAAATACAACAGAAATAATCTATATAATTTTATTCAACAATATTCATAATTTCTTTGATAGAATAAAAAATATGGATGACTGCAATCAATTGCATTTGTCATTGGAAAATCTATTTCAAATGCGGTAGCATATCAAAAAAGCTCTCAATATCTACTTTTTTGCTACTTCAAATTTTATTTATTTTCAATTTATATTCACATCGCCTTGGGTTATCACTATTACCCATCCGTAAACTTTCTTCAAAATGTATTTATATTTTTATTGCTCACGTTGTCCACTTATTTGAATGCAGAACGGACACTTAGAAATTTCTATCAAGATTTAATAATCCATTCGTCCAACATGGATTCTCGAACGATTTAGTAAGTATACTTCTGCGAAAAACGACTGGGATATGCTATTGCCGCAATGACACGGGATCTATGATTTGATTTCTTTATAATACGAAAGGAATTTCCCATATTTTCTTCAATAAATATTTCAAATATGACATCGAAACATTTAAATATACACAAACAATAACAATAATGAAATGAGAAAATCAAACAAGAGTTGCAAAATAAATAATTTACATTTTAAATTATTTATAAGAAAACAGATTTTTACATTCAACTTTGACATGTTTAATATTTATTGAACGTTTCACCAAATTCAAGAACCTTAAGTTACTTCACATAAAACTTTTTACTTTTCTTTAGAAGGACAGCATCCGAAACTTGTTTAGAGGACACGTCCATCAGTTTATTAACCACGCTTAAATATTGACTAAATTAACTAAATACATTTTCCTCCAATTCAAAAACTTAATGAATATTTAATCCTTAATACTAAATAAAACGCACCAAGATTCGCTCCTTAAATACTAAATGCGTATTTGCTTGCCTGTGCTGCAAGGTCTTTTGTCACATATTTATTTCAAAGCTTTATTCCCATTGGCCCTCACATGCGTGAAATTACAATGCATTTCGCAACATATTAAAAACTTTCAATAACCTTCCAAGTAAAATTCTAAAAATTCTGAGTTCACACTACACGTGTCCAATTTAGTCGCTCCCATCATTCACTCTTTCTCCCTCGAAACACAGCATTTTCCCCATTTTTAATTTTTGGCGCTTCTCAATTGATCTATTTCCATCGTGGGCGCTTTTGTCTGTCCTTAACCATGCACCAAAATTCAATCCTTAATACTAAATGCGCATTTTCTTGCCTCTGATGCAACGTCTTTTGTCACATATTTCTTTCAATGCCTTATTCTCATGGAATAGTTGTCCAAATCGTGATAAATTATATTGTTTTATTAAAATAAATAGTCTTAGCACTAACTAAATAGGTTTCTTTGTTTTGAAGACAACATTTTAATACTGTTTACATTTTTCTATTAATTTATGTGAAGGACTTGTATTTACATCGTCCGTGATCTGCAATTTTCAAGAACCAAAATATTTCGAGATATTCTGTACACACTTTTTCGCATTATTTGTAACGGCTCCGCAATATTAGACTATTACATGATCCTGCAAAAGTATTTCTAACTAGCAAACATTTCAGGCCTATCGAGTTAACTTGCCATGCGCTTCATTGCTACACTTTGCAGTCGGTTACTTTTATTTTAAAAAATACAGTAATACGAATGAAAATAAAATGAAATATGCCGGGCGATTCTTTTGTTTAACATATACGTGGCAACAATCAGTGTTGTTGCCACGCGAAAAACCATCGAGAAAAACCATTATGCGTCGTAGAGCAAAAATTACCTCTAGGTACAGAGGTTTAATCAACGCCATCAACTACATAGATCTATTTAGGTGGCGTTGATTTATTTCCCGATCTATGCACTAAGATTGCAGGGCCAAAACACGCAAACACACATTTTTGGAAATTTCTTAGAATTTTCTGGTCAGATCCGAAAACAATATATTTTTCCCGCCAGGAGATCGAGACGCGTCGAATGACCCCTCATATCTCTAGATTGGTGCATGGGACTAGGTCTATCAGTGAATGACAGATCCGCACACATGCACACTCACAGTTACTCAAATACTAAATGAGAATAAGATCACCATTTATTCACTTTTTGTTACCAGGGCCCGACAATGGGAATTTTTCTGACGAAAGATTGCCGATTTACGTCGCAAGATTACGATACTTTCTCTTTACTACTTACGTAGTAAGGCGAGAATGTAAATGTAAGGTATCAACTTCTCTTCAAACAATAACAGCTGTATTATAAATATTTCCAATGCTATTGGTGAATACAAATATATTTTTTTTAAATTCACGAATGAATAATAAATAAAACATGCTAATAATTTACCTATTTAATTTCTGTTCAACTGTTTTCATGATTTATAATAATGATATCATTAGTTGTACCATTTCGCAATACGACGTATGTCGTATACGAAGAAGTATTTTCTCTGAAAGTTATCTTCGTTACCTTTTAACTGCAACGCTTTACTCATTACAGTTTATCATTGGACTGGGCATCCCTGTCCCGTTACCAAATAAGACAATAGGACTGGGTGTCAACTTTCAGTTCCAATACCCTGTTCCTAGCAAGCCAGAGCAGTTGTTTCCGCCGATTCCGTTGAAAGGACGTCGCATCCGCCACAGCCGAGCAGCTTTGTACAGTTCTGCAGAGAAGGCCCTTGAAAGGTAAATTGATTCTTTATTTTGGGTTTTCCCGAGTGCGTCAATTGCTATGGTCACTAGTTTCATAAGTGTTATGCGTGTTATATTTCGGAAGGTTAGAGTAAAACTACAACGTGAGAACCGTCACCGTTATAGTCGTCTTGAGGGGAAGAAGTCAAGAAGTCTATACTTGAGTTTCTGTAATCTGGTGATGGCAGCTGATCAGCTGTTACGGCTTCGTCCAATCGGGAGCTTAAACGTCACCACAGTGACGTCACCGTGATGACGTTTTAGCTCTCGATTGGATGACACCGTAACAGCTGATGAAGTGTCATCAGTTAGGTTAGTAAAAACCAAGTATAGGTAACACCGCCAAAGGGATATCGCCCCTGCCGGGACAAGCTCTAAACTTCGGACTAGTCTTCCGATTTTGTGTGCTAGTGTAGTGCATGTAAATGTAAGAGTGTGTGCAAGGCACATGGTTGAGGTGTCGCGCGTGGTTCGAGGCCCGTTTGTTCAAACTGTACCACAATTCACATGGTATTGATCGGGGAAACCATCAGGCATAGCAGGCGGAGAGGGAAGAAACAAAAAAGGTGTAAATTATTTTAAATAATTTTTAATTTAATTTTCAATCACAAAACAAAATCTTACAAATATTCTAACATTTTCTAAACATGTGCTTCTCACAAAACTTGAAACAATTTCATCAAAATTTGAATACGTTGCTTGCTAAGATTAATTTAAAAAACAAGAACGTATATTAGAACCAATTAGAATTGCTATCGTTACAAAAAACATGTGAACCGAGTAACAGCTTTAGAACATCATTTTCTATTACTATTTAACATTTCCCTAAAACAACATACCTTTCTAACGAGTGGTGTATTGCCTGGGTTTATTATCTTGTCAGTCACGTATTTAAATCCAAATAATATTTAGTATATCAAATATTGTCCACAAAGAGAACAGTGATATTTTTAATCATTCATGGCTGCCATCAAATTTATCCTTATTATTACTGTCGTCGTTGCGATTTGAAAGAATTTGAATGAATGAACGATTCAATGAATAAATAAAAAATAATAATCTACAATTTCTACAGAAAAAAGTACAGCATTTACGCTGGAAATCTTCTTCTTCCACTATACAACACGAAGGATTTAATGTGAAAAGTGTTTTTAGGTTTGTCTTCATCCCTTCGGAGACAGAGCGTAGACCGTTGAAATATAAAATAGCTTACTCTGCATTATCAAATGATTTCAACGGCATTTGCATTTACACAACAGCGCGTTTTCGCTCTTGATTTGACGGGAAGTGTTCTCCTCAGAAGCGGCCTCCCGGGGCGCGCGTGCCTCCTGCGCGCGGTGTGCGAGGCGGCGGAGGCGCCGCTGCTGCACGAGGGGCTGTTGGGCGAAGTGCTGCACCTCCTCCTCACGTGAGTTCATCACTTCTTCGGAGTCACAAAACAATCACCACAACGCTTCTCTTCTCATTTTTCTTCAGAAAATGTACTCTTCTATTAAGTTCATTATTTCATATGCTTATGCGTTATCTGTGTTGGGCATTCCTCATCTCTTACGCCGGTTGCTACTTCTGAGAAATCGGAGTCTCCCCAAGGACCCAAGAATCACAAGATGTGAGGGGAATCTAGCTTTGAGGTCTGTTGAATTGGTATGAAAAGCCCGCTTCCATGCCTATGTTGTTAAGCCGGGGAAGCCCCTGGATACAGCCTCTAGAATCCAAGTACTAACTGGGACAACCGTGACCCTTCTTTTCGGGAATCTTTCTATCTATTATATAAGTAATATGCATTATTACTATAGTGTTCTTTGATGCTCACATCCAATTTTTTCGTGATTCTCATCATAGTTATAGATAAAACCATTTATTCAATTTTCTTATCGTCATAATACTCGATGTTTCAGTCCGAGCCTGGGCCACGCGCCTTGGGAGCTGCTGGCGGAGTACCGCGCGGCGGAGGAGGCGGGGGCGGCGGGCGAGGACTGCGCACAGCGCTTCGCCGCTTGCCCGCCCGGCGCCGGCCTCCTCGACAGCATTTCCTATCTGCGTTCCATGGAGGAGGATGAAGACGACGACCTGTGGCGTCGCTGGCCCCCGCATTGGCAGACTATCTTTCCATAGAGACTCTTTGTCATCGCCCTTCCATTACACCTTCCAGAACGCCGTCAAAGTAAATTGATTTATGAAAGAAACATGCAATATACAGTGGACTCCGGTTATAGTAAACTCGGATATAGTGAACTCTCAGTTATAGTGAATCTAAGTCACTGGTCCCGTTTCACTTACAATACAGATAAGCATATGAAGATTTGGTTATAATGAACATTGAACCTCGGCTATAGTGAACGTACGAAATATTTCCTGGAAATTAATTCCCTTCGGAAAAGAAATATCGCTTCTCTGCCAAAAATTGCAACTCAAGGCAGCTTGAAAAATATATCGTCGGCCAAAGGTCACAATCCAAGAAGTCGCCCCTGAGGTGGAGATAGAGGACCCGGCAGGTTTCATTCAGTGATCACTTTCATTAGTCGCTTGCGCCATGCCGGTACCGAAAGGATCTCCTAAGATACTAGATGAGTAAAAGGGCCGTCGGAGAGTGGTACGGTGTTCCAAGAGTGCAAAAGGCATTGAAGGCCGTCAAAACTGCAATACGATACATAGAGACAGTGGACAATGCAGAATCTAGTATGGAGAACTCGAGAAGGATCTAAAGAAATTAATGATGAAAAAAGGATGAAGCAAACAATTGAAAATAAGTATTTTTAATGTCAAATAAAGATATAGCTCGTGCTGTTGTATGTATTTTGCTACATCTTTGTATTAATAAAATTAAGATTATGGAGAAATTCTATTTCATTTTGACATCATCGGATATAATTAACCCCTGATATAGCGAACAAAAAATGTTAGTCTCCAGAAGTTCACTATAAACGGAGTCGACTGTATTTCGTTCGCGGATGCAGTGATAAAACAGTAACACCACAATCCACAATTTTTGAAGTTAGGAATTTATTTTTACCTCCAACGCAATGTTCAAGATTTGTTGATACTTTGAAAATATGTTCAGGATTAAGGTACTGAAAGGTGTGCTCTTGCATACTAGGTGCATCCTTTGTGTTATGATATATTATTATTATTATTATTATTATTATTATTATTATTATTATTAAAGTAATGATTTATGTTAATATATCTTTAACATTATAATAATAATTATTATTATTATTATTATAGTAATAACTTTTGATGATATAAAAAATGTGCAACAAAACTTAAAGTGTATTGCTAAGTGATTGCAAGTCGAGCAAGGACAGTAGTGTCCACGGTTCTAAAGTACACGTTTCGGTTATTCCAACAAACAAATAAAATTCAATAAAAACGTAGGAAATAAACTTAATTTCAACTTCTTTGGTTAGTTTACTTTCTTAGAAAAGGTAATGTTTACAAATGATCTTTGATATTTGGAAATTATGCACTATTAACATACAAATATATAAGACTTCGTAATATAGTTCTCTCACTATATTACGTAGTATTTCTATGCTTTCACTTAGCTACCAACTAGGATTTCCTCTTAAAAGATCCCCATGGATTTCACTAATAGGTTTTATCTTATGACGCTATAATTTCTCTAATCAGCTTGTTGCTAATTTCAGCCATGTAATTCCCCGATTGTTCCACATATTTCTCCGATACACATAAACACACTCAAACTTACTACGCAATAATTCACCTATTGTATATTTTGTGCAACACAACACATACATTTTCGTAATAAACTTTTGCAAAAATTAGTGTATGATTTTTTTCTAATCACCTGAAGAAAACAGAAGAATTAAAATATTCTCTTTGTAGCTAAAAGTTCCTCCATCTAATAATAAAATTGGATATTTCGATAGAATCATGATGTTTATTCCGGGGGCTGCAGCACCATAGTCTCATTTTTACAGGCATGTAGTACGTAAGAGTTTCCGAAGTAAGTAAGAAAAGATAGCTATATCTCCGTGATCGTATTTATTGGAAACAAGTGAAAAATAAAGGTTCTAAAAATTAATGTATTTAAAAGTTTCCTACTTAGCCTGAATGATTTTTTAAATGGAAAATATTATTTCTTTTTCCAACGTACTGAAAAATGTCACCGTAGTTTAACCAGAAACAAAGAAAAGAGTTTGAATAATTTTAAAAATCCAACTCGGTTAAATTTGTTCTATGTGAGTTTTGACTGGTAATAAATGTTGCATTTGACTGATTAAAAGAGTACAATACTCAGTTTAAAAAATACAAAGTGGACATATTAAGACTTTAGTAAACAGTCCATCCATTTAATGAGAATATCAGCGGACGAAATACATCACTATGTTGTGATAACAACTTCAAATATTTTATGCAATAACGGAAAGTGTTATTAAATCATATATATATATATATATATATATATATATATATATATATATATATATATATATATATATATCATTAAGAACGCTTGAGTGTCTTTCTGCTGCCTATCTGACAAGCTTGCATTTTTATTCAAGATGCTGCCGCCTCGTTGTCCTGGGCTAGTCGGAGGTTTCACGAAGGCTATG
Source organism: Teleogryllus occipitalis (assembly GCA_011170035.1). Taxonomy (NCBI): domain Eukaryota; kingdom Metazoa; phylum Arthropoda; class Insecta; order Orthoptera; family Gryllidae; genus Teleogryllus; species Teleogryllus occipitalis. The sequence continues at coordinate 241,457 of BLKR01000532.1, read as the reverse complement.
AACTTCCACCGAGTTGAGTTATTAAGTTGGAAACGTAATCTTAAAGTTGTTTCACAAACTCTATCTTCATTAAGAAATATTATTCTGAATTTTTTATACTATTACCAATTTTTGAAAAACAAAAATCTCGATGTGAGAAGAAATAAATTATATTAAATAACTTACTGCTGAGCATAATGGCTACCTAGATACAAAAACGTATGAAAAATTAAAAGAAACACTAAAACAGGATTGTACTAGATCAGAAGATGTTTTAATTTATTTGAGTGGAATCGTCAGTGCAGTATCATCCGGAACCATCCGGTCAAATAGCTTAACTGATTAGAAATGTGTGTGCGAAAATTGTCTCTCATTTATCGTAAGACTTACCATATATCGGCTATTGCTTGCTAGAATTATTAAAAGATAATACAGTTTTCGAGGAAATCGTTAATTTGGTATAATGATTATAGTAAAAACAGGCATACTCCGTTTCTTAAAGTGGACGAGAAGAGAACTTTAACGCTGTTCTCTTTCCTGAGATAATGATCTCTAATTAGTGTTTTGACGTTGGCTTTAACTCGATTAATGACGTTAAGATTTATCGCAGTGGTCAATGACGATGAGCCGTCAATTATTAATTATGGTTCAGATGTGATAAGTAATTGTATGAGAAGCCAACCATGCCACTCTGTCACGTGGCAAAATAACTCGCACCTAATGGGGGGACTAGAACCCACAGCCGTGGGCTCCGTGTACTTCGCTTTCCAACTGTTATTGATTGATTGATTTTGTGTTTTCGGGATCGATATGTTCATTAGTGCCGTAAGTGACGTGCATGCTATGTCCTAGGATGACGCTGTGTCCCTCCCCACTGAAACGTATCCACAGGCCTACAGGCCGACTTACGTAGCATCTCCCTCCTATATTTGGGTGTTTATAACGTGGCATCTGAGGGTGGTCTCACCAAGATGGAATATGGGATGACCTTTTTCGTCTTTCTCGGTCCTGCTGCAAGATGGCGCATGATCGCGACCGTATCGAGCAGTGCTTCAGATTAAGCGACTCTAGTGGCACGATCGAGAAAGACGCTAAAAGCTGTGCATTACTTCACCTTGGAGATACTAAACTCAGATGCCTCGTTAGAAAAAACCATGTATATTATCTCCGTTAGCTCATGTATAACCCGTGAAATATGCATTAACCCATGTATAGTGGACTCCTGGCGTATGTACAGTGTCATGTAGACCATGAAAGTATAAAAATGTAAGGGGAGAAGAGGGGATAAGGGTGACGAAGGAAAGATCGCGCGCCGTCCGTGGCCCGTTTGTTAAGATTCTGTTACAGCATTCCCCTGATGTTTAACTAAGAAACCATGTAAAACTACTGCTCACAGCAGTCAATCAATGGAATTTTCCTCCTGAATTCGACCTAGTGTCGAAAATCCGCCACCGATGGGACTCGAACCCTAGGATATTCCGGTCAGAGACGCTGCAGTGGAAACAACCGGTTTTCTAAGCCATTTCAGCCAGTAACGTTCCTTCAAACTCCTACGTCATAGAGGCAGCCGTAATGTGGGAAAATATTCACATTTCAAAGATTAAAGCAATGGCATTTTCCAAATACATTGAAAAAGAAACTAGCGACCTCCTATTTAGGCCATTGCTCGTTTCTTCCTCGTATAGGCCATCCACAAGCAAGAAGTAACGAACAGATGCTAATGCAGGAAGAACAATCAGCTAACGGGTCCAATCGGTCACAGGCAGAGCAGCCGAAGTGTTTTCGGGCACAACGTCTGGGCAACGGTGTTCGGCATGTTTACTCGCCGTGCGTGTGAGGGCGAGCGCGGCGTGGCACGGGGGGAGAAGGTGGCAGAGCGGGTGCGAGAAGCAAGGTAGAGTTCCAACAGTTCTTGCCTCCGCGCAGCCCAGCGCGCCGCGTGTTAGCACCTCGCGGGATGCTGGATTGCGTTGGAGCATGCACCTCCCGACGTCGCCACCGCGAGCGCGCCTCGCACTGCTACTAGTTCAGGCCGTGGCCGTTGTCACGCTGGCGCTGTTGTCGCCGCCAGGTGCCGCTGACCCTCGCGCGCCGCGCGTACGCAGAAAAATCGTTTTCCCGAAGGGAGGGCTTTTCTTCGTAAGTATTTTGGACACGATGATTTCTTTAGACAAATTAAATATTCTACATATTTTATAATTATTCTTCATCTTTATGCAAGAAGCCTCGTTAACGCAATTTGAATAGAAGTTAGTGATAACATTCATAAATGAGAAATTCGAATACAGAATGTTCGAAGAGAGCACTTACTATTTCCCATAATTTGTGCGGTGTAGCTGAGGGAAATTACATAAACAAATACTTTCAAGACAATGATACAGGCTTTCAATGCCTTCTTCATTTGCTTCATTGCTCGTCACTGCAATATATTAAACCTTTAAAACATATCAATTAATGCCAAACGTCGTTTTTTTCAGTACTTAATATTTTTACATTTTTAAATACTAGATGAAATGGAGAACAAACGCTACATCCACAGGAGTAAAACTGTAATTTCAAAATAAATGCCTTCATTAATGTCATATCTCTGGAACAGCTGAACCTTATATGTATATATATATATATATATATATATATATATATATATATATATATATATATATATATATATATATATGTAGTACATAGATTGGCAATACCTATGCTGTACGCGAGGGTAGTATTACCCGCGCAATTTTTCTTGACCGATGACCTTGCTTACACCTCACTTGAGCAATAAACTGTTGAAGGGAAAAGCTCTCAGCGAGCATTGATGACCACATTCCAAACACATCTTCATTGGTGCATAATAAAATTTATTTCCTGTGGAAACCAAGAACTCTTGGTCATATTTTTTCAAACAAAATCTAAAGAAATGGCCAAAGCAGATCCAGATCCAACACAGGATATTTCAGGAACTCCTGAGAAAGTTAGAACTCAAATTATTGAGGACGTTGCGAAAAAATGACTGATATTCCAGGGATTCGTAATGCTTCATGAACTCTACTGGCTGTTGTAACTAATGCCCCCCACGTTACCCGATGTAGTACACATTTCTGAGCGATGCAGGAACATCTTAGACGTCATTGGAACTAACGTAATTTGGTCAAGTATTAAATAGTTGAATCATCAAAATGAGATGTACTAGCCATCTAACAACTGATGATTTGAAACATCGATAAGGAACATTTCTTACGAGAAAAATTTAACAAATATTTGACATTTAAAACTTCTATTTACTCAAATTGGGTTACTAAATAAAAAAGAATAGAATGTACTCATGGTTGCTTGTCACATCGTTAAACAGGATCGTAATTTCGTAAAAAATGTTACTATTCCTATAAAACAAAATTTAATAGTGTACGTTTTCGGTGTTTTGTGAATATTTAGATAACTGTGAATAAATTTATCAAATTGACTTAAACTTTTCTTACAGCGCGTACAATTTCCCAAGAAATGTATTCCTATATTTCCTATAAAATATATTTCTATGTAAAATATATTCATTTATAAAATATTTCGTATATTGTGATTCACTTCGAAAGCACTGTTAGATTTTGAGTATTAGAAGGTCAAACGTTTTACTGAAATTGTCCGATTGTATGCAACAATACATCTGTTTACAGCTCCCCATAACAAAGATGGTGGTAGCAACAATAATCGTTTCAAACCATCATCGCCTGGTATTTCAGGCGGTGTTGAGCAAACATGGGAGGCGAGAACGGGACGATGCAAGTCACACAGATAATTTCTTTCTCCTAATTGTCATTAATATTACTCTTTAAGAGTACTTCAGCATAAATTCGGTGAGGTAGTCCTTTGAGGAGACAGTTTGTCTATGAGCATATTCAACCAAATTAACTTTTTAATGCCGATTTTTCAGGTTCGTCTTAACGCCAAAGACAATTTTATTCCAAACTCAACAATATTTGCATTCGCCTATGGATACCGTATTAACTACCCATTGCCGAGTTCCATCCGAGAATCACCATATCATCGCCGAGATCTGCACTCCGATGTGGCCGACCTTTTGTTTAGGTGAGTGAGACTAACTTTCAAAAAATGCTTGAACTACCATAATAAACGAAAAGTCTTTCAAGTTTATTTTGAACACAAGATAGAGAGAAAAAAATATACTGTTTAGGTTTCGATCCTATATTTTTCAACAAACAATATTTTTCTTTCCTATTGTTAACTCATTCATACCATTGCTAATTAAGACTTTTGAAAATTAACCCTATTAATTGAGACAACGAAATATTAAGCATATGACAATGGCATATGACAAAAATCAAATGATTCTCAGAATAAAAATCATTAATAAACTACTAACGAAATTTATGGAAGAGTGGTTTATAAATTCTTAACCAGAGGATTATTGGCATCCCACTAATTAACTGACCATATATTTTCTTATTGCAAATTTCAATAATAATTTAAGAGCCTAGTTGAATGAAACTAAATTTAAAAAATATGGTAATTTGCAATTTTATGTTTTCAGAAAGTGTATATCTCAGAATTGGATTACAGAAGGGATATAATTATTTTATAAGACTATTTTCCTTTGTTATTCTTAAATATTATTTGTTTTGGATATCAGGAGCTGCATACGAATTTTGGAAAATTTAAATTTTTTAATCATTAAAATTTTTTTAAATTTAAATGATTTAAATTTTTTAATTTTTTAATTTTAAATTTAAATTTTAAATTTTTTAATCATTAAATAAGTTGGGTTCAAAATTTGAGGTGACCTTTGAAATATAATTTAGCAAAATGGATCAGAAGATAAATTATTGTGAATTGTACAGATATGTTGATACTGTCTGAAATCACGTAGCCATTTTTTTAAACTTAATTGGAAAAGTTTTCGCTCATCGGAAATTGAATTATAATTGTTTGATTATCAAAAGAAAATAATAAACTGTGTGTTGCCTTTAAAACAAAAATTTGCAGTTGAAATTTAAAATTCCAAACTTACATTCTACAGGTAAATGAGTTTACATATCAATCAAGCCTTATATCTATGAGGTTTGGTCGGTCAGAACAACTTCAAAATGACATTCACGACCAACAATAGCTACTCTACATTTTTTGAGAAGTAATTTAATAATTTAATTCAATTATTAAATATTTGAAATTAAATAATTTAAATAATTAAATAATTAATGTTTAAAAATTTAATGATTTGGAATAACCAGAGTTGCATCTAAATAATTTCAAAGTAATCTGATCAACTACTACAGATAACAATATCACAATAAACTCACCTCTATCAGATTTTTCGGACAGTTTCCCTGATCCATTTAGCAAATACTGAGATTGCCCTTGTTTTACTTCTGGACATAAGTGAATTTCACTAAGTGTACCCTTTGTTGGCTCTCTTTTGTAGTTGTAGTAGAAGTAGGGCCGGAGGATAGGTTGTTGTTTTCGTAGCAATAATATAAAATCAAGTAGGTAATTTCCTGTAAATAGAAATCTCTTTTCTATTAATTGGGAGGAACAATTTCAAGTTTTTAAATGGCGCTAACCACGCTTTGTTGGTATATTTAATCATTGTTCAATTAAGGAAAGGGCGAGGTAAAGATTATACAGCTCAAGAAAATAATTGGAAATTTGTATCACATACGTTACTTATAGTTTTTACTGATTTTTACTATTAATAAATAAAAAAATAAGACAACAACAGTTTCCTAATTACAAATTCGTCTTGAGTACATTCTATGAATTAGCAATAGGCCAATACAAACTCTTAATAATGTAGAAGAAATGACATTCAGCACAAAAGAAATTAAAAAAATATTTATAAAAAAATTCTTCTGATTAGTTTTTATTCATAATCGCCTACCGATAAAGCAAATTGATATTAATAATAAAATATTTGATCATGTCAATAATTCAAATCAGGAGGATAATTTATAATTAATTATTTCTACAACTCCTTTGTACCAGAATCATTCGTACTTGAGAAATTCCCGCTTGAAATGCCCTTTTTATATTTATTCTTTGCAGGCACGGGGTGGACGGCGAGGCATGCGTGCAGCGCGCCATATGCGAGGCCTCGCAACTATCTGCGCCGCAGGGTCTCTTCCAGCGCATGCTCAAACTGCTCTTCACGTGAGTGCTCACTGCCCCTCGTCATGCCACACTACGCTCTCACTATTTACACCAAACAGTGCTTTCGCTTTTACGTTCAAAGGATCTGATATATCACTGATATGTTTCAAGGATCGATAAACACAGTACTGACAAAGATTGATCGATTTTTGTTTGTGCTTCCCGGCGTGTCAACTGCTGTGGTAATTAGTCCTTTGTAAGTAGTTAATGTATATTTTTAGAGGTGGCGTTATTCCTTCTCCACTAGAACGTGAAATTCGGAGACTTCCCTTACAGATATCTCCACCAGTGGGGCACCGTCCTGCCAGCTGAGAGAAGGTCTAGGCTCCCGAAAGAGCTCTCGGTGTGTGGTGGAAGGGTGCATGTAACTGTCAGTGGATAAGTAGAGAGGAGGGGATAAGGATGAAGAAGGAAAGATCGCGCGCGGGCTGTGGCCCGTGTTTAGGGTACTGCCCCGACATTTGCCTGGTATTGATAGGAAAACCCAGGGAAAACTACTGATCAGAGCAGCTTGCTGCTAGAAATCTTCTCCAAACAGTGGCTGAGATCGACCTCTCAGCCTCAGGCACTGTAGTGACAACAGTTGTTGTTCTGATCCATCTCAGCTGGCAGAACCGATGAAAATACGTTTTTCAGGAGCGAGAACGTACGAAAATTATGCTTGTAAGAATCTTCTCTGGCAATGGAAAAATTATTTCAAATTAATTTGTTTCCTTAGACACTTTCTATGATTGTGTGAACCTTTCCCCGTCAGCTGATATGGGTTATGAATGGCACGATTGTCTGGGGCCGAGAATGTGAGGACCCAAAAACTGTATACTTGAAAAACTTGAAATAAAGGGAAATATAAAAAAATTGAAACGTTTTGAGAGATAGTGATCTGTTATTGCATTACATTTTTAATTTATTTGACAGCTGTAGTTAATTCCCTAGTCATCACTTCATATTTTTATTTAAAACTAGCAGAAATTCGTTGAAATAAAGGCTCAAAATTAAACCCTCGCATTTATCTAATACTTAAAAGCGAATGTTTGTTCGTATTTTATGCGCTCTTATCCGATAACGATAAAATTTTACCAACATATTGCTCGCACTTGCCCGAAGAATGTAGCCGTAGTACAAAGAGAATGTGCACGTGTCTGTCGTACATCGTCGCGCGTTGATGATGATTTTATTTGCTGATACCAGCGCCCCTCAACAGAATCTCTACGCAACCCACCGCACCCTCAAGCAATAAGCGTGTCTTCCGTTGCATATTCTGCACCTGCCATTGTGAAATATCGACCGGAATTATTACTTGACCTGAATACTGGACAATATGTCCAAACCAGAACACAGAACAAACCCATACTCACGAGGAAGCCTTTCATCTATTAAAATTTTTGCAAAGCATAGCGTAAAACGTGATTAACAATCTCGTAACCAGTAGCATGTCAAGTGTAATTAATACATTGCAATAGCGAAGCATTGCCAGGTCCACTAGTAACGAATAAAAATACTATAACTTTCAAAAGCCAAGCAGACTTCCAAAAATCAAAATATTACCAAACACTTCAAACATTATATCTCCATGTCAAACCAAAATAGGTTCAAAGAAAACAAGCAAAAGAGAACAGGTGTCACCAGGAGTGAAATGGTGAGAGGGCGTGCGTGTGTTGCAGGGCACCGGACCGGCAGCCTGAGCGGGGGCGTGGCAGCGGAGGCGGGGAACAACCCTTCCATGAGGCTGCGGCACAGCAGTGCGAGGAGGCCCACGCGCGCTGCCCGTTCTCGCTGCTGTTCGCGAGCGGCGGGAGCTTCGGCTAGGCCTCCACCCGCGCGCCGGGCGCTGCCGTCGATTGTTTGTAGTTGCCACGAGTGACGGGGCGAAATCGAAATGTCCACAGCGAGGCTGCGTAACCTTCAGAGATCCACATGTGCTATTTTGGAGCTATACTTTGATTGAAACATCGCTGCACTTTAAGGTCACCAGATGGATGGCGAGGGGGGCATTGTCATCCAATCGGGACCTTTGTTAGGAATCGTTCTTGGTATTGCAGCTCCCGATTGGATAACAATGGCTCCGTCTCCCTACAGCTGGTGACCCTGAAGTGCAGCTATGTTTCAATCGCAGTATTCACGGGAATGAATAGTGGCGCAACCAGCAGTGGAGGGGTGAGGGGAGAGGTTTCATTTTCTCTAGAATCCTGGTATTCACAGAGATTGAAGACTCGTAGAATACTCGTATTTACAGAGATGGTTTTTATTCATTTTGTATGGCAACGGCTGTCATTCAGTACTTAAATTGAATACATCACAAATAACCATTCACCAACATATAAAAGTGAATTTTAAATCTATCATAAATAAAAAATTCTTTTAAAAATCTCAAGTCATCTGGCCCTACTTCTGTAGCCCCTCCATTTAAAGAAAAATCGTGGTTACGCCTCTCGTAGTCAAGGAATGGGGGAAACGGGGAAATGGGGAATGAGGAAAATGAGAATTGACGATGACGAATATTGAAAGAGGAGGTCTCTGAAATTCTAGACATGGTGTTTGAATGTTTGTGATGAATAAAAAGTGTAGTAAGACATTAATTAAACAACACCGTATAATGTCACAAAAGTCATAAGTAAATATTGCAACTGGTTTTTGAGCGCTATTTACACATTTGTTTAAGAAGGGATACTGAAAATGTGTTCTACGTAACTTCAGAGTTACGCAGTAGGTGTGCTCAGGGTCCTTCAACAACTTCTATGGAAATACTTGAAGAAAAAAGCTACTTTACTGAAAAGTCCACATCTTGCAAGAAATAAAAACTTGGTTAGTACTGGTGTATCTAACCCAAGACACTAAGTAATTTTCAATTTTGGAGTCAGAGTCAATATATATGTATATATATTTATATTTATTTATCATGATGCCATGTTACCATGACATATAAATTTCACTCAATTTTATTTATTTTACGTTCTTATAATTAGAAGTATGTAATTTCAAAATATTGTTTAAGAAGTTAAAAATGTTTTAATAACTCACAGCCTCAAAATAATTTGAAAAGTAGCCATTTGGGGGAATTTCATTATTTGGGTATATTGAACTTTTAGTTGTGTATGAAGCCGCCACGCTTTAATAGTTTGAGAATATTTGCATTAGACGAAATGGTAAAACTTTTAGAAATTAAAAAAAAACATTTTGAGAGGGAGATTAGAAACAAAATAAAAACGCATTCAACTACAAATTGAATTAAAAACAAAAAATATTGCTGGTGAATTGAAATATTTATAGGCAATATAATAAAAAATACGAAATTGAATATTTTGTTTCATTCAATAAACACGACTACCGAGATTTCCTCTCTTTAAGCCTACGATCATCAATCCAATACGTGTATATCCATTTTACAAAACCCAGGCTGTCAGAGCAGCCTCAACTCTTTCCACTTAGGCGAATGCGCTCGGGGCGTTTGTTTTTCAGACTATCAAGATGCAGCGCTGTAGAAGAGGCACAGTTCAGTACTGTTATGTTTGGAAATCAGCAAATTAACAATAAACAAGATTTTTATTACAGCCTCTCAGTCTTTACAATAGTTGCACCAAAATCCAAAAGAGAGTAATAGCCGAGTCACCAGATGTTCAGTAGAAGTCCAAGTCCAAAGCCGAGTTCACCACAGTTAATCCAGAAGAAGTCACTTTGTACACTGCCGGGTCGCAATCACTATACTCAACACAATCCAGGCTCAAGTTACTCTCGAATCACTCTGTATACTGTTTTGCCACTACCCCGGCGGCTGCTCGTTATAACTTGCTGCGCGTCGAAGACTCGTCTCGTAGAGGCTTCGCGTGCCGGCCGTTCTGTCCTCGTTGGCCGGCTCCTTCCTTGCTCGGCTGCCCAGTTCCCGCTTGCTGACGTCACGGCGTGCCGACTCCGCTTTGGTGAGGCGGACACCGTGCAACAAGTTCCATAGTGGCTCTGGATTGTAGCAGACTATCGCGCCGAGAGGTGGAGGTATTTCCAACTCTGAATCACGAAACCTTTACGGTACCTATTCAACATAGAAGAAGTAAAATGTCACGGTGAAAAGAGATTCGTTCGTGTTCAGGCCGTAGTTTATAAAGTACCAAGACATAATTGACACAATTTTAAGTAATTTGTAAAGTACCAAGACATAATTTTTTTATTAGAAAGAGGAAAGAAGATTTTAGCATCCTTTTAGGCAAACTTCACATGAGAAATTTCGTTATATAGTATTTCTTACCACAGGCACATTGCATTGGCAAAACGTTATAATCTTCGACCTTTCCTTAAATTATAATTGTGTAACACGTTCTCTGAAACATCCAATATAATGTTGCCTCATATTTCGTACACATTACGAAACCTAAAACGTTTTCTCTTGAATAATATTATTTTTAAAAATATACCACTGAGGAAATGTATGAAGATAAACATCATTTTCTATAAATTTCTGTGATATTTTTATAAATGAAACGTTTCTATACAGACTGTTTTCTGTTATCTCTTTATTAATATTAAAAATATTCCAATCTTTTTTCAAAACAGGCTCATCAATGTTATTTTTCAGTAATTTATTTTATTTAACCTTTGGACTTTATTAGAACCCTTTTCAAAAACAGACTTCAGTCCAGGATTGTAGAAGTCTTTGTTAAAATATTAAAATTACTGAGTAGCATTTCACACAAAAAATTTGTCTGCATGAAAGTTGAAGCAAATAAGAAGAAACATTGAAAAGTGATGACCTTGATTCAATTGATTGATTGTTAGTGATTCCGGTCGAGTCAACTACAGAGGGACTAATGTCCCATATGTTTTTTTCGTCGGGAGGTGGCTGTGATCTTCCCCCACTGGATGGTGAGATCCGGCGCCGACCTACCATCGGCTAGGGGAGTTTTCCCCTACCAGGTATCTCCCGCCAGCGGGCCACCGTCCCAGCCGGGACAAGCTCTAAGCCCCAATCAGTCTCACAGCATGTGTGATGGTGTTGTACATGTTAGTATAAGTTTGTGTGTGTGTATAAGGGGTGAGGATAGGACAAGAAAGAGAAAGGAAAGATTGCGCGCGATCCGTGACTCTTTTGTCAGGATAGTGCTCCGGCATTCACTCGATGTTAATCACAGAAACCACGGAAAACAACCGATCATAGCAGCCGGCCTCTAGAATTCTCCTCCAGGTAGCGACTGAATTCGATCTAGCTGAAAAGCTAGTCGAAAATCTTGCCGCCATCACGACTCGAACTTAGGACCTCCCGGTCAGAGGCACTGCAGTGACAGTTGATGCACTGAGCCACTGCTCCCGGTACTTTGATTCAAAATTGTTATTTTTTTTTTTTTTTTAAATTTCGTTGCGCCTTAATCCTATTTATTGACGCAACGCGTCTCTTCGCCCCTGGTCGAGCGTTGAGCGTGGAGTAATCCTCCATTAATAGTAATAAATTAATAGTAATTAATAATAATCCTCCATTAATTATAATAAATTAATAGTAATCCTCCATATTGGTCTTTGGTATGTTCTGGCTCGTGTATCGGTGGCATGAATATGTAAGCTCTAAGCTTTTGCGAGACCGTCTTTTAAATGAAGCGAACATGTATTTATTCTTCGAATCTTCCAGCACATGAATTCTTTTAATTAATTGTTCTTTCACCTTATCGTCCAAATGGTCAATAAATATAAGCAGTTTTCATGTGTTTTCTTTACGATCTTGTCTACGTTTCAGCCAGACATACAGTAGAAGCGAGCCTCCTCATTTTCGGTGCGAAGAACCGAGAAAGAGATTCAGTCTTTTCTTTCCATGTGGAACTAAAAGGAGACATGTTTTCTTTGTTTTGTTATACCGTTCTAAAAGTCACTCAGACTCAGCAGAAACAAAATCTGTAAGAAAAAGCTGAATGTGTTTAAATGATTTAGGGTTTCGACTGATTTACTATATTTTTGGGATCATCATTTATTACTATAACAAAATATTCTGCAAGCATTTTCTTAAATACATAATCATTTTATTTTCTTCAATAAATGATTTTAGCTTTCAATATAACAGTAAAATAATGAAGATACCGACTGTTTCCTAAGACCAGCTGCTCATTACCTATCTGTCCATTTCCTATAATGCTTGTAACACGCTTAATACAATCAGGTAATTCATTAAATGGTACGATTTACACATGCCACCAATCAGAGGCACAATCATTTCGTGAATCTCCTAGTGATACAAATACGATTAGATAGTTCATTTCTTTTTTCACGGTGTTACACATTCGCATTGAAATTCAACGATAAATCAAACAAATTTGCGTTTGTATATATAAAAATATCGTATTCGCATATATTAAAAATTCTTACTGTTTACTCAGGGCTGATTTGCTTTAACACTATTCAAAATTAACAAAACCCATTCAATTTTGATGTTTTTAGATCTATACTTGGTCGTGACGCCTAGAAAACAATTCTTTACATTTATTGCAGATAAATGACAACCCATAACCCACACGTTTGTATGTGCCAAATGATTTTAACGATTGTCTATTTTATGGTGTCAATGATAAACCAATTTCTATGTGAATAGTCTATTTGAACAACAATTCAGTGTAAACTAATACAATAATTGACGAACATAAATAAGGAGTGATTCATTAGGAAGATGTTTCGAAAGTAATTCGGAATCATTTTCCTGAATTTATTTCAAAGCGGGAAAATTTTGATTGTAATAGTACATGACTTAATGCATTTTAAAGAGCAATCGATATTTATTCAGAAATCAATGTATTACCAAACCTTTTTAGGTTATGAATATTATCTTCATTGTTCTAAATGACCAAGGCACCTTCATTTTTACCTCATCCTCGAAACAATTATCGCTTTGCATAATGAAGAAGCTAGGTCCGCGTCAAGGAAAACTCTCTCATTCTTTTTTTTTCTGTCGCACTTTCTCGTGGCGTCAATAACCGACACGCCACTAGCAACACTGTAGTGCTCAATTGGCCTTGGACTAAACACGAAGAGGGACGTAGCTGTTAATAGTGTGTGTAGCCGAACGGTGAACTTTACTGAGACAGAAAAAATCGTCATAATAGTTTATATTACAAAATGACTGCAGAGTGATACAATGGGTTTTGTGCTATTACTGTTACTATGTACCCTTATCTGGGCATATGACTATAACCCTACATTGATTCCAGCTGCTAATGACATTGCTTCACATAAGTTACTCGTATTACTGAAGCAGCATCTAGCAACGTGTTTTAGAGAAAATCAGGGCGGTTTGGTCGTCGTATCGAATAATAACACACTTGTTGACGTCTTCTGGAATTTACGAGAACTGTATCAGATTGTGATACTTTCCAATGATACATTATATTCTAAATTAGTCTCGGAGGTACATTTTCCTCCAACAAGTGTAATTGTTATGTTCTTAAACAAACAACAAATTGTACAATCACTTTCAAGCTTTATTTATCAGCTTTATTATTCACCATCCTGGAGCTCACATCTGAAATTCTTCATTGTATTGGATGCTGAACCCCCAAAAAATGAACTCGACGAAATGAAATCTTTACTTTTCCGTTATTACGTCTACCCTTTGGTTATCTTCTGGATGCAAAAATCTGAAGACTTCGAAGGAAGTGTTTCCTCTGTAGAGAAGTGGTTTGACCCTACACCCTCTTATAAATATATGGGATCCCCGTGTCCCAACACAGTTCCACAGTTCAAACCGGTAAAACCGACCGCTTACTTAACTGAGGAAATTGTGAGACGTGTGCCAAAGCTCAGACAAGCTTCTTGCGTTGACTTCGAATCTAAGGAACTCGGAATTCGGCTCCGTGATGGAACATACACAGGTCACATAGGTGACTTGGCAAGTGGCCAAACCGTGCTTTTGGGTTTTGGAATCTACACTGTTCATCAGTGGAGGGATGTGGCTGAATTTGTCACACGAGCAAGACAATCATTGTATTGAGGTGCAAAAAGTGGGCCTCATGAATTTTTTAGACAGTGCTGCTCAACTGTACTCTCTTGAAATTTATCTTTCCTTGTTTATGATACTCGTTTCGTTTGCGAGTCTTCAAATGATTTCTTCAAAACAGGATTTAGAAATTAAGACGGATGTATCAATTTACACCATTGCATGGAACACACTTTGCACAATTTTCTTCGGGGAAATATACAAAAAATATAATCGTTTTTTCCCCATCTCATTTCTAATTTCAGAATGTCACGTTGTTCTTACCCATGCTTTCGAAGGCTCACTGACCAGCTTTCTCACTGTTCGACGGGAGGCACGAAATATCGATACGCTGGAAGAGGTATTTGAGAAGATCGATGAAATAGTTATATTTTCTGCCTACTTAGATATGTTCGATACTTTGGAAAGCTCTGATATAGTGTATAAAATGCGCAGCAAATTCCAACCAGTGACGTTGGGAACAGAGTTTACGGGAACACGAAACAGAATTGTCAACGGAGAATCTGTGGGTCTTGTTTCGTCGGAATCGTTTACACGCATGAATGAATGGGTGCCTGACTTTATACGCAATGGACGGCCTCAGCTACACAGAGTCCAGCAATGCTTGTTACATCCTGCTTACAGAAGATTAGTTATGAGGAAAGGTCTTCCGTTTTCGGAGAAAATTCATTCAATCACTATGCTCAGTGTTCAATGCGGCCTCTGGAGAAAATTTTTACAGGACAGTATACTTAATTTTGATTCCTACTATAATACTTCTCGAGCATCTGAGGGAAAATATTTTGAAGATCCACATTCACTATCATTGGAACAATTGAAAGGTGCATTTATGGTACTTATGGGTGCGCTGCTTATTGCAACTATGGTTCTCTTTTTGGAGTTTCTGATAGTTACATGTACAAAGAACCAAACGAAGAGGGCATTGCAGGGAAGAATAGAAACAGCGAAAAGATTCATGAGAAATAATCACTTTGAGACACAACATGTAAAGCACCAGCGTAAAGGTATAGATAAAAACTGCGTAAGCAGTTATCACAGTAAATGACAGTTTGAAGTTGTGATCTCTATGAAGGGTTCAGTTGTGCGGGAACTTAACAAAGATGTGCTGTAATATAAACTTATTTAAAATCTTCATTGGTCGTAGAAGAATAAGGAGTAAATATATTAAAATATATTATTAAATATAAAATACAAAAAAGAAATAACATTTGTCACTGAAGAATGTATAGCGTTCAAAATTATTCAAGGGACGAAACAATTTCTAAACATTTCGTAGAGTAGTCCCATTTAATTACCATTATTCTTCTTCGGTACTTTTCAAAGGAAGCAAATGATCGAACTTTCTTTGCGCAAAATTAGGACTAAATAGAATTGCAATAGAATAGACATTAGTAGGTAGGCTGCAGAGATTTATATTCAGTGTCAAATATTTGAGGTCATCAAATGCCAAATGTAGCTTCACTATGCGCACGTTTTGTTGAGCTTTCCTTTTGCTTGTAGTGGAAGTAGAGCTTAGGGTGAGTTTCTTTTTTATTAGCAATACAGAAAAGTCAAATCTGCAGTTCATTTACCGTTACAAATTAGTTTTCTATTACTCGGAAACGAAAATAGCTAGTTTTTGAAATGTTAATCTATCTCTTTTTAAAATTTATTATTATTATTATTATTATTATTATTATTATTATTATTATTATTATTATTATTACTATTTTTCATATTTCAACTATTAATAGTTAAGTTATTGGGAAGGGATTCTGAAACTCAAGGAAGCGCGCGCAGATGATTTTCTCCTCCATACGTCACATAGAGTTGTTTACTGTTTTTGACTAAATAAATATCTAAATGATTTTTTATACAATACACAAACGTGAAAGCGTACATCGTATCAGATATTTTAAAGAAGGAAAAAATTAGAATATTCAGAATTAAAATATGACCATAATTATTTACAATATAGAATATATCAGAATAAATGTTGCAAACTGCTAGGCAATATAAAGGGGATAAAAATGATCACTTTTCGCCAATGAACAATTTGCGATAAATTGGATGTATGAAGTTGTACGCATATCTACATGTGGCATTTGCCTCTAATTTTTGGCAATCCTAAATGCACAAATGGACAGCAGGTACATGAAATCCCCTTGACTGCGACACAACGTGATCTGCAGAATATCTGTGCCTGTGGCGTTGCCTAAAATTAGGGGTAAATGCCACATGTTTTAACGGATATAGAGCAACTTTGTTATATACAAATTTCCCGTGGGCAAAATTACAGTGGGCAACAAGGGTGATTTCAATTCCTCTTCATGGCCTAGAAGTAAGTAACATTGATTCTGAAATATCTGTGTAATTCATATAAAATAATATTCCGCGCAAAAGAAAAATTATTGTAAAGTGGCCCCTTAAATTATTGTAAAGTGGCATGACTGAAGAAAGATTGTTTGCTTACAATACATGAGTTTCGATGTGGCTAATAATTTTGTCTGTACTTTATTGAGTTTGTACATAGATTTAAGAAACTGTTTACAGAAACTTAAAATATTATTACTTCGAATATTGAAATGTCATTAGTCATGATTAATTACTCATAATAAGCATTTATTATACTCAAATTGAAATCAACGTTTCTATTCGTGTATCCGTTGATAGATTCCACGCTTAGAATCATATTATTAGCTTATATTTTTTGTTGTGATAAATTACATTTCTGTAATATCAATTCTGTCAATCATGGTATATGTCAAACTATTGCCTTCAGGCAATCTAGATTGTATGCCCCCTTGCTGGTAGTCAACGTGTAATACCGTATTTCTTCCATGAACAGTTAATGTGTTTGTGAGGGAATATGGAGTAAAAGGATGAGAAGGCTGAATAGAAGAGGGCGGGAAAGAAAGAAGAACAAATGGAAAAGTCTAGGAAAGGGAAGTCTTGAAGGGAAGAATGGTGGACTTGGAAAGGGAAGCAACGTAGCAGCACTTACGCAGGACTTCATATTATTTTATGTGTATTTGTATTTAACATATTGAAAAATGTTATTAAATTTTTGCGTAAATTGGTTGCATTAAAGATTAGAATTTAATATGTTGCTCAGTTTTACCTGTATGATTTCCGGGACCAATCTTGATATCACTTAGGTTCTGTGTCAATAATGTTAACATTACTGAAGCCTATATTGTGTGATTTGTGATTTTGTGTCGAGTTAGGGAATTATGACGGCAGGAGGTATTAAATATGTTGTTATTATGTTCATAAACTCGTCTTTTAAGTTTTCTTTAATCTGTACGACGTATATACATTGCAATGCTATCACGATCCATTTTGTTAATATTATCTTTTTTAATTATTTCTAAATTTCTTTTTATATGCCTTTCTATCATTTATATGCCACCTGTACGTTTTCATTTTTTTATGTCTCTCAATAGCGAGCTGGTTGAATTTGGTAAATACAGTAGACACATCCTTGTTAGTACATCTCGAAACGAGTTATCATTAGTTGGATATCTGTAATGTATTTTATGCGTTGTATGATTGGTTTAAAAAATTTGGAACGATATTTATTATTCAACAATATGTCCCTGACCTTCTTTAGAATTCGGGAGTGAAATTTACACTCCGCATTGCGTTTTTCAAACTATAATAGCTACTCTTTGAGATATTGTATGTTCAGAGTCAAAATTGAGTACGGTACTCTTATTTGTGGGTTTCTGAAACCAATTAGTTGTTAGTACGCCCTTATGCTTGTGTATAGTTGTATCGAGGAAGTTAATTTTCCCTTCACTTTTATGATTTACTATAAATTTTATGTTTTCGTGGAAATTATTCAATTTTTATAACATGCAAGGGATTATTTTTGTTTAGAAAAATCAATGTATTATCGGCATGTCTTATGTAAAACATCACTTCTACATCATTAAGTATTTCCGTTTCTAATTTGCGAGTCACTATTATTCCACCTATGGGTGTCCAATCAACCTGTTGGTAGTGTTGAGTACTTTTCAATTCAATAACAATAATGTCAGAAACACTGTTCAAATCAGTCGAAAATAACAGGTGATCAGTAAGAGGTAGATCTAGATCAAGATGGAATGATCAGGCGGAGGACGATTGGACAAAACAAGATGTCCTATTGAAAATCAATCAATCCTATTGAAAATCAAAAAAAATCCTATTGAAAATCAGCTTCTAACGTTTCTGACTAGTGCTAAAGAATGAAGGTCCACCTCAAAACTTTTATAACATTAGAAAAGGATTATATTGTAATTTGTCACATAAAAATATAACCAGTTTTCATTTAGGTTCGTTCAATCTGATTTTAGGGTTATAGCACAAAGAATTACCGAGATATTGACGGTGGTAACATACGTTACGGATTGAATATGTGTCTGTGGTTTCTATCATGTAATCCAAACTTCTATTTTTACGTCTTAAATCCGATTGATGCACACGTGAAGACCTGTTCAACATTGGTGCACTTATGGATTTTTGAGTCCATAGTTTCTTGTACTTTGTACATATTCAGTCTTGTATATATTCAAAGGATATTGTGTTTTCTGATTAAACATATTAATAAAAATATTCATTCTCGTGTAAGTAAATTGATAAATAAATGTAATAAAACCTTAATAATATGCAACTTCTTTAATCTATCACAATTGATTATGTTTATTTTTCTTAACTGCACTGCCTTCTCTCTCAAGATGAATTCGACGCTAACCCTAACTCA
This sequence comes from Teleogryllus occipitalis, assembly GCA_011170035.1. Taxonomy (NCBI): domain Eukaryota; kingdom Metazoa; phylum Arthropoda; class Insecta; order Orthoptera; family Gryllidae; genus Teleogryllus; species Teleogryllus occipitalis. The sequence goes on along the minus strand of BLKR01000532.1, from coordinate 222,642 downwards.
CTGGAGAAAAACTTCAAGGGGAACCTTGGTATGAACTTTCCATCTGTTAAAACGGATTGACATTTTGAAATTATTTTTCTGTTCGTGTTTATGAACACGTAAGTGAACGTAAGGCGAAACACAGAATGACGCTTTCATCTATTGCAAGAAATACTTACGTAAACCCCATCATTTCATTTTACTGTCACCATAAAAGGCAGTTGGTACCGATAATCTGATAAAGCAGGAGACCTGTATGTAGAGAATCTACATCTACCACGTAAGAACTGTAATACAGTAAAATCTTCCCAAACCGGAATCGATCGGGCGAGAAAAAATTCAGATTTAGCAAGGTTTCCGTTTCATGCAAGGTTTTCCTTTTTGACCTGATATTGACGTTTAAGCCCTGAAAGCAGTAAATTACATGACTTCATTATATTTCTCAAAATACATTATCCTATAATGTATTTATTGAAGGAATCATAAATAAATGAATATTAAACGCTCTTCATTGACAGCTTCTTATTTTAGTTGAAAAACACACACCTTTCTGGCTGTATTCGGACTAGTTGCAGACGTATACCTTGAGAAACAAGCGACCCCAAGGTCGAATTCTACGCCGACAGCTGAAGTCCCTCTTCTTCAATGTCCAGCTGCCGCGACTAAATCGCGTGAATTTATAACAAGCTTGTAGATCCATTCATTTCATTAAGAACATCTCGAGTCTCTCTGTCAATTGCATTAAATTCACAGGAATTCCGTTTTACAAAGATTTTTTCCCCTGCATGGCATGAAAAATCGTTCCGTTTCCGCGTTGGAGAGGTTCCGTTTTATGCTGTGTAAAATGCCATTTAACTTCACGGGCCAGAGAAATTTGTCAGTTTCTGGCTTATACAGGTTCAAGTTTAGGCAGGTTTTCTGTTTTAAAGTAGTTAGAATAGGACATTGTGATGGAATCGAACAAGAGTTTACTTACATGGCCTACCTTCTTAAATCAAGCAGCTTTCTTGAAGATATGATACTCGATTTAATAGATGGACATTAAAAGGCGCGATCCTTGGAAACATTAAACACTCAATGTTTTATAAACAATTGATGAATTTATTGTCAAAGTCAAGGCGATGTTGCGAGACTCCATCTTCGTGAGATCCTATTCGTTTCGCAGTTTCAATTAAAACAATGTTTTTTTTTGTGGTTATGATTTTATTCTTGGGTTAATAATTTTCTCAGAACCTATAATACAAAGGACATTTTGCGAAACTAAATGGAATACCCCACGTAATACATTTTTCTGTTCTCCCCTTCTTTTGTTCAGATATATAAATTGTTCACAGCGTAGTCCGAGACTGGTGGAATACAAATATAATTTGTTCTCTTGCTATATGTAATATCGAAGCAGTTAGCCTTTTTTTAGTTTGACACCTGACTGTAAATCCCCTTTGATAAACGTTCATTGATTTACTAAAAGCGAAATGAACTTGACTAATGTTTGAATTCATAGATTCCTAAATGAAGGCATAATTGAAAAATCAATGTCGAGTTGCCGAGCTCAAGTTCTAGTAACATCCACAGACACAAGAAAAGAATGACTGCTGAATATTCATGATCTATAAACCATTTTACTCTTTTGAATGACTATTCTCTCCCTCGTATGGAGTATAAAGTCTTTATCATGTTTGGAATAATTGATCTTTATAGCTATGAGCAAAAACCCAACCACAAGGAATATTTGTGAGTACCATTTTTTAATTAAAAATAATTCCTTTGATCTCACTAATGGAGTTTCTGCAACTGGGTGTGACCTAACACCGATCATGTACGCATATTTGGCAGTTTCTTCGATTTGGAAAGATTTCCCTAAGTCTTTGCTAAGAGGTAGGGCGGCCCGCGCGCATTCTGCGGGATTGTTGTAGCTGCGATGTGATTCCGGTTGTCCGTGGAATTAACGTAGTGTAATGGTTGAGTTTACTTTGCATGCCGTTCGAATGGCAGAGGCTATGCGAGGAGTGACACCGACTGAGTTAGCTCTGGGCAACAAATCTAGCCACTGTTGGTTTTTACTTTCTCTCTACGTAGTAGAGAGAAAGTTATGTAATGCTGCCCGAAAAAACGACGAATTTTCGGCAGAAAAACTCGCATTAAAGAGCCCTGGTAACGATAAAGTGGATAAATCTATAGGCTAAATTTAGAAAAAAGTTCTCTAAACGTAATCCATATTTTGTGAGTCCTTGGTACCGCACAATTGAATGACGGAAAAACGTCTGTCTGTCCGTCTGTAAACAATGCTAACGGCTAAACCGTTAAACCGTTTTTCTCCAAAACTGATATTCTGCAATTGACCTGACTGAAGACACGGACCCTTGATATTACAAATTTTGGAGGTACTTTACATGGACATTTCCTGGGACATTTTCCAAATTTTCAAAAAAATGGCACCATCGTTTTTTATTAAATTTTGTCGTTGGATAGTGTAAAGGGCGTTTAAGAGAATTGCGCGAGTGTAATGTTCGTTGAAAACCCTAATTTTTCGAACATTGCAAAAGTCCAACATTTTTTCGGTGTCTTCCTATAACTAAAATGTTGAAGATAACAATTTTTCCTTAATGAAATCTGTTCCATAAAGATGGATTTTGAAATAAAACCATTTACAATTTTTCAAAAATTTGAGTAATTTTCGCGTAATTTTGCGTGAAAATACGGGCGAGAAAGTACGTGCTGTTTTAGTACCATTAGTTTCGACTCTACGATGGCGGAATTTTTCGACAGTTTCTAAATAGTTAGGGTGCATTCAGCCACCATCTGAAGAAGAATTCTAGCGGCCAGTTTCACCGGCGTTGGTTCCTCTGATAAATACCAGAAGAATGCAGGAGCTGTACCCTAAGACACGATCTCCGGTCCGCTTTTTCTCGATTTTTCCTCCCTCATCCTCTCCCCCAACGTACACACTTTCACTTACTCGTACATGCAACACACTACAAATCACGTCGGGAGACTTGTGCATAAAACTTGCCACTTCTAGGGAGGGGACGATTCCCGCACAGGGGACTTGTCTGAACGGAGAACACTCGAAAGGTGACGTGTAGGTCGGCGCTGGATTTTACGTTTGACCGAGGTAGGAACACTTCCACCACTTCTCATGATATAACATGTACAGCACGTACGGGACTGATAACTTCAAGAGCTGACCAAAATACAATCAGTCAATTAATCAATTATGTTAGTCATCACGCAATCGACTTCGGTCTTAGAATTTAATTACTTCCGCTGATGTAAAAAGCCAATTGCAGCAGTAAAAACCGGCTTGTATCGTGGGATACAATTTTGTTTGATTTATTTAAGGTCGCATTAACTCCGAGGCCTTCATTGACCACAATTGACTTAACGTTAGAGGTATCTATATACTGAATGAAGTGATATAATGATGAGGGGTGAAAGGACAAACACAAATACAACTTGCCCGAGGAGGGACTTGAACCGACGATCCTTCGGCCCGAGATCGTCACGGCACTACTGTTACCGCTATCTGGCGTATAGCGTATCCCTAGAATACTTCCAATTTAACTTCTCGTCACTGTGGAGCGCTGTACCTTTGATAAGAGTACTCGTATTGACCACTAGAAGTCGCAGATAATTGCCACCGCTTCAGAAATTGTTCGCTTCAACGCACAGACCAATCACAAATGTCTTCGTCAAGCTCGTAAATTGCCATGAAGAAACGAATTCTCGTCCATTTTGCCTATGATCTGCGAGGAGAAAGGTTGTATGGAAGATTGCCGACTGCGGAGGAAACCGACGAATAACGTCCTCAAAAAAAAATTAATGCTCATTAGAGGTAATGAAGTTACAATTTACTGAAATATTTAAGGTAAATGAAATACAAGATTTTTTATATTAACGTGTCAAGAATAATCATGAAATTCCATGAGAAGTGTGAAATTCCATGTTATTTCAAATGAAAAGTTACAGTGCACTATAGCATGCACTTGTAACTTTGGGCGAATTCGCGACTAATAAGTAACGTTTTCCCCATAGTATTTTTTCTTATTTTACCTACTTTTCTTTCCTACGTGACGATGATGTATGAGGACTAACTTTCGTTCTGGAAAACAAAATATACGACGCGACCACACTACTACGCAAGGCAACGGAGCGCAAGATAGCATTCAGCGCTGCGGCATCGACACCTCGCCAGGAAACTCGTCTGTCTCATCTTGGTTGGGGGGGGGGGCATCTATATTTTCGACGAGTGCATGCAGATTTAATACAACCAGTGGTATCGTGAGTTGTAACGTTCTGCTGTGAACTGTATTGCTTTCCCTTTCTATCGTATCTGGTGTAATTAGCTAGAAGCTATATTTGCAAGCGAAGTGAGTAGAATTGTAGTTACTTTAGGCGTACATGATTTAAGTCACTACTATTAAAATGTAATTAATTCAACGACTGTCGTAACTGAAAACAAATGATTTAAGATTATAAAGTTATTGTAAATTTCATGCTACATAATTCTTAGTAATTAACGAATTCTTTCGAGGGCAAAGAAAGTGATACCTTGATGTTACATTTTTATTTCATCAAAGAATGCATTCTACTTATTTACTGGTGTAATCTTTGTGAGATTTCTTTGAAAAAGGTATTAGATTCATGTTGTAGCTGAAACTTTTTTAACTGGATTGTACAATTTAATGCAATTGTAAATAAGTTGAAGTTCATTTTTAATTTACACAAGAGTTGTTATGTACTGTATAGGAATTATTTGATAGGTTTATTTCCCGATTCTTTTCTTTCTTTCGTATGTTGTGCATTTTTGTACGTAAAAGTGTATGTTCATTCTTTTCAGATAGTGTCTTTTCTTTGTTACTGTGCTTAGAGTACGTGTTTAGTTACAAGTGCTAGCGTGTGATGTAATCCAATTCAACGATTACTGCCATTCTTTTCAAATTTTTGTAATTATAAGAAAGAAGATACTTTCTGTGTTAATTCTTCAAAAGTACCTGATCTTTCTTTTGATTGGTATCGAAAGACAACCTCATACCCTGCATTACAGTGGGGACATTTCAACTATAATAACACTAGTGACATCCATTGGTAATACGGATGCCACTCATCGCAAGTCTAATCTTCTTCTCGAGTCATTCGTCCAAAAACCTCGCATCAAAGGGGGGAGTAAAGGAGGTGACACTACTGCCTTAGCAATTTCGATCACCCGGGTCGGCACTTTAAATTTGTTCCGACGCGCGGCGGCGAAATACGAAAGAAGGAACGTTATCATAATGTAATCAGAAACCAGATAATAAATTCAAAGTGTAAATTCGCAATTGATTTCTTTCGTTATCGTAATCATGAAAATTCCCAGATTTTCAGTAGTTTGAAAGCTTGGGAGATCTCTCAGGGCGCTTACGTATACGCCACGATTTCTTACAATTAAGATTGCCTAGTGTAGGCCGTTTTTGTACCCATCGAGGCAACCGCAATGAAGTTTGCCTTCATTTAAGTCCCTTAAAACGAAACATTTAATTCAGACTTTTTGCATAGCTCACACAACTTTTGAGCTTCTGGGCATGCACAACACAAACTGCACGAGACTCAACACCGGTATATGCTAAGGTTGTTCAGGCTCGGTAAGGAGCCTTAGTATCTAAAAGCGGCTCCACATATTCGTTATTCGGCGAATAGCGAGCAATCGTTCGCAGAATTGCAGATTAGTGTGTGGAACTGGGAATGCCTTGCTCTTTGCCGAGTGACGAATATTTGGTGTTCGTCCTGCCCACCGTAGGTCGGTCTTTTGGACAAATCAAAGGAAGCGATCATATTTAGAAAACATCAGCTGTGCGGAATTGGGCGAGTTGCTCGGCAAATGCCGGATGTGTGAGTGGTGCCGGATGTGCCGGAAATGTGCAAATGCCGCCTTAAATAAATACATTTTTGGTGTCGCGAAAATCCGTTTATTCAGGCAGAGTCAAGTTGCTGATTTGGGCAGTCGACGGACGCGAATATAAGTACTAGATATCCAAACCCCCTTAAGGACCACTCCCAAAAAGGGAAAAAAAGGGAAAAAAAGCTTTTAAATCGACATTTTTACATCGATTTATTGAAGCCAAGTTCTTAGCATCGATGTTTTTACATAATCAATGTTTTATTTGTAATGGAAAAATAAATTATACAACAAAAAAACTTAATTTTCACGTCTCATAAAATTGAACATTCTTTCACACAAAAGTGAATGAGTGAATATGTGTGTAAAGATATGTGTGTAGTCGATTGATTGATTATTTCGTGTTTCCGGGAGCGTCAACTGCTAAAGACACTAGTCTCGTAAATGTAGTGAATGCTTTCTCGGGAGGTTACGGTGTCCTTTCCCCGCTGAATGGTGAGATCTGGCGCCGTCCTACACATCGGCTACTGGGGTTTTCCCCAACCAGGTGTTTTCCATTATCGGGACACAAGTCTAAGACTGGACAAACTCTAAGCTTTCACCTGGTGTCCCGACGTTTGGGTTGGTAGAGTGAATTTACATTCAATGTGTAAGTAATGAACGATGATAGGACAAGGAAGGGGAAGGAAAGATCGTGCGCGGTCCGTGTCCCATTTGTTAGAGTCCTGCTCCAGCATTCCCTTGGTGTTAATCGGAAAACCTTCGATGAGAGCTGCCGGCCGGCAGAATTCTCCTCCAGACAGTGGCTGAATTCGACCTAGCTGTGAAGCCAGTGTCGAACATCCGGCCACCATCGGGAGTCGAACCTAGGACTTCCCGGCATGAGTCACTGTCGTGACATCAGTTAATGCCCTCAACTACCTAAGCCGGTGAAAATAATTGGAGTTTGTGTGTACAAATGTCATTTATTTTTGTAAAATTGAATCTAAATAGTTTTGTTAATTATTATTATTATTATTATTATTATTATTATTATTATTATTATTATTATTATTATTATTATTATTATTTTTTAGTCCTTTTGGGAAATGTTAATTATAAAGTAATAAACTTGGCGACCGTCAGATTATATTCCCCCTGCACCGATTATTATCTAAAGCTACATAGATATATTATGCAAAGATATTAATAAACAAGTTTTCAAAATATCGAAATTCAGAAATATCAATCGTTTTGGGTGATGTTTTAAGGACTTCTACATTTCAATTTTGTGTATCAATGCCTTGAAACATGGATATTTTGTTAGCGATGTCATATCTTTACTCACCTAATTTTCAGCATTGTAGCAGCAACCTTACATGAATAATAGATCAATAAACGAAAATCGAGCAATAATAGTATGCGCCCATTTGACTTCGGGCTATTTCTGTAATCACATGAGCAGTGTTTGCGTCAATTGATGTAATGATCGTGCAAAATGACTGAATAAATTTGGAGGGTTAAATTTTCAGTTTTTACACTATTATACGACGGGTACTACGTCGTAAATAGGTAAAGTTTCTATTGGTTAAAATTAGGTAGACAAACTAGTACTTTACAGTAGGTAAACTATGTTTCCTTTTGAAAAGAATGTACCCATCACACGTGAATTCAAACCCCGTCCTCTTCACGTTCGTGTTAATTCAGATTCAGAGAAATAGTGCTTCGTCAGGAGTCGCACAGAGAAACACAAGTTCTGGAAAACACCTGACAAATATGTTGTCTGAGTTTCAGATTCTTCATACCCACCCGCAAACACTTTTCGTCAACATTTGTAGCTAGCATAGAGGTTTTTTTCTAGAATCCTCCATGAGGCGACTTTGCTAGAGCATGAAGTTAGGTATCAAAAAATCGTTATATGACAGTATAGCATGACAGTTTTTTGAAAAACGCTCAACCGAAAAAAACGAGGGAAACAACTCGGCTTGAAATCCGAGCGTCTGACGATAGCCACTTGACTCTGCTAGTTGAATCACGATTTCAACTGGAAAACACAAAAAGAGAATATTTTGTTTTACTTTTTCAAATAAAAGTAACATTTAGAACCTACTTTTTGGCAAAACGATAATTATTAATTTAGTTCTTAAAATATTGGTTAGTTATCCGATTAAACTGTCAATGAGTTAAATGAGGAGAGAACGGAAATTTTCAAATATCAAATATAAAAATTGGGACATAAGTCAATTGCTAGAAAATGAAATTACTGTCTCGTACTACAAATCTTATACTGTTGCAACAAACACCGTCTGTTATAAACGATATTTACAAGTATTGGTCCCAAGGATATGCGCGTTTTCATTAAAGTTAACAGGAACTCTTCAGTCATGAGCTTAATACGTATACATGGCGTGATCAAAATGGGTTAATATGTATACAATGCGTGACATTAATTTTTTTATGGAATATTGACCAGCCGAGTTTAAAGAGCAGAATATTGCGCTATATACGATTTTTTGACTTCGAAGTATTTCATATAAATGTACAATAAATGCACTACAAAAATAAAAAGAACCATAAGTTAAATTATATCATCAAAACAAATGGCACATTTATCCCTACAATTTAATTTAATTTCTATTAATCTTCCCGAAAAAATTTGCACTTCCTAAGCCCGCTCTTGGTGGCCATTTATCCATTTATTCTTGAAGAACAATGCAATAACAAAATGTAATAATGTAAAAAAATAATGCAGAAAAGGGCAATTAATAAAATTAGTGAACTGTTTTAGAAAAACTTTATTATTAAAAATTAATAATCCTCTTCATAACATGCGAATAAAATGGAATACATATCGATCATACATAGAATCAAATTTTAACTTCCCAAAAAACTTAGATAATACTCAAAAAATTGATGTAGAAATCGAAAAGTTTACTAAAATAATTGTAGATGCATATAAATATTCTAGTACACACATTAAACCGTACATACATACTCGATCTCTACCTATAAATATCTTAAATCTTATAAAATCCAAACATAACCCAAGACGATTCTGGCAACAAACTCGTCGCCCTGACATTAAAAGAAAAATCAACAAGTTATCACGCATTATCGAATTACGTATAGACCAATATGAATTAAACAAATTTCAAAATTACGCTGCACAAATACATCCTAATAGCAGACCACAATGGTCAACAATTAAAAAATTAACAAAATCTTATTCCCCTATACCAATATTAAATAACGGCTCTATATCTGCCTATACTGATTTTCAAAAATCAAATTTAATTGCAAATCACTTAGAAAAGTCTTTTACCCCTAACCCTATTATAGATCAAATATTTAATAACAAAGTTGAATCTTTCATCTCTTCTCCACTTTATTCAGTCCCTTCAAAAATAAAATTTATTTCTCCTGTAGAAGTTCAAAACATAACACGAAAATTGAATATTCACAAAACATCAGGCTATGGTTCTATTACAAACAAAATGATAAAAGAACTTAATTTACAAATTTTATCGAAGCTAACAAATATATTCAATTCAATGCTTCGTATTTCTTATTTTCCACAATCATGGAAATTAGCCTACGTTATCCCCATATGTAAACCAGGCAAGGATCCTCATCTTCCCTTAAACTACAGACCTATTAGTCTCTTATCTTCATTATCAAAAATTTTTGAAAAACTATTACACTCTCGTCTTTTATCCTACATTAACTTAATACAAGCTATTCCAAATTACCAATTTGGTTTTCGTTCTCATTATTCGACTTCTCACCAATTACTACGTGTTTCTGAATTAATAGCTCAAAACTTTCATCAAAAGGAACATACAATTGGAATTTTCTTGGATATTGCCCAAGCATTTGACAAAGTTTGGCATTCAGGATTATTATATAAATTACATTCAATAGGAATTCCCATATATTTATTCAAAATAATAAAAAGCTATTTATATAATCGTAAGTTTTGTGTCAAAATTAACACCTCTCATTCAACTTCTCGTCGCATCTCTTCAGGGATTCCTCAAGGATCGACTCTCTCTCCTTTACTTTTTAATATATATATATATATATATATATATATATATATATATATATATATATATATATATATATCAGATATTCCACACCTTCCGTTTACCACCATAGCTCTGTATGCAGATGACACTGCACTTTTTTCGTATCACAAAAATTACATAATGCCCGAAACACTCTTCAAAATTCTTTAAATTTATATATTAAATGGACTCAACAATGGAGAATAATAATAAATCCATCTAAAACACAAACAAAAATTTTCACACTTTGCAGACCTACTAATCCCCCATGTCTCAAAATAAATAATGTAACTATACCCTGGATAGAAAATCATATTCCAATTAAATATTTAGGACTCCATTTCGATCGTCGATTAACTTGGAAAACTCATATTCAAAATATTACAAATAAAACTTACCAAAAATATCAAAATTATACCCATTAACTAATAAATTTTCAAAATTACAAATAGATTGTGGTATATCAATATTCAAGGCAATAATAAGACCATCACTTACATATACATGCCCAATTTGGTGTAATGCATCTGCGTCAAACATGAAGAAAATACAAACTATTCAAAATAAATTTTTACGGAGAATTCTAAAGGCTGAATGGTTCATCTCCAATAACCAAATCCACAAAGAATTACAAATAGAGCCAATTAAAACATTCATCACTAACCAATCCTCCAAATTCTTTAAAAGATTATCCTGTTCATCAACATTTCGATCTGGGAAAAAATTATCACATTCAACGAATTCGATCCCGCTTCCCCAAAGATATTTTTCACCCCCATAAATACTTGTCTACTTTATTACTCAATAAAACCTTCTCTTAAAACTCTAAATTTATTATAAAAATTAAGCAATAGTTATTAAAATCAAAGTTTTATTCGTAATTACTATTAAAACAAAATCATAATTATCTTTAATTATAATATTAATTTCTGGCATCTCCAAAAATGTTATGTATACATTTATTCATTATCCTGAAAAATTTGTAAAATTGAACAGGAAATAAAAATATTTAAAAAAGAAAAACTTTTTATGGAAATTTAAATATATAATTATTATTTTAATAATATGCATCTTTTCTGGCCAAAAGTACTGTTTAAAACACTGTCATTGTCATAGTTTAAAATTTAAATAACATAGTAGTGAGTTTGATCTTTCCGCACAACAAAGAGAAATGCAAAGCTTTTACTATATAGTAGTATATAACATGTACACGAAAATAATACATGATTATGCTTTTCATGTTGATCACCCGCGGTACAGATTTCTTTGAACGTTCAAGTGCCTATCCTGAGAAAGAGACTTATGGCAAATTGTCATTACATAACCCCAAGCGCATCATTTCTTTATCCAAATTCCAGGCCAATGAATGGTTAAACAGGGAAAAACACAGGGAAAAACAAGAATAAATAATGAATGTTTAAGGGTTTTTTGGATGAATATGTATTTCAAATTATTGGGATAGATCTCAGTATTTCGTTTGTAATAAAACAATTCAATTGAGGTAAGTTTCTTTTGTCAGTTATAAAAGAGTGAACTGAACTTACAATAACTACCTACGCAAAATTAAATCAAAATATATTTTTCAAAGAAATTTTTAAAGTTAATATAAACACTGCGAATATCTCGAAATAACGGAAGGGGCTGACAACGCTTCTAGATAGTATTTTAGGGAGTAAAACTGTTCAATTTCACCCAGGCGTTGAGATTTGTGTATTCATTTTTCAGGGTATAAAGTCATGAATTCAGGATAAAAGTCAATGATTGACAAGTTACTAAATTTATACTTATTGAATCTCTAAACACTATATCCAAGATATGAAAAAATAAATAGGATGAAAAATAATAATTGGCCTTTTCGAATTCCCGAAACACGCGAAACGCTCATCACCTACATTTTTAATATTGCTTATTGATTTCCGAGCGCTTGTATTATCCTCGGATTCATGTCAAATAGAATTTTTGTAACTGTTGTAGGTGCCTAGTGGATTAATTTTTTCAATTATTTCTCATTACATCTAGTACATTACCAAAAACAGGAATCCGTTTCTTCTCCTACCAGTGAGACAATGCCACTTTTGAAATTTGTCGAGTATATTGTGTTTATTCTAATCCTTTCAATTCCTCTTTTAGAGTGGGTGTTCTTGCTCTTTAATGAAATGTATACACACAATTCAATTCAATATTTGAATTGTATTATTTTACACGAATTTATTCTAAATTATAAAAAGGTTAAACAGGGTAATTGAATGTAACAGAAAGTAGTGTTCTCTAAAAAGTCACAGTATACTCTAAGACTCTTGAAAACATTATTTTTAATGAGACATGAATTTTGGGTTTTCTGTTTGCATTCAATATCTTCCTCCTTCTAGACGTTTCCTCAGCGTGAATCATCGTGTACACGTATCACATGAACGTTTAGCAAAACCAGTTTGTTTCCATAACGCACTGTTATGCGTGAAAATAGTTCAAAGCAAAAGCTTCAGAATTTCGTGAACAAACTTGTTATGAACATGGTTAAGACGGTAACAGAAACTCTTCTTCCTTGTATATTAAGATTGTTATAGCAAGACCAAAAGATATTCTTGCATTTCCTGCAATTGCTTTGGTGAGACCTTCGCTGCCTTCTCCCCGATCACCATTCACAATACTAGAAGCCTCATAGATGAAGGCAATGCATGCTCTTTTGATGTTGCTTGGGGAACTAATAATTTGTCTTGCATCAAGAAAGGAGAAAGACATCCATTTGTCACGTCACCGCCGCCATCTAGTATTCCCTACAGGCAGTTCTCTTCAGGTACGAACTTCTATTATGCTACTTACATGAAATTATTGAATTCATTGCTGGAAAGTAGACCTCGGAATTTTAGGCACAAAAAAGTGATGTTTTAGGAACTTAAAATAGGTACCAAATTACGAAACTAGGCACTATTATGCATGGAAAGGGACGTTTTAGGCCCTTAAAATATGTTACAAAATGATTAAACCAGGCATCAGAAACATAAGACATGTAAAGTTATGTTTCTGACATCTGAGTATCTTTACATTTGTGGAGGTGTTTACACTTTTTCACTTTCATTCACACATTTATTCACTTTCATTTTATTCTCCCTCTTCATTCTAAATCTGTCGAAAGCGCAGCTGTACCAGGAATGAGTGCCATTGCCTAAAAATTACGTGCTGATCGGAGACGAGCGTGAAACATCTTTTTGAAATTGACTTGCAGAAGTCCTTGTATTCGATGTGTTAGGTGAAAGGTTCCGGTGCATAGTAGGTTGAGAATTCGATTAGGTTCAATTCACGATTTTGTTCATGTTTCTAGAAATTCGGGAAAGTATTTGCGTTTCGGTAAAACAAATTTAAAAAGCGAGTATTTAAAATATTTTATTAGATAATTCATCAAAATTACTTGTTTTAGGCAAGAAATATTAAAATAGACATCACAAACAAATTTAAATAGCGAGTAATTAAAATATGATAATTCATCGAAATTACTTGTTTTAGGCAGATTTAGGAGGAAAAACTCAACCGCCGCCAAAACACTAACCGCCGTTTTAGGATATTTGGAGCCCTATTAGGCCTCAGATTTTCAGTAAATCAATTTTTTATGATTCATAAACATCAGCAATTATTTTTCGCAACCTTCTAAAGAGGCGTTTGTCCTAAAATCCGGGGTCGACTGATAAGAAAACTATTTTAATGGTTTTAAACAATGTAAAAACTTTTTATTAAAATGAATTTCTCACAGTTTCAACATTGTTCAAAACTCCTACAGTAGTTAATGTATTTGAAACGCTTTGAAGTTTATTTCATACGATTAATAAACTATATTTTATTATTTTTAACATTTTCGCGTAATATTGTACACTCTCATGACTTGATTGACAAGTACGACAACAAATTCTCGTGATTGCAACATCTTCAATTGCTTGCAAAACCACTTATATTCAGTGCATATTCTAATGAGTGATGCATATTTTTCTAGCTCGTGTACTGTTTGACCGTGCCTGTTTCGCCAGTTCATCTCCCGACGTATATAACACTTGGAATGACGGCCGGTTTAGCTTATCCACTGCCATCAAAAGCTTCGGAATTGGAATTCCTGAACGACGAACCGCATTTACCCTCCTCGCCCTCTCGGATGGATCACGAATTTAGGAACTCATCAGATTACAAGAGTGCTTGGATCAACTATGAGCATTCCCCATGGCCTCATAGAAGATACACATACCCAGGAGAGAAGTTAATACACCTGCGGCATCGGAGAGATTTCTACACTCGCCTCGAGACCTTTCTAGAATCGTGAGTATTTTTCAAGTCTTAATCTTTAAAATATCTACATACAATAGAGATATGATATGATCATAAGACAGCCAAAATGATTGAATTTTTTATGTGAATAAGGGAAATAAAATGTAAACATTTTTCTTCATATACAGAAAAATCTATATTGTGTCGTGACAAAATTCTATGCAAAAGAAAAATAACAATTCGAAAACTAGGAACGGTAGAAAATGTTACAATAACAGGCATTTACTTATTGTTACAGTGATAAATTAGTCATCAAATACACGGAAATATTATGAAGTCCAATTATGAATTAGAAACATACAATTAAAAAAACCGTTAATTTTACAGCCCCGGCTCTTAATGGAATCTATGTAGCCTATGATAATAATAATAATAATAATAATAATAATAATAATAATAATAATAATAATAATAATAATAATTTTGTAGCAGTTCTCTCAAAAATTTCATTGAGTTAAAATTAAAAATTGTGTGTAAAACACACATGTCAAAATTGGCTAATACCTAAATAATGGAAATAAGTAATAAGAAAGAGATGTATTTATTAAAAGTTCGGTGCAAGACAGTCCTTACATTGCGGATTGGTGCTTTTGATATACTGATGTCCATTCTAATTACCAGAGAAAAATAACGGATGTGGGTTTTTAATTGTATTACAAAATAAATTTGATGTTCGTGTCCCAGTTCATTTTATTCTGTTCGCAGTTAAACATATACACAGTAACTCTACGCATCGTTAGTCAGACTGGAATAAAACAGGTCTATTATACTTAGTTTTTTTAGAGCACTGCAAATAAATTATTTGTTTTACCCCCAAAACACTTCATATTGTGTGAGGTGCAGAGAAGAGCAATCTCTGAAAGTTTTCTTGTGCTAGAGCCCCCTTGCTCTCCGGACTTTTTGTCCTTGGCTTATTTTATTTTGCAAATAGCAATAAAATTTACATTGTTTTAATAAACTATATCTTACAATTATTTCCACTGGCGGAACTTTGCCCGCGAAACTATTTTATAATAAATTCATAATTGGTGGAACAAGACAGCTTTGGAATTAAATAAAAAAAACTATTTTATAAATGGTATCCTTACCATGTTCATTATTTGTTAATTTTAGCTAAATTGTTACTGAAAAAAGTAATATCATAAAGAAGCTATATATTTAAATAAAATAAGGTTCTTGAGTTAAATATCTAGCACAATAGTTTCTAATAACGTTACTGATATACCCTATCTGAAAAATGTGTCTCACATTTATAATAAGTTTTCAGTAAATTTATTAAATTCATGCAAAATTGTACCGTATAAGATCTCTTATCAACCTTACAATATTACAATTAAAGTTACATATAGAAGCGAAAAATTAAAAAATACGGAGATACACAGAGGGATCATAACTTTTATGATAACGAATACATATGTATTCTATCTTCCACACCGCGCCGATAAACTTGAACACCCCTCGGCCTCGGCAGGGGGAGGGACGCGTTGACCAATCGCTAGCAGGTTGACCAATCACCACAGTTGTGGTGATTGGTGCAACCATTCCAAGGGATGGACAGGACGTTGCCTCAGGGGGAGGGGGCTAGTTTGTTTACGTACGGGGAGGAAATAAGTCATATTTCCCTACCGATGGAGATATTTTGCCTGCACGTTCGCCACGACGAAAAAATATTTCTCAGCGAGGGTTTCCGTCCAGAATTATTGTTAATTGACCCGTAAATATTTAGCATTTTAGCAACAATTGATCTAACGTTTAGCAATCGATTTGTAACTCCAGTCGAAGTGCAATTTTCAGATGCTCGTTTCAGGCACAATTTGCGGACCCTTCCCGGGCGTTCTAACGCATATTTCGAATTTGTTTATAAAACTATAAATTGTTGCAAAATTGTTAATTCACAATTTTCGGTTTTGGGACATCGGGAGACCCTCCCCCGTTTAGATTTGCAAAAGTTGGAAATTGTTTATAAATTTTCCATTGTTGCAAATTTTTTTATTATCTCATCTGAGTGGCGTTTAAACGCGATACAAAATTCCGGAATCCCGGATTTCCATATTTCGTTCTCGAGATATATGTAATGGTTTATAAGAAATTAACATCTCAGAATGACCCCATTTGCTTTCACTTAACACAAGCATACTGAAAAAAAAACAGTTCTCCAATGTTGAGGTTTTGCTCGCTACGCTTAAAAAACACTTAGCTTATAAACAAATTCTGTGGCCAATTTAATTACGCTAAATCCGTCTTTTTATGGCGAGTATGAATATAACTTTTATTTTGTTTTTATATTATCTTTTAAATGCTGCAATTTTCAATTTGATATTGCGATCCACCCGTCCGACTAGCTCAGAATGGGGGTTTTCTGGGTGGACGCAAACAAAAAAAAATTTTATAAGAAGAATGGCGGGGTTCAGGGTCGTGCAGAACGTTGTGGATTGGATGCAATTACTTAAAAAACACAAGGAGAATCACTTTTCACACACTCAAATATATTCTATAAAAGTTTTGCTGTTATTACAATTACACGAACCAATCAGAAGATAATTTAAATACACACTGATCATAAAATGCTGAAAGGAAAAAAAACACAAAACACACTAGTCACTATATACAAGGTTTCTTACTCTCTCTCTGAACATTCAATTTCAGTTACTACTTTCTTCAATCATGAGAAAGGTTTAGAAATGTTTACTTTTTACAAATTAACAAATTCTACTTAAAAATCAAGTCTGACAATTCTGAATTGATCTTGTCCGTAATAAATTACTCTCTCTCTTTCAACAAAACAATTCTGAGAATATCTGTAACTGATTACTCCTTCATTTTCTAGTTTTACTAGTTATAACTGTACATTTCCAATTTTCTTTTGAAAGAAAAGGTTGATTCTTTACTCGCGTGCTAGGGGTGGAAAGAAATTGTAATTATACTTTTCTTATCGTTAAGTATGACAAATACGTCTCCCCCCTCTTTTCTACGCCAAGACTGCAACCTAAACCTTCCTTCCAATATCTAGAAACTGTTCGCTAGGCACGACCTTACGTTTTCGCTTCTCGGGTGCGACGCGAAGCTCCCAGCGGCGCGGCCTTGAAGTAACCAACCTCGGTCTGAGGACGCCGTCCCCTCCCACAGAACTGCTCGCTCTTCCGTCGAAGTCTCGTTGTTCACCAGCATGTGCCCACCGTCTCGTATTCCGTTGAAATTCTTTTCGTATGCTCAGATAGAATTGTATTGGCGACGAATTCTTTTAAATTGAGCACTACAGATTTACAAGAGCCACTATTACGACGATAAACGAAATTAACGAGAGAAAAAAATAAACTGAAAATAAAAGAAACGAATTCATTGGTTAGTTCATGCCTATTCATTACTTCTCTTATCACTTCTCAAATTGCAAAATTAAAATGTTTCACTTCGTCTCTTTCTTTGAGAATACGTTTATATCAATTGTAAGGAGATAATTACCTCTTCTAGTCTTCTTGAAGAGTTTCTCATAGAATGCCTTCCTGTAGTCCGTTGCAGCACAAGCTCCCGTCTTGTGGTCGGCACGTCCGAACTGGTCCGCTGTTGTCTAGAGAAAGAACGACTTTTTCTCCGTCAACTACAGGGCTCGCCCGATCTAACGTGGCGATCTCTATTGATCTCTTTAGGTAATTGTTACCTTCTCATATCATTCCGCGTTGGCGCGCGTTCAAACAGCTGGTCTCTTGTCCAGGACATTAATGTGACCCGCTTTCCGAGGCTTCGGGGGAAACGGATGGTCACAATATTTTTTATCAAATAAAGAGGAAACTGATTACATACAAATTATATTTGAAAGTGCATTACGTCGAAATGGGTTTCTGCTTTTCTATCAAAGGGATGTTGAGTAACCGAATAGCTGTATTATTAATTTTTTTCAAAGACTACTTTTAAAACCGAGAGTTAGAAATTATATGTTCCTCTTATTTACCCATTACCATTAAAAAAATAGGTAAGCATACTATTAGCTGTTAGCTGTAAACTGTATTGAATTGGATAAATGGAATGTTAAAGTTTTCAAATAAAGAAATATTTATTTTGTGTGTTGAAAGATCACATGAGTAGAATCACACATCACACTATTTACATAAGTATAGAAATTTCTAAATGAACGTATATAAACTTTAAGTTAATATTTTCAATTCAATTTATCATTTAATAAGTCAGGATCATCTTTCTAAAACTGTTAATTTGATGATTTCATTGTCTAATATTCAAATCAGTGCTAAAAGCATCATGTGCTAAATCTACGCATTGTTAATACATATTTTTAAACAACATTAATAAATGTAATATACTTTTAAAACGTTTTTTAGATTGGCGTACGTTTCAATGAAATTTCATGAATTCCTAAATGCTTGAAAATAAATACTTGTAAAATTAAATTATTGTAGCGTGTAAAAATATAACAAACTCACGTACTTGGTAAAACGAGTTGATATTACTAAAAGAAAGCAAAACAGATGTTATAACAATCCAAAGAGATTTAGCGTTTGTTTCCAGTTTACTAAATATCAATGCTCTAGCATTTCCCACTGAAAATACATAGAAAGAACTTGGTGGTCAAGTCATATGACCTTCCCAACACAGACTACATTTCAGTATCGTCAGAGTTCGATATTGGCCGCCATTCTACGAATCTTTTAAAACCTTGAATTTTGCACGACCATCTGTGCAGGGAGAACGTAGCGGTTTATTAAACGGAAACGGGCCATTTGAGGTATCTAATGTGCAATCTTTGAAAACGTTTAACCATTATAAACTATCCCTAAGAAAAATATTAAATAAACAATGTTAATGGTCACCAGCTTAACATTGCCTTTACTATTTGAATGTTTTCAACATCCCCAAAACCTACAGAAAACCCATGCTTTTACAGGTTATTATAAAACTAATTCAATAAATATAAGCAATTTATTCACATTGTAACGGCCTAAGATTTTAAAAATAAAGCATTGGATATATGTATCATAATAACTCTTATGACGACACTGTTCTCAGTTACGTCAAGTTTTAATTCAGAGAATCAAAGTGAATGGTCTAAGTTTACTCACCTAAATAAAGTTTATCTTACTATACATACTATTTAGAAAGTGTTTTATGTTCAAAACAAGTGTTGCTTCAACAGCATGTATTTTCACGTATTATTCGTAATTGCTACGCAATATTCAATACGGACGATGTGAACCTGCAAAAAAGAAACAAAAAAAACACCTACAGCAGAAAATATTTTCTACTCGCCGGAATTCGAACTCGGGTCTTTAAAGTTAAGTCGATTTTTCTGTATCAACGACCCACAAAACATTTTTTTCTGGCAACACGAGTTGAAGGATTTTTTTTCTACATTTCACAACATTAGTTAACCCTTTTTTCGTTACAAGGGCCCGGCATTAACAGTTTCCTCATAGATTCTCAACAATAAAATTCGAATGTTGTTGAAATAATGCCCTTATTATGTTTTTCTTATAGATTTGTGAAAAATACCAAGTAAAGAACAGAAGGTTCCTTTCTTATTGTATTTCATTTCATATTGTTAATAAATCTCATTTTAATATTTACTGATTATTTCACCTCGGGAATTGATTGAAAATTTTCGTTGAATAGAAAATGAAATAGTTATTTTCATATGAAGTATGTGAAGTTTCCTTTTTTTCATGGTCGAGATTGAGATTTTTTGCCGAGATCGTAGGTCGAGGCAAAAAATCTCAATCGAGACCATGAAAAGGGCGGAAAGATTACACACGAAATATGAAGAACATTTTTTCTGCAACTGCATAAAAATATAATACAAATAGTTTCGTATTTTGTAAGTCCGTAGCCCAGAACCAAACGAGCAAAACAGTATTCTAAAACCGTGCAAAAATGACTTTTTTTCACGGTAACAAGATAGTTGTCTTGACAACGATCTTTTTTTTAATGGCGATTAAAAAATGACAAAGTTCACGTACTGATAGCGATGCAAAAAAGTTGTCTTTTTTATGCAGTTGTAGAAAAAGAAATTTTCTTCCTTTCTGGTAATTATGTCGTAAGAAGAAAAAGTATTGTAATCATGCGCCGGGAGACGTTCTCATGGGCTTGATTCCCAAGACTTGTAGCTTCAATACACACACTTAGAGATCTCCTGAGCATCCATGAAAATAGTGTATTGTTACGCAAAACAAAACCGGTAGTTGGTCCGTGATTTATCCTGTAACTTTCAAGCGAATGCCAGAGCAGTACCTTAAATACATTGGCAAAGGGCCGCGCGCCATCTTTCCTTTCTCATCCTTAACCTCCCCCCCTCACACACACACACATGCCCGCAACTAACACGAGAGAAATGCCAGGAGCTTAGAGTTTGTCCCGATGACGGCGCGGAGGTTCCCCACTGGGGGGAGATACCTGGAGAGGAATACCGCCCAATCTCACGTTCTAGCCAGGGGAGGGGTGACACATCGCCATCTCCGACAACATGCACTTCACTTGCGGGGTTAATGATCTAAAAAGTTGACGCATCAGAAATCAATACAATATACACTGTACAAACCGTTGTGAAACTTGCAGCGCCAGGTTGGGCGGGCGTGCTTGCATCCTGCGTGCGTTATGCGACGCCGGACAGCGTCAGCCGGGAGATATCAAGCGGTCCTTCATGCACGAGCTACTGCACGCCCTTTTCACGTGAGTACACGCTCTCTTTACGTGTTGATTTGAACATGAACGTTGGACTGAACATTTTATAGTCAATCTTCAACTTTGATTGATACTGAAGCTGCAAAAAAGTATTTAACTTTTTAGAAAGGACATTAATATGCGAGACAAGTGATGATATGGACACAAGTTTAATGAATAATCAGTACTTCCGGACCAAAGATTTTTGGAATACTTTGCGCAAACTGTGCACAAGAGATTTTGCAACTTCAACAACTGAGGGATACCCATACCCTAAATATTTTAAGCTGCTACGAAAGCCATTAAATGACATTATAAAGCGGTTATTGATAAGTAAAAGTGGTCATCCACCTATAAGCAAGTTCTGGAATGAAACTAATGAAATTCTAGCTACTGCTATATGTTTCATTCTTGGAATATCTATTCATTATGAAACAGAAAAGTCTAATAATAAAAAAATTAGAAAGTGCATCATCTACGAGTACATTATTTTCAAATTCAATGCATTCAATCATGCAAATGTATTATGTGAAATGCCAAAATCCTATGTTGCAGACAATATACAGACTTCTCGTTTTCAATTTGATATTTTGACCGGTTAATTCAGTTGGAATTAGCTAGTTCACATAAGTTCTTAACATATCTTATCTTTAATAAGATCTCTGGTTAAGTAGGAACCTTCTAATAATTAAATTAAAAGTTTTGTCAGATATCAAACTATTTTGACCTGACTATACTTTTTCCTGGCGACATCTTTTCTTTAACTATCTTCTCTACTAAATTATTTGACATTATATTTTAATATTTTCCAATTTGTAATACGAGGTATTAAAAAACTTCGACCTCTCTCTTCTAGGTTTCCATCAGAAGAAAACGTCGTGAAGGAAACAACTCGTCTACCGAGTGATATTATCCACTTATATGATAATGCATACACTACTACAGACTCGTGTCAAGAATCTTTTCCCGATTGTTCAAAATCTCTCTTTGAACGTTTTTCTTAATAAATATATCTGAAGATAATTCGTTTAAAAAATTTCATCATCCTATTAGCAAGTTCCACGGTTCCTCTCTATGCGTATAACACACTAAGGAACCAGCAACATACCTTATGCTGTGGCATACTTTACGATCGTGCGTAACTCGAAAACGATCGGTTAAATGCAAGAAAATCAGGCTTTTATGTCCCTAACAGGGACACCAGTCAAGTTTTTCATGCAGGAATCTACAAAATGGGACATTTTTGGACATTCTATTACGTTTTTGGAAGGTTCCTACAACGCGAGAAACATTGGAAGTTGAGTTCCAGTTTGGAGTTATTTTCACTGTTTAACTGAAGGATTTAAAAATCGCTGATTTTGGAGATGGAACCTTTTTGCAAAAACTTTGCAAATTCTACTACATTTTTTGAGATTTCGATCTTCTCGGCACTCCAGATATTCAAAACTTTGCATTTCATCTGGAAGCGAAGTCACACTATCGCCTTTATAACTTTTATAAAAGCAATCCGCAATAAAAATGCAATGAAATTATTTTTTAATTGGCTATTCATTTCCAGATTAACGTGTGCGAGAACATGCGGCGAAATGTGGGAAGCATTTGGAGAAAAATGTAAAACATCATATAGGGAGAATATGCAGTGGAGCTTACGAACAAACATGGAGGAGATCGTATGGAGAACAGGCAGGGCACATGCATAAGTCCTCCCTGCCTATTTAAAATTAAATTGATGAATCAATAGAGAATCATGATTGGCCTATTATGCTTTAATTTGTATTTCTGGGTCTGGTTATCCAGTTGAGATTCAGACGGAGATATTTTCATTTTTTAGACAATAATTTAAAAAGTGCGCCTCCTCATCCTCCCAATAGAAATAGTAATGATCATAATAATAACAATAACAACAATAATAATAATAATAATAATAATAATAATAATAATAATAATTGTGTATTTCGACGCGCTGAATCTGAATCTGGGGTCAGAATCACGCCACAACTCTATAGTAATTTTTAATCGCGAAAAAACACCATGAAATTTAATTTTTGGTTTGCGGGGGTTGTTGTCAGACCCGAAGGCTTGACGTATGTTTCTCAGCGTTTCTTGACACGCTGAAACTGAAACTGAAGCCAGAATTGCGCCACCACTCACCACATTTTTTTTTTTTGATCGCAAAAAACCATCGAGCAATTTACAATCTACAGTTCCACAGTGATTTTTCGCGATTAAAAAAAACTGAAGGGTGGTGGCGCAATTTTGGGTTCAGATTCGCATTCAGGGCTTCGTAGTACATAGAGAAGCATGTGTCAAGTTTTTGAGTCTAACAACTTGTTTGTCTGCCTGTGTAGTTGTTATTGTTAATATTATTATTATTATTATTATTATTATTATTATTATTATAATTTTAAAGCAGAATACTATTTATTCGCTTTATCGTATTTTGTGGTTCTTTGTAGTGTCCCGCTCAAAGAGGAACCAGTTTTTCCCTTGACCTACTCATAGATCGCCTCCGGGGCAGTCCTCCCGGAAAGCGCGTAAAGCCGCATGCGCGCTGCGGTATGTGTTTAACGTACGACCGAGTCGTGAGTTCCCAATTGAGCAGCGGTCGTGGTCTCCGCCGAGGGCAGCACGGCTGTCGCCGCCAGTCAAAAGTCGATTGGGATGTCGCAATGGTCCCGCTCTTTGCTTGCTGGCGGTTGATATGCCTTCTGCTTGTTCTGATATTGACGAGGGAACCAGCACACGGAGAGTCCCGCTCGCGTAAGAAACGTTATCTAGTGTATCCACATGGAACATCACTTCAGGTAAGATACGACATGTGTAGAGTATGTGATACAATTTGCGGTACGTAAGTCTGGAGATTTTCTTTCAATCGCTGAAGAGTAAATGAGAATTTTTGTACTCTTACTGTTATTCCTCAACCCTAGGTTTTTTTCAGAATCACATCGTTTAATGTCATATTCTATAGACGAACACTAGGCCTGTCCAGTGAGCTGGATTCAGGGCATCGGGTCCCGGAAAGTGCTCGGGGCATCTTCCTCCCTCATTCATCTCCTCATTCCCCTCACCCCTTTTCCCACTGCGGAAAGCCCGCCGCGCTTCCTTTACGAAACTACACTTTCCACAAATGTGCTTGATGTAAAGAGAGTGACCCCTGTGACAACACTGGTGTGTTCGCGGCTATCCTGGGGCTAATTTTTTGGGCAGGCAGGCGTACACTATACACCCTACATTTATATTAATAATATAAACAGTATATCGCAAAAGTACTTTTTTTCTCTAGAGAGGAAATTCCAAAAACAAAAATCAACAGAATCATCATCAATTAGATATCTATGAGTAAATAGTAGCTATTCGTAGTTTTCTAAATTACTTATAAGTTGACAGAAATAAAAAAAAATATACTGCAACGGCATACAATTATGTTATTCCTATGCTCAAAATTTAAGTTTCACTGCAAATGTTAACTTTAAAACGTCGAACATTCATTAAATCAGAAACTAAGGCTGCAAAAAATATTTGTGTGTTTCTCTCTCGAGTACACAGATAAATATATCGGATAAAAATGGAGATGATGAATTCTCAACAGGTGGTTTATGAAATGTTGGTACCAACTGTCAACGAGCGTCCAGCTCCATGGCTCTACGGCTGGACTTTGGGCGTAGCATATCCACTACCCACGGAGGGAAAGGAAATTCTGGAGAAATACAAACTCTTCAGAACAACAGCTTCACCTACCATACCGGCCCCACCGTCAACTCATCCCGAGTACCACGACTGGCACATGTGGGTTGAAGACATGCAGAGTCCACCGATGATGTACGGTGGTATGAAAAGTGGAAAAGAGTCAGAAAATAAAATATTCTACTATAATCACAAAAATACTCCTCACAAGAGCTACTACTACAAGGATTATCATGGTTACTCGGTGCCACATGAAGTTCTACTTCATCGACGGCACAGACGTGACCTGTACCTTAGGCTGGAATCATTACTCATGGGGTGAGTATTATTATATTTCATGACTGCAATAATATCTGTACGGTTTAGCATGAACGATATATGCTGCAAGTCAGTCGAGCAGCCAAAACAAAAACAAATGACGCAATTAATGTAGACAAAAAAATTGATGTTATGTATGTCATATTCATTTATTAGTGAGATGCTGGCACCAGGAGGATTCAATGGATGGTTCTATTTTTTAAACTTTATAACATAAAAAATATTAGTAGAGATAATACCTTTTAATCAAATGATTGTCAACTTTTTTGTGCATTATCCATTCGCAGAGAAGAACAATTCGAAGCACTTTGGATTCAATGGGTATAATATTCAAGAATTACATACACGTAGTTTTTGAAAAAATATCTCATGCCTTGACTAGCCACTACAGGTACTTTTCTTAAAATACATTATCCGTTAGTTGAGTATAACTGTTTTAAACTATTTTCTCTGATGAAGTTTCTTGAAGTCTCCAAAATTTTAGTGGGTAAATTAGCTTACAATTTGGTAATTTTAGAAATGTTCAAACGACATATCGTCAAAATTAGTTCAATATTTCATTTTTAAATAAAAATCTTTTTTTTAAATAAAAATACTTTCCCAAATACAATTAAGAAAAGAAAACTGTAGTGTTATTATATTTGAGATGATCTGTAAATATTACATTTTAAAACACTTCTTTTAAGTTACTTAATTTTGTGGAAGTTGTTGATTGATGTTTGAGCGGATGAAACATTTTGATCTTTTCCATTTACTTGTTTTATTTATTATTTAAAATCTTTATTGACATTTTTCCTATGGTAAATATTTGAGTTGAATGTGATTGCATCACATATTCACTGATGTAAGTCACATTATTGATCACGTATAGATCAATTTTACTTATTTTGCTCTAGTGATGTTTAATAACTTCTTATTGTTATTATTACTATTATTATTATTGTAATTATTATTATTATTATTAATATTATTGTTGTATCACACAATAGTAACACGTTTGCAAACAGTACGGCCAAGGAAGTCACTTTCGTGGGAAAGGAGATTGGTATCCCCCAAAAGAATGGAAAACTAACTAGCACTAGAAAGTGTGTGTCTTTTTGTAGCACTACTTGTTTACTCAGTTGTATACGCACTGGAGAAAAAAAAATTAAAGCTATGAAAAATCGATGACGATATTTTAACAGAAATAAAGTTTTCGGGGTCTCCTGCTACGAAAAAGTTTTTTTAATGGCTGCCCCCCTTTTTGGCTTTTGGTTGTCTGGTGGTTTTCCCAACTGGCTGGTCTCGTCCGGTGCGATCCGGTTCGGTTCGGTCCGGTTCGGCCCGGTCCTGTTCGTTTCCGTCCCGTACCATCTAGTCCGGTCTCGCCCAATCCAGCCCAATGTGGCTCAATCCGGACAATACGAATCAGTATAGTCCAAACCCGTCCAGTCCCGTCCAGCCCTCCTTCGATTCGCTTCGCTTCGCATCTGCCTCCTCGCGCAGTGTGGTTGCTCCGGCAGCCGCTGAGCGCCGTGCCCGGTTGCAGGGCGCGGCTGGGCGGGCGCGCGTGCGTGCTGCGTGCGCTTTGCGAAGCCGGGCAGCGGCCGGCGGGCGCGGCCAGGCGCAGCTTCATCGCCGAGCTCCTGCACGCGCTCTTCACGTGAGTTGGCGACACGCACTGGTGCTTCAAATATTACCATTTATTTCATAATATGCCATCATTTTATTGTTTTACATCTTTCAAAAGCGTTCAATATATCAATACGGTACGCTTATTTTTCTCACCGATTCTGATTTGTTTATTAAGTACATTGACGTTACCAAGAGTCCAGAGAGCTGTGATGTCGCAATTTAATATTTATTTACACTACATTGTTTAACGATAGATTAAAGGGGATGTAAACAAACCGGAATATAACCTTTCGCTGAAGCGCATGGTCGGGCTCGGGATCACTGAGCTGTCATCTTACCAGCTGTCAAAGCTGGACAGCACAGCCTCTGTGCCCTGAGGCTGTGGGCTATATCAAATTCTTCCACTTGTTGCACAACACACTTCTATCTACTGGTATGAGCAAGATGCCAAAGAGAAAAGGACGTTTTCTTGACAATCAGAGATCGCCATCGTAGCATTTATAAAGATAATAAGGCACTCAATGAGCATATTATTTCTAAAGTTATATCCAAATTATTGTATATAAGATACGAAATGTATGCGCACCAGGAGATTTTGCAAGTCTTGCACAGAACACATGCGCTTTATATTACATGTAAGTCAACAATTGGTACGGCGTTGCAGTAATATGTCATTGATTTAACATGAAATTTAGCTGTTATTTACATGAAAAGAATGTCTTTCCTTCTGAATCTGGCAGTGATTCTATCGTCTATCAAATAAAAGTTCCATATTGCTTTTGCGCAATATATTGAATACGTTTAAAATATTTGTTTCATCACGTTGTCTGCTTTTTCCGAAAATGTTTTTAAATTTCAGACGTTGGTGGCGAATGGAAATGTTGCTTAAGTGAATGAGTCATGGCACTTAAGTGAAAAATGCACTGCACAGAATACACTCAATGGACGTCACATACCGAATATTACATGCACAATTTTAAACAATCGATCTTGACGCTAAAGCAAAAGATTAGTTCACGCTCATTAATTCTGCACAACCAAAATAGTTTCATTATGCGATAAGCATGCGTGATACATGGGAATTAATTCCTTGCTTCGTACGCATCTTTGTTTAAACCTCTCGTTTCAAGGGTAACAATTATCGCATAAAGTAAATTTACACTTATTTGAAACGTTTCTTTTGATTTTCTACTGGATATATCTCGCTTTTACTTGAATTTCACGGGACTGTTTTATTATGTATGTACTTAAAAAAGTCCGAAGAGGAATGTGTATCGCGGATTTGCAGTCAATTAGCAACTGTCAACTCACGTGGCAATGTTAACATCCACTTCATGGACACGTTGGATAAGAATAGTTGTGAAAGGAGGTGGCAATTTTAAATAAAAATAAGGAAATAGACATAAAAAGTTTTGCATTATAATGCCGAAAAGGTATTATGACAGTATATACTCATTTAGAAATTCCGAACACTACTCTAGTATCGCCTCGATCTGTAACATCTTACTCACACTGTCATAATCGACCTCCCGGACTAATTACATAAACAAATATAGGGCTTCAAAGTATTAAATAAGCAAAATTGGCGCACAAATTATCAATTTTGAAAAATTTAGAAAATTTCTAAAAACGGTTCTTGTACATATTTCTTTTATGAATCTCATTTAATTCATTTTTACATTGAAACACGAATACTTTGACTGCTACAGTAATACAGTAACAGAAAAACGTATTTGGCTGCTATAGTAACATAAATGAGCAATGGGAGCGGTTTTCTCTTACAATAGGATACACTGAGTCTGTGATGATTTTATCCGCTTCAAGAGCTTCAGTGTGGTCGAATTCTCCCGCCGAATAAATTAATATAGAATAAATAAGTAAATAAATAAATGAACAGAAAATAGAACAAAAAGGCAAATGAATTCTCTTGAATATTTCTTTTGAAGACTTCTAATGATCTCAACAGCAATCTAAAATGGATTTTATACCCTCTACGGTTGGTACTATACGTGCGGTTTTATGTCTGAACGTCTGATTGAACAATTGAATCTACTTTCCTATATAAAGTTTCTCGTTTATACATTCCCTAGGTTCTGCATATATAACAATAATCGCAGTCTACTAAATTATATTGCAGAATCGTCGTTTCAATGCATGATTCACTGATCATTTTATTAGTTATGTTTATAATGATTCATTCCTGATTAAATATTTCGTTCATTGAAAGGGCACAAACAAAAATCTCCAGAATAGTACATAGCAAATTAAGCACGCACTAATGATCTCTACCCGTATTAATATTTTCAACAAAATTGTATTTCACAAATATTGAAAAGATTTCATTTGCATTTTTAAAATTACAATAGATGTAGTTTATTTTCACATTCGAATAATTAGTTTTGTTCCTTTTTTAATATTTTTAAAAGACCTTGTAGTGTGGCCTTGACTAGAGCTCTAAAGTCATAATTATGGATCTGAAAACCGCTCCATTAAATTATTATTGCTTTCATTTTGAATTATTATTCGGCTCTGAGGCAGCACTACCGTTATGTCTGCAGCAACTCTGACCCGGAAGTTCTAGGGTTTGAGTCCCGACGATGGCGGGTTTTCGGAATTAACTGATAGATAGCTGGAACGAACTAAGCGTCAGTCAATAAGAAAATTCTACTGGTAAGCTGCTCTGATCGGTTTATTTTCGTATTTTCTCCAATCAAAACCAGACCAATGTCGGAGCAGTGCCTCAACGAACCGCGCGGTATCTTTCCTTCCTCATGATTGTCTTTCATCTCCCCTACACACACACCTAAACATACATACACACATGCACGCACTGCATTACCACATATGTCACGAGATCAGTCGGAAGCCTGCCCCAGCAAGGGGATTCCCCGCTGGGGGAGATAAGTGGAGGGTAAAACTCCGCACACCGACGTGTAGGTCGGATTTCACGCCCAAGCGGTAGAGGAACACCGCTACTCCCCGGGATTTAACAAACTTAACACGTACGGGCCTAATGATCTTATAAGTTGACGCACGAATCAAACAAACAATCAATCAGTGAATGGCATGAACGTAATGCGTAGTTTGCCGCCTGCCATTGAGGGAACGGAGGTCCGGGACGCGCTTCACCACGAGGACGAGGCCCTGGAGCACTTCGACGCCGCGCACGCCGCCACCGGCGCCTGCCACCGGCGCTTTCCGCAGTGCAGCGCGTCGCTCTTCGAGCTATGGAGCGGCCAGCCCCTCGCCGCCCACGATGGCGCCCACGACGGCCCCTCTGACGCCCCCGGCATCCAGCCCCTGCGTCGCGTGGTTACTTTCCCAAATCCAACCTCTACTTCAGTACAAACACCACTACTTCAGACTTGAATGGTTAAAAACATGCTAAAGAAGGATTTTCCTAAGATTGAGCCAAAGTGACCGTTAGCTAAACAAGTGAACATCACGTCATTGAGAGAAGTATCCCTTCGCTTGCGATAGCTGTTCAGCCATGCCTCTTCGTAGTGTTTATGGCCCCTCTGAAAACATCAGTATACAGAAGTCTAAGAGTTTTACTGAGGTATATGCACGAACGCGAGTCTGGAAAATATTTAAATTTAATTATGTATGTTGAAAATCTCTTAACATGTTCTTACAATCAGTAAAAGAAAACTGCCACGAATGTAAATAGAAAGCTCTCAATTACAGATCGCCACACAACAGCACAACAGACGGAAACATGTGTTATTTCGGTTTTAAAATAAACATAATATTTATCACACAAAAGTAAAGTCAACGTAATTTTTATAGAAAACAAGAATTTTTACATAAGAGCACATAACACTGCCCTTCCTAATTTCAATTCTTTCTCGACACGCACTATATTTTTGTCGGACGAGGACATCACAAAAGGAAGAGTCGAAGCCATTTAGAAGTAAGCCAGCTGCAAACGAACGAATACGGGAAGGGGGTCTAATGAGCCCAAGAACACAACGACCACAGGACTTTCATTATGTTGTCAGCACTAGCTGTCACTTTGGCTCGTTCTTAGGAAAATCCTTCTATATTGTAGATAACCATTATCACAGAATGCCTCTCGGGTAGCTCATGGACAGAGCCCTAGCTTTCTGAGAGGCTGTACCAGGGATCGCTACCCAGCCGGATCAAAAATACAGCTATAGCTTTCTAATGCAGATCGTCACAGTTCCTATAACTGTGTGGCGAAAGAAAAAGCTCAGGTAGGTCAAGTAATTTAGGAATACGTCATGCCCGCCACATGTGTTCCTTATCGCCAGGCGTGGAAAATAAATTTAAAAAAACAGGACCCAGGCTTGAGAACACCGCTAGGTGGTCGATAAATCTTGCCCTAAAATGCTAAATGTATACATGTTTTTATAGGATCAATTTTAAAACCCTTTTATTATTGTAACACATTTAGGTGAAACTGTAATTCATTTCCTAATTATGAATGCATTAATCAATATACCTTCGAATATTTTTGGGAACTTCTCTAATGATTTTTTTTAAAATTTTCGATATGCGTAATACAAAATCACATCAAACAAGAGAAGATTTCGATGATCGTTTATGTATAACTAGAAGGAACTTCATGGAAGGATCCTTGCCTGGAAGAAGTTGTCTGCTTTCTTCTTGCCTTTAGTATTACATCAATAAGTGGTGTTTTCATTTGCATTCTCAATGTTTCCTAATAAAATTACATTTAGGACAAAATATGTCAGAATGGGAAAAATTCAATAAAATATTCTTATTCAAAATGAATATGTGTGCGTTCTTGTTTTCTTTCACCAACCCCTTTCCATTATATTCAAGCCATTCGGAAAAGTTTCACAATACACAGTAAACTTCATTTAAACTGCATGAAATGCACTAAATGAAAAAGAAATTATTCTGATGAATAAGTCGAAATTTTAGGCAAATCGACCGCAATTCCCGAATGAAATCTTATTTTACCGTTTTACTTTTGAAATTCGAATGTTGCAAGATTATTTCACTTCTTATACATTGTCTTTGTTGGTGTGATACTTGTAAGAAAATGTAAAATATTGTTTTAAACAAGACAAATGGATAATAATTTCAATTATCATATGCTTTAAAAGCAAGTTATACCACACACAATTTATGCAATTTCACATTACGGATTTAGTATCTTTTGAATCAATTGCTTATTTTTTAACTTAGTGAAATCTGCTTTTTTCTTTGTTGAGAAATCCAGGATTTATTCTGAAATCAAAACTCAAATTATTTCTTCAAAGTTGATAGTGAATTTACTGTGAAATTTGCTTTTGGATTAATTTTAATGAAAAACAATTTGTTTATTCTGGATTCGTATTTAACGACAAAAATGGAGAACTTTTGTCTAGAATATTTTCAATTCGATGACGCTGCAAAAAGTAAGCCCACTTAGGTTTATTCATTGCATTAAAAAGAATCTGCAATGAACACTAACATTTATTCGTAAACGTCTTCATAACTGAATATGTTTGACAATTTTGTCATTATGAAAGATAAAAATATCGTAGCAAAAAGTAGCCCGTTTCACTATTTATTGGAACCGTTTAGAGTAGTCAGACCTCATACTTTTCGCTGGAGAAGCAAAGGAAAATATTCCGTTATAATAGATAGCATGTGTACCTTCGTACCTTCTGGCTAAAGCAATTTTGATTAGAAAATGAAAAAAATACTTTTCAAGCACGAAAACAGAAATTAACGATTATTCCTCCCTGTAAAAATGCATAAACTACCGTTTCAGAAGAAAGTGAAAATATATCAAAGAACCATATTCTGTCAAGAAAAGTTGTTCTGTATGTAATCACTCTTATATTTATCTTCCACTACGTCCTTCCTTGCTTCTCTCTCGTTCTTTGTCTCAACGTTACGTAGATAGAAATAAGAGTGAACTAAAAAAGTAAAATAAATTTTGCAGATATGTCATCAAAAGTTGCTCTTCACAAATTCTTTCTTCAGGTAGGAAATACTAATATCAAGCACTTATACTTAAAATACTTTTTCTTGGTTCTCTTGATCTTCCGGTGTACGATGCATGTTACGTGGATGAAATGTATTCGATATTTCATTCGTGCACGTAAAAAAGTCAATTAGTAATTTTAAAGCTCTTTGCATTTGTGAAACGGCATTTTATTAATAACTATTAATTTGAAAAGTAGAACTAAAACAATTTGTCAGCTTGAATCAAAGTATACAGCAGTTTGAGAGGAATGACGCTACAAATTTGGAACATCCTCATATTCTAGTTGCAAGCTTTCTGAATGACATTATCATAGATATAGTATTCGAATCTAAAGATGCAAACGCAGATGAAATTTTTAATAACACGAAGTAGGATTTCAAATATCAGAACATGACAACAATATTAATTCCAAAAATCGATAACTTAAATGTCCTATAAACAAAATGATATCTTGCAGCGCCTCTGACCGGTAGGTCTTAGGTTCGAGTCCTGGCGGCGGTAGGATTTTCGCCACTAGCTGAAAGCTAGGTCGAATTCAGTCGCAGTCTGAAATCGGATACAAACACTAAACAAATAATACAATATTAACGGAAAATGGGGCCATGGGGCGTTATCCGACGTTCGGAGGATTTTTTATGAAAAACTTGAACTCCTTTTAGGTGTGTTTGTGCAGCACCGCCCCACTTATTGAATCATTCATTCTCTCCTAATTCCTTTCTCACCATTTTAACTTCAAGAGAGTCCCATCTTTAGACGAAGCTTAAAATGTTTGGCAATACATATTTCTTTTAAAATTACCTCCTTCCTTCTTTTTAATATTACCTCCTTCGCATGCTTTTTGAAAACATCGTCTCCATCCTTAAAACTGTGGGTTAATAATATCCTTTTCGAACATTATCCTTAATCCACACTGTACAGTTTGAGAAGTTCCAAAGTTTTGCTACTGAGAAATAAAGGTGGATGATTTTTCCCCTTCAAATTTAATACATGGACAAACTCTCACACTAGTTATTATGATTAGCGTTTCCGGTGCGTCAACTGCTCAAGTCATTAGTCCCGTTACTGTAGGGCATGCTTTTATTGCGGAAGTGATCTTCTCCAGATGGATGGCAAGATCCGGCACCGACCTATACAACGCGTCGGCTAGAGGTTTTCGCAACCAGGTATCTCCCACCAGCGGGGCATCATCCCACTCGGGACAAACTCTAAGCTCCCGACTGGTCTCCCGAGATGTGTGATAGTATGTAAGTGTGTCTGTAAATGAAGGATGAGGGAAGAGGAAGGAAAAAACGCGCGTGGTCTGTGACCCATTTACTAGGGTAGTGCTCGGGCATTCGCTCCGGAATATCGATTAAAGCAGCCGGCCGCTAGAAGTCTCCTCCAGAAATCGGCTGAACGCGTCTTATCTATGTACCTAATATTAAAAATCCTGCCACCGTCGGGACTCGAACTCTAGGACCTCCCGGACTGAGACATTGCAGTGACATCAACCGATGTCCTGTACCCCTCTAAGCCGGGAGTATGCACCTCAGCAGTATGCTGCCCAAGCAGGCAGCGGTCGGTGGCAACAACAGTTGGTCCGTGATCGGTCACTTCGCGACCGGACGTCGACGGGCAGGCGATGACGCGCTGATCGCTCGGGCGCCACAGAGGCCGACGCTCGTGGAGGTCGTTGCGCGCCGCCAGGCCGGCGCCACTCCGCGACCCGGGCGCCATGCATCCACCCACGCTGCGCGCCCTCCTCAGGGCCACGTTCCTGCTGTTGTTGATGCGCCAAGGCGACTCCGAGGCAAAGCACCTCACGCGCCGCAGGCGATACATTGTGTTCCCTGAAGGGGCTTCTTTGCAGGTACGTCGAGTGGTTCTTCTATCGTCCTTCTGGATTCTTGTACGACGATAGGAAACAAATTATAAAATTGAATATCGAAATTGTTTTAAGATGGAAGGATTAAGAATAACACGACGTAATTAGTCTTGGCGTATTATGCGATCAAATTGCTAATAACGTCGAAGGAAAAAGAAAATCAGAACTAAACGGATATGTATTACAAACTATCTATTAATGCGCATGGAGCCTCTTAACTTCCGTACTATTTATCAATATGTAAATCCGTAAAGAATTTTTAATAACATAGATTCGGTCAACAATGGTTTGGTTACAAAAAATGTGGGGAATTCGCATCCACTCTATGTATAAGGTTAAAGATATTCTTTTCTTAACGTACATAAGGTAATATATAAATTATTATATGAATATTAACCTTACGTTCTGTAAAATGTTTTCTCAACAGAAATGTATTTAAAAATGTTTCAAATTATAAAAAATAAATTCTAAAAAGTGTCTAGGGTTATCAGTTTACTTTCCATACGATTTCACGTTTTATAAACTAAAAATATATAATTCAAGTATACAGCCTGAAGAACTGCACACGATGTCTCGTGCGAGTACTGGAGGTGCACCTCTAGCGGGGTTAATTTCAATATGTAGAGAACCTTTGAAACACAGTTTTTCAAATAGTTTGTGAAAGTGTTTCTAGCCATGCGTAATACATGATGCTTCAATTTATAACACTAAATATTTTCTGTTGAAATTTATTGATTTGAATCACTGTTGAACATTCATTGATTTCATTCACTGAATATTCCCTTAAAGTATTGCGAATCTTCAAAAGAATCCGTACATAAAATAAGATTAATTTTTGGGTCTTTTCAAAACGTGTTAACATGGAATATGAGTAATTACTTCATGTGGACTTAAAAATTGGGACTTATTAATTTCTCATTTTTACACAATTACGCACTCAAAGTTCAAACATACAGTTACATAATAATTTTGAGAATTCGATGTCAATAAACAAGTGACAAACAACCGTTTACATGATCAATAAAGCACATAATTTTATGGGTTTCAATATTGACGCACACTTTGCACGTTGAAACATACTTGGGCTGAGAAGAGGCAAATAATGGAACCAATATCCTTTTTTACAGGACACCTAAAGATCCTATTGATGCCAATAAAACTATTTTAATTTTTTAAGTTAATTTAATTTCTGGAGTTAATTTAATTTATTGTATTGTTCCCAAAAATTATATTTCTGAAATGTGTTGTGCGTACGTATTATTCAACTCGTCTGCTCTGTCGAAGTGTGCAGTAATTATAATTTTGTTTGGACAGTTGGTGTACGAAATGGCGGTACCCACAGTCAATCTACGACCTCGCCCGTTCATTATGTCGTGGACGATCGGGACGGCATGGGAGTTACCCGGAGATGCCAGCCAAATCGTGGAAAAGTTCAAGCTTCCGAAAATGAGGGAACCTTCCCCGCCACCGCCAACCACCATGCCACCCGACTATCACTTCCACTACCACGACTGGGACTACCACGACAACCTGGCGTTGGGCCCACCTATTCAAATGGAGGATATAAAAAAGCAAAAAGGAGCAGACAGTAAAGTGTACTTCGAGACGTACACAAAGAAAAAGCCCTACTGGTACAAAGAATATTACTACAAGGGCTACCCGGGCTATTCGTCACCACATGAAGTACGACTGCACCGTCGTCACAGGAGAGATGCTTTCCTGACAATGGAGTCAGTGCTGCTCTCGTGAGAAAACATTCATTTTTATCTTTTGTTTTCAACACGACGAAATAATTTATTAATTATTGAAAAACCTAATAATCCACAGATAAATTAAAGTTAAGTACTACATTTTACATACTCATTCTTATCACGAAATATGTATCAGTATAATCCATTCGGGTAATGCAACTCTCAATATTGGAAAAAAAGTTTAATTTATTTTGACAAAATTAAGCCAAATGTATGAACTACGTAGTATAGTATATAATTTCATGCAAACCAGATCAAAAACATTACAATTTAAATATTTATATGTATGTATTTGTTATTGTTTCATTAAAAGAAGAATAGGGGCTATTGTTTTCGAATTTAAGGTTTCGAATATAACTTGAAATGTATTCTTCTTCTTTAAATTAAAATCTACGGGATCACAAACAAACTGACAGTTTGCAAATAACATTTTTAATAACACTGCGATTAATATTCATTTAACATTATACAATACTAGACTAAATCCACAAAACTTCCTGTAAATCAAGTTCTGAGAAACTTTAACATAAATTATATTTTTTTTTCTTCGGATCACACATCATTGGGCCACGCGATACGTGCATCCCACAGGGGCTCTGAACCTCTCTGATCCTCTCAGGGGTAGACTGAATATCGGGGTAGGTGCACGTTAATTTCTATAGGGGGAATCTGCAATTTAATGTAGATTCCATTTTATTATTATTATTATTATTATTATTAATAATAATAATAATAATATCGAATTGGAGGAAATCTTAATAAACATCCATAGCATTTACAGTAATGAAGCCGTCTGTCATCACACCACAGCAAACGTCTTTGACAAAATGAAGACTCCTGTAGCAAACATGAGCAAAGTGTGAATTCGAGTGTGAATCCGCTGTGGTGAATGCCTCCCCTACCGCGCGTGTGTATCGTGTGTGTGGCGTGCGCAGGACGGGGCTGGGCGGGCGCGCGTGCGTTCTGCGGGCGCTGTGCGAGGCCGGGCAGCGGAGCGACGGCGGCGCAAAGAGCAGCTTTCTTACGGAGCTCCTGCACGTCCTCTTCACGTACGTGCCACAAGGTCCACGGCCTGGACCCACTTTTTTAAATTTTTATTCTTAAATGTTATTTACATTGAATACGGTCTAGCTTACAAACCAGGTACCTACGAACTAATCTAAATTTACTTTGTCATACTTCCTAACTTATTCTAACACCGAACACTATTTATATTATTTACATTGTGAAACTTAAATTTGAATGTTCGAGGCGCTTGTGCTTCTCTTGCTTTTTTATGCACAAACACATACACTTATAAACACATACACTCGTATGAAAACTATTTACACTACGGCTTACGAATAGGAACAATATTTTGTTTGGCTTTTATATTCAGTCTTACATTAGCATCCTTCATTTACCACTTACGTAGAATACAGAAAGTATTGAAATGCTGCGGCATAAAATTGAGATATTTTGAGTCGTATTCTGGAACACTGATACCGAGAAATCTGGTAAATTTTGTTCCATTATGATGTAATTTAGTTCCTCCAATGCATTGTGTTCTGTCCAATTTAAATGAAGTGATATCTCAAGATCATAAACTGGAATTACAGGTGGTCTCTGTCATCCAATCGGGAGCTTCAAGCCCCAAGATTGAGAAAGCTCTACATTTAAATCGAACAATATTCGTAATTTATTTTCTGTTCTCCTTTATCCTGAAAATGGTTTAAGGCAAAACACTTGTCTGCCTATCCGGTCGTCTGTTTTGACCAACGCTAGTGGCTAAACCTTAGGCAGGATTGTGGCAAAAATGGATATTCCCAAACAATATAGCTATATCGTGGGCTCTTGAGTTTGAAACGGACAGTTTGATTTTGGGGGTATTTTACATGCTCTCTCAACATCATGTTCAAAGTTTCTCAAACATGGATTAATTTCTTTTGTTTATTTTTCTCGGATAAATCAAAAAATGTATGTAAATACGGGGCGTGTCAGAGTTTTGTTGAATTCTTTCCTTTTTTAATTGTTAGAAGTTAGGACCGACCACAAATTACCTTACGAAAATTTGAAGTATTTTGAATATCCCCTCTCCCCCCTGTAATGCACGTGTAATGCTCAATTCAATCCCCTTAAATAATTACGTAATGCATACGACTGCACTTCCTTCCATTTAAAATAAGTAAAAATAAATTTTAACTGTAAAAATTATATTAATGATATTTTCGTTAAATATTAAAATTTTTGAAAATTAAAATCACTATTGCAGTGCAGATTGTACCTAACAATAAGATTGGGGACAATTTTTGAGTGAAGGAAAGACGCGTGGTCCAAAAAATTTCTGATAAGCAGTGCACAGGCTGTTATGGATGACGTCTGCGATAACTGGACCAATTTCATTGGCTACTTGAATATTCTATAGATCAGTTTTGAATATTTTCTTGTAATCCAACAAATTCAGTCAATAAACCATCGGTTAAAAAAACTTGATCATTTGTTGACACATTTTGTTCATCATAACTTTTTAATTTATTTAAATCATCTAATTTATTTGTTAATGTTTTATTATCTTAGTATTGGACTAAATAAAACGAATCACTTTAGCAAATGCTGCTAAATAAAAAAAATATCAGCGTTATTTAATTATATTTAAGTTAGTTAAGTTATTTAAGCAAGTGCATCCCTTGAATAAGTTATTTATGGACGACACCTTAATACATTTTCGGGTCTCGCTTTGAATTCGTTTCTCTTTCTCTCTTGGGTATGTTCACTTTTATTTGTCGTCATGATAATAGAAAAATTTTAATCCATTACAAATAGGTTCAAAATTTTCTTCAGAAATGAATCGTGAAAGTTACTACAATATCATTTTCTTCTCTTCTTCACATGTTTGTAACCGAAAATAAAAAATATCGTTTTGCAGATTGCCACCAGATTTGGAGAATGAAAATGACGTCAGTGCAGAACACAGCGATGTTTTACAGCATTACGACGCTGCAAGCGCGGCCTCTGGTGACTGCGGTGCATTCTATTCTGAGTGCTCCACGTCGCTTTTTGCTCTCTGGGCTCCTGACGGCAGCCTTTAAAGCAACTTTTTCCGAAAGCATTTAACACAACATCAACACAATATTATGATCAATTGAATATCAAAGTTATGTTGCTGAAAATGTAAAGATTGATGTGCTGTGAAATGGAAAGTTAAGTTGGAAAAAATGTAAAGGCTTGTTTCGATGGAAAGGGGCAACAATTGGTCGATTACATTGCGATTAAAGTAACAAACTAAAAGGAGATGTGAATCAGATACCGTGATGAAATGTCCAAGAATAATGTATTTAAGTCTGTCAATTATAAAGAATAAAATCTGTGGTTTGAACGCAAAAATTGATGTTTTGTTTTGTTGCCCTAAAGTATATTTCTTTTAAACAGTGATTATTCCATGTAGAATTGAAAGTTATGTGAAAACATTAGTATTTTTTGAATGTTTAAATTAAGCAATATTTCAAACAATTTCCCTCCGTTGAACCAAATTTTCAAATCGTTAGTATTTGGATACTTGTGACATTGTTGAATTATTATCACCTTTATATAATAATATATCACCTATATATAATAATATAAAAGTGACGATTTTGAGCATTTCATAAGAAACCATTTAAGTGTACTACTACTGGACGGGGTT
This sequence comes from Teleogryllus occipitalis, assembly GCA_011170035.1. Lineage (NCBI taxonomy): Eukaryota > Metazoa > Arthropoda > Insecta > Orthoptera > Gryllidae > Teleogryllus > Teleogryllus occipitalis. Next base: position 182,914 of record BLKR01000532.1, on the reverse strand, counting down.
TTACCACCCTGCATCAAAGACTTTTAAGGCAGAAAATACTGATGTTTGTAGCAGTTTACTAGCGTGTGTAGCTCGAAACGATTCTTTCTCGGCTCTTATCTTAAGGTTATCTAAACGTTCTTAAGAACTATCTCAGAGACACAAGTTATATTTCATATTCTATAATACACAATATGAGACTTTTGGGACATTCTAATTTATTTTTGGAAAGTTTTTCTCAACCCGTGGAAGAGTTGGTCAAAAATACTGGAAGTTAGGTTTCAATGTAAATCTACTTTCACTTTTAAAACAATGGTTTAAAATATGCTATTTCTCGGAGAATGCTTTCTTTGCAAAAGTCTTTTGATCTTTCTTTTACATTTTTCTTTACGCTATTCTGGGTACTATAGTTATTCAGAACTTCACATTTCATCTACCGCGAGAGTCATAGCATTATCCTCCGTCGACAAGCTTGAAAGTCTTTTAATGTACAGTTTAATTTCCCGATCGATATGTACTGGAACATGGTGTGATGTGAGAGGGGCATAAAGGGGGGATATGTGAGGGAACCTGTGGGAGAGAAAATGCAGTGATACATGCTGTAAATGTGAGAAAACGGGATTCTTAAGAGATAAATTTGCGCCAGGGGTAATGCGAGAAATAAGTGGCGGAACGTGTGGTACACACAAAACACGTGCGGTTGTACATAGCGAGAACATTCTGAGATCAAATGTGGAAACATGTGAGAAATTGCCAAAAACGTGCAGTGAACACACAAGGAAATATCAGGAAGAGCAGGTCCTAAACAGTATTTATGTATGTACTTTGGCGCAACAGCACTTTACAAGGTACGGCCTACCGGCGACCCGGCCTTACGGTCATGGGGGGAGACCGGTCGGGAGCTTAGAGTTTGTCCCGGCTGCGGCGGAGCCCCGCTAGTGGGAGAGTCCTGGTTAGGGTCAGACCCACTAGCCGACGGTAGGTCGGCGCCGGATCTCGCCATCCAGCGGGGGAGATTGTTGTATACCAAATCAAAAGCAAAGACAATCTGTAACACAACAATTTATTTTATTCCACAATCTTCTAAGAATTACCCAAATACACGTATGTCTTGATAACAGGAAGAATGTCCATCAGTCGGGTCGTTGTAAAATGTGGTACAGTCCAAATTCCCATAATCACGATCCTAACACAAAGCACGTCCACCATACAGTTTTCTTCCAGTCTCGACGGTTACGAATCTAAGCTCAGAGTGGCCGAGGCCTCCGGCACTGCGGCCCTCCGTTCGGTGTCCCCCTCCCCGCCGGGGAGGGGTAGCTGCTCTGCCCCTTCCTGTTGTAGGGGCCCCTTCCTGTTCCAGGTCGCTGAGTGGCGACGGGGCGCGCTCGCTGCTCCATCAGCGGTGCGGGTACTTCCTAGCCCGCGACGCCGCCATCTCCCGAGAAAAACATGCACTACACTACCGGGACTAATGACCAAAGCAGTTGACGCGCCCGGAAACACGAAAAAATCAATCAATCAATCAACCGGCCTTACGGTCATGGGTAAAGGGGTACGTGTGGTTAGCACATAGCGATCCCTAAGCCGTATCTCTCATCTTATCAACCTGAGAACCTGCTTTCTCATCGTCACACAGCGATGGATACTGGGACATTGCAATGAAAGCGCACAGTTAATTTTTCCCCGTCTGGGAATCGAACCCCGGGGTTGCGCCGTGGAAAGAGAGCACGCTAACCAACAAGCCACCGAGAATACTAGGTCTCAAATAGTATCCTTACAAAGTGATTCATTACTAAGCCATCTGTTTAATATTTTTTGGTTAGCCCTTCTGGGTAAAATGAAATTGACAAGTCAATAGAATCGTCTTGATGAGTACAGCATAAGGACTGGTCGTTCAAGTTGGGGTCCAACACGAAGCTATTTTCTTTTTTAAAACATGATCTATAAAGTGAAAAATATTTGAATGGGCCCAACCAGTGTTATTAAACTCACAACTTAAATGGACGCCTTATATTACGTGGCGAGACTCAGGCCAGGAGGCCTGCTCTTCCTTCTGACAACGCAAATTTCGCTACTTTCACCAACTAGGGTAGAAAGAAGGTATTACTTGGGGGACGAACCAGGCAATTTCAATTTAGCTCAGAGGCTTCATTTAGACTTGAGGATCTTCTACATGCAGTAAATCTACTAACATTTATACTTTCCCTCCGAAGGAAGGCGTGCGAAGGAATTTTTCGCCTTTAAAGATCCACGGCTTTTATCGCGTTTGAACCCGCGAACTTGGCTATAACAACCCGATACGCTAACCATTACACCATCGCACAACTTGGTCTTAAGAATGACTGAAGAAAAATACAAAATGAATCGTCCAGTTCTTTTGTGCTAGAGGTGTATGAAAAGAATAGCGGTGTCACCAAAAAACAAAACAAGTTGGTTTACGGTAAGATGGTATCTCAGCTGATATACATTATAAAGCATAACGCTAGGCGACGTGAACTCTGAAACGATTGAACTTCTGCGAGCAATCAACAACGATGTCTGCGTAGCTTCGGCAAGCATTTAGAAGCTTGTCACGCACAGCAGTCTGTGCGCCACTGAGACATGAGTGAACGTTCCATAGGGCGTGCGTGCCATATGGAATGTGAACGATGACGTCCGTGACAGTCGTTCCTGGTGCTGTCACTAAACCGTTTTAGTGAACGAGGGAACGAACAAGGGACGAATCCGATGTAGCTGTGTCGGCGGATAAGCTTGGTGTTGTACGAACTTAGGATTGTGAAGTTGGAGAAAAAGTGAAATAGTGTTAAATAACATAAACGGATGTTTTAGTGATTCCAGAGTGTCTAGGTAAATTTGCTTTTGACTTAATGATGATTAGCTAGTAATGCGATGTAATATATAATACACGTGTAGAAGAGGTTTATTAAAATTCATCACAATGAAGAAGAAATTATGTCTACAAGTTTTCTTGGCGTTTTCATTGGCACTGTTTCTGAGTCAAACATGTCAAGTTGGAGGTTTGTCGAGAAAACGTAGGCATCTTATTTTTCCAAAAGGAAGCAACTTTATTGTAAGTAATTGTTTTTTTTCAAGCAATAGTAAATGTTAAGTAATGTTTCATATTTTATGTTAAACAAATTATTAAACAAATTAAATAAACAAGTATTACGTAATATTTTTACGTAATTAATTTTTTAAAATAGGGAGTAGATCTGACAGACGAATTTCACATAGAGGAGAGTAGTTTCGAGTAAAATACAAATAATATTTTTATTTATTTTATGAGTTCTAATATCTCAATATTTAGCGTGGATTTTATTTATGTAGTGAGTATGTTACTCGATTTAAAATCGATTAATGAATGAACATAAAAAATGCCTTCAATAGGCAGGGACCGAGGTAATATGCACTAAAATTTATTTGTTTGAAATAATATTCAATCCCTTTTCTTTTCCATTAATTGCCTTATTTATTTATTTATTTTACGTCAAAAAAACAGTTAGAAACTGCGTATGACGTGCTATGGGGAAAAGTGAATTGTGTGCACATTTTCAAAATTCTGTGATCCCTACACTAAATCATATACTACTTAAATTTTGAATTTTTGAAAGGGAGAAAAAAAACAAAAAAAACTCCCATGTAATAAAATCTATTTTCAAGGATAAACAAGCAATAAATTTTGAATTTTGAAAGGGAGAAAAAAAACAAAAAAACTCCCATGTAAAAAAAATCTATTTTCAAGGGTGAATAAGCAATAAATTTTGAATTTTGAAAGGGAGAAAAAAACAACAAAAAAAACTCCCATGTAATAAAATCTATTTTCAACATAAATAAGCAATAAATTTTGGCTCTTATTACTTCCTGCCGCGACAACATGGACACGATAATTTGAATAATTGTATTTCCCACTGAATTCTAGAAGACGTGCACAGAAAATGAAGTTACATTTATGTCCAGAAGCAAAACAATGGGCCATCTCAGCATTTGCTCAATGGATCAGGGAAACTGGACGAAAAACCTGATCGAGATGGGGGTCATTGACCCGGAAGCTGTTGTACAATAGTTGTTACAGGTTGTTTATACTCATTTATACAGTCCAAATGGTAAATAATGCATTATGTATCATTGTTAAAATTAATGTTACTTTTCTTGTGATGCTCAGTATAGTCTCTAATTGTATAGAAACAGTTATGCAGCAGAAACGATTTCACTTGGGATTTAAACTTTTCTATTGAATTTAATCGTTTAATGTCATCTGGCAAAGTGTTGTAAAATAATGTACATGTATTGTATGTGAATTTTTTGTAATAAGCTGTTGATACTGTCACCTGATGAATATGATTTCTACGTCGAGTGTTATAGTAATAGACTTCGGCATTTTCTGAAAAAATATTCCCGCCCTTGAGCAAGTCATTTTTTACAAAAACCACTGATTCGTAAATAAAAAGACACGGTAATGGTAGAATTCCTAGATTAATGAAGAGAGGCTTACATGAATCACGTGGGTGGGATTTGGTTATTATTCGTACAATTCGTTTTTGTAATCTAAAAGTCTGGGAGCTATAAGATGTATTTCCCCAGAATATTATGCCATATCTCAGGCGGGAATGAACATTCGCGAAGTATACACAACGAGCAGAATGAAGGCTGACTGAATTTGCAAGAATTCTGAACGCGTAGCATAATGAACTTAATTTTGTGTTCAATTCATTTAAATGGACGTTCCATTTAAGGTTTGATTGAATTGAGAGACCTAAAAATTTTGTTGCCTTAACATCAGTCAATGGTACACTGTTCATTTTCAATGGAGCACAGAATTGTTTATTTGAAATGGAAAACTGCATTAAAACCGTTTTCTTTTCGTTTACTATTAATTTTTTATTTCGGAACCAATTTGAAACATCTGATATTGTACTATTTACGGTTTCTTTATTGCAAAGGATGTTCGTATCATCCGCAAAGAGAACCGTTCTTCCGTTTCGAATCGCCTTCTATTCCAACTGGCTTAACAACTGTGTCTGTGACATTAGAGCATACTACTCATTTCGTTCCGAGACTTAATGATTAGGACCGATTCGAACATAGATTGTTTAACACATAAAAACTTATTTTTCATGTAAATATATCCTTTTTTAATAAAAAATCTTAGTTAAGTAAATTTGATGGAAACAAGATTAATTTAAATCTGTATCTTAGAAAATAGTTTTTAACATGATATCGTAGTATTACTTACTATTTAATATATTAGATTCTAGGAACACTCAATGAAAATGCACTATTACTACTGTGCTCTTAAATATGCGGTAAAATTAGTTTAAATTAAATAATCATAATATGAAGCAATCTTTACAAAATTATTCAGAACTTTGTCATTAATATTCTACTAAAAATTCAATTTTTCTGACGTCCCAATAACTTTTAAAAATAAAATAATA
>BLKR01000532.1:0-172500 GCA_011170035.1 Teleogryllus occipitalis | reverse complement strand
ACTTGGACTAGAAAGTTCGTGCGAGCAATGCACGTAAGGGGAGGTTGTGTGTAGATTTGGGAGAAGTTTCGATCTTTTAAAGTTCTTCCTTTTGTTATTAACAATCTCGCGGGAAGTAAATTCAGTGTCAAAGCAAGCCGCTTTCGGACACTGCACTAGTAGACACGCTAAATGATTAACAGGCGCATACACGCCTTTTATCATGAACTAATTCGGAGAACTCTCTGAGCCACACCGTGATCCGACACTCCGGTCGACAATTGATGGACCGCAAAATTGCCGTGAGGAAGAGCAGACGACACCGGGCCCGCCGCCTGCTGCCAGCCGCCGTCGCCTCCGCCGCTAATGCCCGGCGCTCCCTGAGGACACACCACCACGCCAACCAGGCAGAGTTCACCGACCCCGGCACAGCAGTCGACGCATCGCTCCTCAGCATAAGTCGCCTTGTTGGCAAGAAAAAAAACTCACGCTAATGAGTTCCCTTTACCTGCTCTTCGAGCGCAACGAGGACGTTTTCTTTTTTTTTAAGATTTTATCAGCGTTGCCGCGCCCTGGCATGTTTGTTGCTAGCTCTAAGAAGTAAATTTATTAGTAGTTTTCTTTTTTTTTAGCAGTAGTTTTTACCTTTCAATTTAACCCGAGCTCATTAGGTAGGATTTTAGTATCTAGTTCATTCCTTCCAGATGTAATTTCGCTGACACCAGTAAAAAAAAAAAAATTAAATGAAAATTGTTATTCAATCACCTAAATGTCGTGTAATTCTGTGGAACAGTCCCCTGTCAACTTCCTTCCACCAGCCTTAGGCAAAAAAAAAAAAATACAAAAGGAATTAGCGTCATCTACCGATTGAGCTACTGCCGGGCCTCGGCCGCCCGCGCCGATGACATTTTGGCTTTCCCACCGTGGGGCTCGATTTAGCAAATTTTTTATATCCCAGATAAGCGCCCTGAGATTTCTCATTCCAAATTTATTAATTTTCTAAATTTTGTTCTAGTCATTTTTATTTTTTTTTCTAACTTAATAATGGATGGAAGGACGTTGTCATGAAATTAACAAATTGTGGGCTTTTGATGATGTAATTTATGTGGTATTTTTTTTTGTAAGTGTTATTGTTCTGTGTGTTGTGTTGTGTGGTTACCGTGTGCGCGTATTAAAACGAGTAAAATCGCGTAACATCAAAATGTTGGACGAATCGGGAGTCGATCTCGTAGGCTCAGATAGTTCGAGCGGTTCTCAAATACAGGGGGAAAATGAAGACGACATCCGTCTCATTTTAAGTCAGTTAATCCAGGAACAGTTTCAAAAGATAAATGAAAGTATCAGAGAATCAAAAGTAGAACAGGAAGAACGGGATCGAAAATCAAAAGTAGAACAGGAAGAACGGGATCGAAAATCAAAAGTAGAACAGGAAGAACGGGATCGAAAATCAAAAGTAGAACAGGAAGAACGGGATCGAAAATCAAAAGTAGAACAGGAAGAACGGGATCGAAAATCAAAAGTAGAACAGGAAGAACGGGATCGAAAATCAAAAGTAGAACAGGAAGAACGGGATCAAAAATCAAAATTAGAACAGGAGGAACAGTTTCAAAAGATAAATGAAAGTATCAGGGAATCGAAAGTAGAACTTGCAGGCCAAATTTTAGAAAGCGCAAGGGAGACGGAAGAAAGATTCAATAAGCGATTTTCGGAACACGAAAAAAATGTAACGAACGCTTTGATCAATTACAAAGCTGTTTCGACCAGCAGGCGAAGGAAATGAAACAATTAGAAAAGGGAGTAGATCGAGAAATAGGAAAATTGAAAGAACAGTTAGGAGAGCGATGCAGTGACATCGAAAGTCATGTCGGGAAAATAGGCATGGAACTTAACCGCTCAGAGGCCGAAATTAAGGACCTTGAACTCCAATTGAGTAGTAAATTAAAAGGATGCGAGAATCAAATAGAATCTTTGGACGAATCTTTAGCAGGGAAAATTAAGTGCGTCAAACAAGAAATGCAGGAGGATTTGACTAGAATCGACCAAAAATTGAGTTCTGAAGTTAATCAGATCCAGAAAAAAGTAAATTTAATAGGGAGTACCAAGGGAGACGAAGTCAAAGAAATAAGGGACAAATTAAAAGAAATTGATCAAAATGTAAAAGAAATAATTAAAGAGGAGATTGAAAAAGAAAGGGAATGTAACTCGGGGAATTCTTCCGCGGCGGGAGTGGGCCTAAAATTCTCTTGGGCCCCTCCGCAAAGTCTTTGCTTTGCAGGGTCACCGGATGAGAACCCGAAAATTTTTCTAGACAAGGCCGAGAACTATATGGCGTTGACGAAGACCGTTCCACCGTCGTTAAAACCGAAGTTCATGCAGGAGTTATTACGCGGAAACGCAGCGCACTGGCTGACGGCGCTTACTCCTTTCCCTAAAGATTACGACGAGTTTCGCACCAAATTTTTAGCCAGATTTTGGGGAGAACAAAAACGCTACGAGTTTGATCGTAAGATTCTTGAAAGTAGATGGAACAAACGCGACGACATATCCTACTTCGACTACGCTATGGGGAAAATATCGGCGATAAAACTTTGTGACCCCCAGGCTAGTGACAAGAAAATTGTTTGGCTCCTAACTGCTCATTTTCCAAGTTATGTCCAAAATTTAATCAATAGTGTGGGATGCGAGAACCTGGACAGATTCCAAGAACTATTAGCACAGTTCGATCGTACTAGACCAGCCTATTTTGATGATGATAGAGACAGAAATAACAGAAACTTTGAGGATGGAGGTTTTCGTAACCGCCAATCGTGGTACCAAAACGAGAGAAGACAGGATGCAGGCGAGAGCGAGAGGCGTCCTCCTTCGGGACCACCCGGTATTCGGTCAGACCATCCGCCCGACCGGAATTGTCACAACAACAATACTACTAATGTATCCAGGCAGAGTTCGACAAACTAAAACCGTTTGGGTCCTATGGGTATCTTGGTCCCAAGCGAATTGTATCAGAGATACCATTTAATGAGACGTTATCCATCAGTTATGCGCTTCACGATCTCGGGGAGAATGACGATTCCTATGTTAAAAAACGTGCCCAGATGTGCCCTATTTTAGAATTTGAAATTACTAACATCCCAGTACGTGCCTTAGTTGATACAGGGAGTGAAATCAGCGCTATCTCCCAGAAACTGTATTCGCGTCTTATTAGTGAACATATTCCGGTACCCACCCTACCGACGGTTAAATGTTACGTTGTCGGTATTGGAAACAAGAAGAGTAAACCCATTTCGAAACAGGCTCTAATTTCTTTTCAGGTAGGTGAGAGTTTATTTGACGTACCTTGTTTGATTATGGAGGATCTAAATCACGATATTATTTTGGAGGTTGATTCTTTGAAAGAAAACGAGGGGATAATTGATTTTTCGCGGGATATCATGAGTTTTGGTGGGGGTAAGGAAATTGTTATTGAAGATGACAGTGGGGACAAATTAGAACCAAGTATTCTGTGTGCGTCCTGGGATTCGGGGGATGACGTGAGTGAGGTCATCTGTCAGTGTTTGCAGCGTAATGATTTGTTAAATGACCATGAACGCTCCCAGCTGCAACAAGTACTCATGAAATTTTTAGATGTCTTTGCCCGCCTTGTTCATCCTATAAAGGACTTTTGCTTTAGAATTCAGGTCAATGATGATACCCCCTTCAAAAAACATAACTATCCTATTCCGCAATCACTTAGGGGAAAAGTTGATGAAGCTATCAGGGAAATGATTAACGATGGGATTATCGAGAGAAGCGTTACGGCATATTTAAACCCAATAGTGGTTGTAAAAAAGAAAGATGGGGGGGGTTAGGATTTGTCTAGACGCCCGAAGAATCAATGAGGTAACAGTCCCTGAAAATGAAGCGCCACAAAATTTAGATGAAATCTTATGGAAGTTTAATCAGACGAGTATTTTTTCAGCGCTTGATTTCTCTAGCTCGTACTGGCAAATCGCCATCCACCCGGATGATAGGAAATTCACTGGCTTCCTGTACAATGAGAGAATAATGTGACCCGCGTTTTCTTTTGTTATCTCTGACAATTCGATGCCCTGGGATCTCTTGGGACCGTTTGCGAACGATGAATGGTTAGGAAATTATTGTGACAAATCTCTAGTTTATAACCTCTTTAGTTAGTCATAATACAATTTTTAAGGTAGACGATAGAATAGATTTTGTTTAAAATGGTTTGATTTAATTATTATTTTAACTTTCATTATTGCTTCGTGCCACCACTATTTTTTTTTATGACGAGAGAAAAATCTTGTCTAAATTACAAGTAATAAAAGACACGATCTTTCTCTCTACCGGGAGGAGAAGGCACGATGTGGCGGCACGATTATTACTTAACATTAATAATACGTAGTCATAGAGAAGTGGGGTGGTGTGTTTACCGCTCGACTCTTCCGTCGCCGCCGGCGCGGTGTCCCCCATGGGATTTACGACCCCGGCCCGCGCATGTTCCGTCTTGTTTGGAATCGCGACCCTTTTCTGTGAGTGACTTTCCAGTCCTTTCCAGAAGGTTTAAACACCACGCCCGTCCAGCGAGGGGAAGCCCTAAGCCGTAAATGTAAAACTATTTATTAGAGCGAGCATTACATGACGCAATGAAAGGTTCAGAGCGCACATGTGTACGATAAATGCGAGAGAGAGAGGAGGAGTGCGCCTGGCCATGGAAAATTTTGGGAAATCCATGCTTCTGATTGGCAGGAAATTTAAAAGAACGTAATATCTCTGGGCCAATAGAATGACAGGTGCCTGAAGGAAGGGTGAACGTGGCATAGGGCACTTGGTAGAACGAGGACTTGATAGACAGGGCCGGTGGAGAGAGGACGCGCGCAAGCAGCGCTCCTGAGAACTTTATAAGTTCGCGAGTTTGGGAGTGGGCGCGCCTCAGCAAAGGGATTTTGGTTGAGAGACTTGGACTAGAAAGTTCGTGCGAGCAATGCACGTAAGGGGAGGTTGTGTGTAGATTTGGGAGAAGTTTCGATCTTTTAAAGTTCTTCCTTTTGTTATTAACAATCTCGCGGGAAGTAAATTCAGTGTCAAAGCAAGCCGCTTTCGGACACTGCACTAGTAGACACGCTAAATGATTAACAGGCGCATACACGCCTTTTATCATGAACTAATTCGGAGAACTCTCTGAGCCACACCGTGATCCGACACTCCGGTCGACAATTGATGGACCGCAAAATTGCCGTGAGGAAGAGCAGACGACACCGGGCCCGCCGCCTGCTGCCAGCCGCCGTCGCCTCCGCCGCTAATGCCCGGCGCTCCCTGAGGACACACCACCACGCCAACCAGGCAGAGTTCACCGACCCCGGCACAGCAGTCGACGCATCGCTCCTCAGCATAAGTCGCCTTGTTGGCAAGAAAAAAAACTCACGCTAATGAGTTCCCTTTACCTGCTCTTCGAGCGCAACGAGGACGTTTTCTTTTTTTTTAAGATTTTATCAGCGTTGCCGCGCCCTGGCATATTTGTTGCTAGCTCTAAGAAGTAAATTTATTAGTAGTTTTCTATTTTTTAGCAGTAGTTTTTACCTTTCAATTTAACCCGAGCTCATTAGGTAGGATTTTAGTATCTAGTTCATTCCTTCCAGATGTAATTTCGCTGACACCAGTAAAAAAAAAAATTAAATGAAAATTGTTATTCAATCACCTAAATGTCGTGTAATTCTGTGGAACAGTCCCCTGTCAACTTCCTTCCACCAGCCCTAGGCAAAAAAAAAAAAAAAATCAAATACAAAAGGAATTAGCGTCATCTACCGATTGAGCTACTGCCGGGCCTCGGCCGCCCGCGTCGATGACAGTATTTAGCACATCAAGTCCTAATGTATTTTTTGTATGTATTTAAATACTAATCTCGTACGGACTTGTTCACCTAAAGAGATAAGCAGAACTACCCCTGTGTTCTAACAGGGGACCCTTGCCCTTTAGGGATTCAATGGGCTTATATCATCATTTAAATACTTATTTATAAATTTCTTTTGCGAAGTATTTAAATACTAAATTTAAAGTGTTTTGCCTTACCCCATTACATTCTAAAGAAAGCTTCAGTTCTTATGATGGACGAATGATCGCAGGGACGGATTGGACGGCGCGGCGTGCGTGCGGAAGGCGCGCTGCGAGGCGGCTCTCTCTGCCGTCAAGACAAAGGACGAAGGAGAGCCAACAGCTACGAAAGGGGAGATCGAAGAAGGCGAGAGATCCCTCTTTGACGACTTCCTGCGCCTACTATTCATGTGAGTAGCATCGACACAAGACGGAAGTAACACTATGGAAATTAGCCATGTTTAAAACGGAAATGTTAGCGTATATTCAAAGATATAAGGAAATTTTCATCAATGAACATGTAAATAACATTGAATTAATAAAAGGTACACATATTTCAGCACATAAATTATTGCATGTTTGCAAACAAGGGCCCAATTGCTAGAATTCCTAAATCAGAGTTTACATGTATAGTACTGGAAACATAAATTGATCGCGGCCGTCTGCGGCTAAGTTCAGCTTTTGCAAGGCTTGGCCAGCACTTGTCATGACGAAACGTCGCAGGCGGAGCCTCACAAACCATCGTAGCCAATCTCAACGCAGGGGGGAGTGCCCTAACAAAATTACGTCGTACAAAATGGCGGGCGCCGCCAGTTCAGATGTGTAAGTATTTCAAATGAAAAATACATGAAAGAAACACTTCAATGAACGTGAAAGTAAATTCATTGAAATATATATGAACTCATAGCACTTAACCACTGTTAACACAATTCTTTTTGAAAAAATTACATTAATATCAGATAAAATAACACTAATTTTAGAACAATTACGTTCTTATAGATATTTAAATCCCAATATTCTTGTCCAAACGCAATTTATGAACTTTATCAAATGGCCAGTTTACTACCGAATTTTGCGTTAAGAAAAACGATTATAATTGCATATTTTCAATTGTTCATATGTATATTACATTTGCAAAAATGCAAAATACTATCTTTCTCGAATCATTAGGACTTCTAGGGAACCGTTTCAATAAAAGAAAGTACAATTCAAAGACCAACTGTATATTTATCATTAAAGTAACAATTAAACTAGATATTAAGCAATTAATTTGCATCTCATGTCAAAATTATTATTATGCTATCATCAAATTAGGGACCATATGGGGACAATTTGGGGCAGGAATAGCGCACATTTTGCAATTGTTTATAAAAAATTAATTGTTGCGAAAGTGTTAATTCGAAGTTTTTGGTTTCTAGGACATCAGCGAACCCTTCCCACTTTAGAATTGCAAAATTTGGAAATTGTTTATAATTTTACAAATTTTGCAATTCTTTTTTATTCTCTCATCTCAATTCCCTTTACGCAAGATGCAAAATTCCGCAATCCAACCAGAACTATCGCATTTCGTTTTCGAGATACGCAATTGTTTATAGGATCTTAGCGTCTAATGCCAACCCTCACTTGTTTCCAACCTCTAATTCATTCGGTCTTGGCAGTCAAGTATAAAATTCGAATAGTTTTGCAGTGTCTTGCTTTCTGCTGATTAAATTGTATTAAGGATTTGTGACGTACGACAAATCGGTGGAAATTGTTGCTCATGAGCTGTTTTTTAAGTTTCGAATCTTAATTTCTATTCTTCATGTATCGTTCACACAGTAGTTTGGTTATTTTGATTCGTCTGTCAACTTAAGCTTTTTAAGCTTTTAAGGATTCTAAGCTTTTTAGATAAGACCTTCAAGAAATTTAAGCATATAGAATATTACATTGTAACATGATACTTGAGAACTCAAAAAGATTAAGCTATATTATCAATGTTAATAAGAAATTTGAATATTTTTTACATAGGTATCGTAAAGTATTCTGGTCATTTCTATCTTAGCATACAAAGAACCATAAATTCATTTAGTATGCGTATTTTACTTTAAGTAATAAATAACGATAATTATAAAAATTCCAAACTATTTGTTTTCACATTCAATAAATACACAATAACCTTACAGCACAAAATGAAGTTCTGCCCTAAGATTATTATTGAACCCGTTATATAAGGAGATCGGCCACGTTGAACTCTATTAACCACCAATTCTGATACAATTATACACAAAAATTGACACTGCTACAAAAATTTATCATATGAGCAAACAAATTAGTATTGATATATTCGCAAAATTATTATCAAAATAATGTAAAAAATATAAAAAGTTAATTCATAATCTGGAACGAATATCTTATCTTTTGAGGTAGTGTACTTGGATACGAGGTAAATTGCTTAAATAAATACAGGCCTACAAATTTAAAATTTTTCAACACTTTTGTGTCTTGAGATGTCTTTTTACTTTCTCGCCTTACGAATTCTTGGTAAGAAGAGAAAGTTATGTAGTCGTGCGCTGGAAAACGGCCGGGAAGTTTTGCTTGATAACTCTTATAGCTGGGCTCAGATAACGAAAAAGTGTATAAATTCTGTTGCTAAATTTAGAAAAACAATCCTCTAACTCGTGGTGTAGACGAAATCCACGATTTGTTGCTTCTTGATACCGAAAAATCGATTAACGGCAAAACGTCCGTCTGTCCGTCTGTGGTCAATGCTAGCGCATAAACCGTTCAGCCAATTTTCTTCAAAATTAATATTCCCCAATCCTTCTGGCTGATGTCGCGTCTCCTGGAATATGAAACCTATATTTTAATTTTGGGGTATTTTACATGAAGCCCCACAGACATTTTCAAAATTTAAAAGAAAAATTACTCCAATTTTTTTTATATTTTGTTGTTAAATAGTGCGAAGGACATTTAAGAGAATGATGTATGCATAATTTTCACTGATTTCCTCGATTTTTCGAAAATTGCAAAAAACAATTTCAAAACTACAAAAATTGAAGATAGAGAGTTTGGCCTCAGATAACAACTGTTGTATGAAATTAGTTCTTCAAAAAAGGTCATGTACGATTTTTTTTAAACGAGTAGATTTTACGTAATTTGTACTTGAAATTTACGGATTTTTTTTCTAAAAAACGCTTCAAATTTTTTCTTTAAATTTTCCCCACATATGTAATAAGAGACGGTAAAAAATATGATGCTAGTCCCATTTTGGGGGCTATTACTCGTGGTGGTTTGAGTACCGGCAAGTTAACTCTAAGGATGTGAGATCGGATCTCGGAGAGGAAAAAAATGTTGCTGGTTGAAAACACTTTTGCTTGTTTATGTAGTAGTATAATATTGCGGAGCATTTAGAAACAATGCAAGAATGTGTTTTGGCAGCCCCACTAGTTTTATTCTGTGTGAAGCTGTGAGCATTACTCTTCCTCTTCTGAATGTTGTGTGTGTCTAGTAGGTAGCATCCAGCAGTAGTATTTTATCATGTTAAGTTACATTGCTCCTGGTATCTGTTTTATATCTATCTCTTTAATATCTGGGAGTAAACGTTCTCTTTGTTCCTCTCTCTTGCGCTCATTTGGAATTATGAAATGGAATCTTCAACCTGTTCAGCATATTCTTAATTACCTTACAGTGGCGGATTCAGTGGGTACTTTTAGGTTGAATTTTTTTATTTGTACTTGCAAGATGATAATAAATACATTTTTAACACAATACAGTTGTCTTAATCGACCATACTCGGGCAGAGATCTTTCTCATTGATAAGAATATAAAGTAATTTATGAGATACCCATGATCTGTTTATATCTCTGTTTCTCTCCAAAATGTGCAATACTTTCACAAATTCTATAAAATATTTTTGAGGTTTCTTAATAGTAAATATATCACATGTACACCAAAATTTATTGGAAAAATTCACAAACCCTCTACTAATCATCTCGTAAATTCTGGGCATAAATTTGAGTAGAGTGGCACCAGCAAGTACGACGCAAACCACATATAATGCACAACCTCCACCAGAACCTGTTGTCAGCTACGATGTGTTTCGTGAAGATGAGGTTCTCATTTATTTTGTAATCACGATTTAGATTTGCACATCTATCTCGTTAAGTTACCGCTTTACACTTTTATAACTCAAACATTTACACTCTGCCATCGAGATTGAAAACTGCAAGAGTCGTACATCGTACAGGCTTACAATAGATAGCTTCTGTGGAGTGTATTCTTAAATGCCAGAAAACTACTAAACTATCAATGTCAAACTTTGCATCATGGAGAGTTTCTAGACATATTTTTGATTTCAGCCAGGGTCAGTAAAAATTTTCTTTTTTTTTCATTTCATGTCTATGTAATTACTTCAATTGTGTGTTCGAAGGTAACTGAATATTTTCATTTTATTTTAACATTGAGAAACTCCTTATCTTTAATTTATGAATTAACTGAAGAAATAAAATTAGAACGATGTATTTTGACAGAAAAATTAAGAAACAAAATAACACTCATTAATAGTACCAACTTGTTACTATCCACAACTTCTTGCAATTTTGATTGACCGTAATTTTGAATGTTTGCATAATGCAATTATAACATATATCTGATGATAGCGTTCACTATAACGATGAATGCATAATTTAATGTCATTTTTGAGATATCGATTTACTTAAGAAGAAACAGGTACCACAGGTCAAGAAATAAACATGTTCCATGTAATATGTAATTATGGCACTGATACAGAAAAATATAATTACATATTGTGACTAATTTAATTGTTTTGGAGAAACGATAAACGTTTTATGGAGAAATAGAGGTATTTTCAGAATATAAAAATAAAGCATTATTATGTTGAAATATTATTTCATTTAACATACTATTCTTTTTTGCAGCATGCCGAACGAAAACATAACTGCAACAGAAAATTGCACAGCTTTAAAAGAAGACTGTACTTTTTCTCTTTTGGAAGCATTTGATTTTGAATTTCCATGACTACAAACATAACAAATGAATGTAATATTGCCGTAAAATTGGGCACATATTGCCGTATCTTTTTAATAGAAAATATAACAATAAGTACTATTTAAAAACTGTTTTATTTTTATCTATAATAATAATAATAATAATAATAATAATAATAATAATAATAATAATAATAATAATAATAATGTAATAAATTGTAAATAAATAGATGAAGCGTATCGAAAGAAAAAGAAGTAATGAATACAAATGAGGTATGCTCACTTAATTATATATATATATATATATATATATATATATATATATATATATATATATATATATATGTGTGTGTGTGTGTGTGTGTGTGTGTGTGTGTGTGTGTGTGTGTGTGTGTGTGTGTGTGTGTGTGTGTGTGTGTGTGTGTGTGTGTGTGTGTGTGTGTGTGTGTGTGTGTGTGTGTGTGTGTGTGTGTGTGTGTGTGTGTGTGTGTGTGTGTGTGTGTGTGTGTGTGTGTGTGTGTGTGTGTGTGTGTGTGTGTGTGTGTGTGTGTGTGTGTGTGTGTGTGTGTGTGTGTGTGTGTGTGTGTGTGTGTGTGTGAGTTAGTGTCTCTGCGCGCGTGTGGGTGTACCTGCACCTGAATCAAGCTACACACGATGAGTCATGCTTTCAGTGATGAGTTTCGCTGATAACCATAACTCTTTACAACCCTTAGGCACCGTTTACCCTAAGACAGGCAGCTGGCGGACAGTCGGCAGGACAGTCAGTGTGTTCTTCTCTGTCTTCAAAGAAATAGACTTGTGGAAATGAGCAAGGACAGGCGGGTTACCCTCTACGTCAGGGCTGTCCTGGGTCTGTCTTCGACAGGAAAGAAAATGGCGCACGTGCGACGGTGAGACGTGTTTTTTTCAATACTCACCGTGTGATTGCGAATGTGAATGCAATTAGGATGATACATTAAATACAAAGATGCATTTAATGGTCATATAAGTTACAACAATTTTCCTTACATAAATGTACTTGTTTACCAATGAAAGCAAGCGTAAATCATATTAACACAATTCACCTGATTGACTTGATTAAATTTTTTAATTAATCACAATCCACATAAGAACTACTTAAAATATTCACAGAACCAATATTACACTTCCCCTCAAAGCTGCACTTTTGTTGTGTGGAAAAGCTACTCCCCAAAAACCATTCCTTTTCTTCACACCAATCCAGAAGACGAAATATATATCTCCTACCACTTTGACATTTGTAAAAAAAAAAAAACAGGCTGATAACAATTATAAGAGATAAGACATTTTCAAAAGGAGGTTTCTGCAGTGCACTCATATAAATTTGCAAAGGAAATGGAGACAATATTCAGAGTGAAATTATTTAAGTGCTGTGCCAATAATGATTACCCCTGTGTTCATGACCGTTGATCGAGGGAACAATAGTAATCTTAGTTTACAAGAGGTAGTTCAAGAGAAATAGCAGAAATAGTATCCTTCTTCATGAATATATCTTTTAACATGCACGAAAATACTTAATAAAGTATAAGATGCGTTGTTGTGTCATTTTGTGACCGACAGTTTTCATTACTGGAGTATTGTTATTCATATTTGTGAAAAGTTTGAATGTGAAAATATTGAATTATTCAGTTTTCTGAGTGATCACTCTATCACATATTCAAACTGAACACTCAATATTATAATACCACAGAAATAGTTCTCAACTTGGTAATACACATTTTACCTCATTGATGAAATGTTTGAATTGTTAATAACAAGCAGTAACTGCAGAGAATTATGAGATAACAGGAAAATTGAAAGAGATGATCTAAGTTAAAACCTTCAACATTTCAAAATAGCAAAAAGTGAATATGAAAATGTAGTAGATTCATGTTAATGTAATAAGAGTAAGTGTAACAATAAATCGTTGTTAAACTGGATTAAATAAGAGTAATTCTTTTAAATTTTTACTTGAAAAAAAAAACGAATGTTTACCTTTATACATTTAAAAATTATTATGGTTTTCTTCCTTAGATTTTAAGAATTTTAACTATATGTTAATACACACATTATGGCACTATTGTCAGCGATATTCAAGCCTATTTCCCTAAGACATTAGCAGCATTTTTCAAAAAACGATTCTCAACGACCCTATAATGCAACACATAGTGTACGTTTACATATTTACACATGTCCTATCCGGTTCTATCGCGTAGGGCTCTAACGACGAGACCACGGCGCTACGAGGCACGCACGGGGGAGAAGGGAGGAGGGGTTAGGAGGAAATAACGCGATCGCATAGGAGGAAAAAACATGCGTTTGACGAAGTCCCGGCGAACACGATGGCCGAGTGGACGCCGTTGACCGCGTGGAAGTGGATCGCACGATGCTGGTGGCTCGCCTGCTCTGGGGGCTTGTGGCGGGGGCCATTGTGACGGCCTCGATGCAGTGCCCGAAATCAAGTTCTTCTGGGCGCAGTTCGCGACGCCGTCGCTACCTCGTTTTTCCACAAGGCAGCGCTTTTCAGGTAAAAACGTGTAGTTTGTTTTAGGGGATAGTTGGAAGTTGAAAATCCTGGAAAGAATTCTAAACGAAACTACAGTCGACTCCGGTTATAGTGAACTCGGAATATAGTGAATCTTTGGCTATAGTGAACTAAAGGCACTAGTCCCGTATCACTTACATTACAAAGAAGAATAAGAAGATTCGGTTATAGTGAATCTGAACCTCGGCTATAGCGAACGTAGGAAATACAACGTCCTGGAAATTAATTGGATCTCTTATGTTATTCGGCGATTAAAAGGGCCTTCGAAGAGTTCTAACACTGCAAGAGGCATTGAAAGATGTAAACAGTCCATTGCGATACTTAAGAGACAGAGCACAGTGTGGAATCCAGAATGGAGAGAGCACGAACTTTGGAGAAGGATCTAGAAAAGTTACTAATGAAGAATGTACTAAGCAAACAAAAGAAAATAATTTGTTTTTTAAGTGGAAATGAAGATATTGAAATTTTCAGTTCGTACTGTTAATGAATTTTGCTATATCTTTCTATTAATAAAATCAATGTGGAGAAATTCCATTTATTTTTGACATCATCGGATGTAGTGAACCCCTGATTAGTGAACCAAACGTGCTAGTCCCCAAAACTTCATTATAACCGGAGTCGACTGTGTTATCTATTAAGATACCTCCTTCGAATACCTGGGAGATAATATGTTTTTTCCTTCCAACAATTAGTTGCTTGGAATAAATGTAAATAATTTAGACAAATTAAAATTTGTCATTGCCTGTTTTAATATTTTTTCCCTAGTGTTTACATTACAAATTCTGGGTAGTTTGCTTTGAAATTTGTTGTATTCGCAAATCCAGGGCAATAATAAAAATTACATACACTTACACGATAACATTAACTAACATAGAGTACCATAGTCATATTACAACCTTTTTTTTGCAGGTATCAGCCACTTGGTCAACCTTCTATGAGGATACGATTCCGCTCAGATACGGGCGATGGGGAGTAGTATATGAAGTCATTGCTGCATTTGCGGTTCCAAGTGAACTTTCCTATTATAAATATTTTAAAAAATATAGAAAAGAGAATCAACCTGCAGCCGTGGAGGTACGATTATGGGCACGAATGGATCACTAATATAATTATTAGTATTAATTTTTGTTTAGTTATCTAAATATACTCATTAATTCCATGAAAAATCGTTAATTATCTCTATGATAATAGTACGCGTGCAATTAAAATTCCACCATGCAATTAAAAATTCACACCTACCAATCAGAATTCAGAAAAGGAGCGAAATCGTGTAATTAAGATACTATAACACAGACGTAGCAAAGATATTTGCAGTCTGCCATGAAACATGAACAAAAAAGTACACCACATATTACGTACCTACAACTACATATAAACAACGAATGAATAAAACTAAATTGGGGAAGTAAATGTTAATCTACCTGACTTATGAAACAACATAAAATATTTAACCTGAATATATCAAATGTTTTACATGTAAAACGTTTGATCTTAGAATTACAAATGTAAAAATTGTAAATGTCAGTTGGGGTTACCAGTTCTAAAAAGTATGATATACCAAAACTGTGTCAAAAGTGACTATTTTTTTCTCAATATTTATACGTGTAGTATTCTCTCTCTTACCTGTCTTTACTTTCGTGGAAAGTAATGTTTTCATGACTTCGTCAGCTTCTAATATTTTATTCGCATATGTTCAGAACCTTTCAGTATTTGCAAATATTTCGTGGAAACAAAAACAATGCAAGGCCAACTAAAAAAGATCTTTTTCAGAAGCAATACTACGTCATGAAATGGATGCAGCGTGAGGAAAAGATCTGTTTGGATGTTTCAAAATTTGAATTATTCGTAAATGGAAACGAAACAATGTTGAACGTAATCATGTGTAAAAATTTTATGTATAAAAATTAAATAAATTAAAAATGAAAATTAGTAAATAAAATAGATGGACTCCATTTGTGTCTATAATCATGCACAAAATGTGTATCATTATGGAAACGAATGTATTACTAATGTAACTATTACTATTAACAATGTGATTATAAAATTTAATTTTTTTGTAAATATACATTTTTTTCTCTTCAATGAAAAATAGAAATTGTATTAATTAAACGGAGATAATTTGTTTTTGAATTACTAGACATTGTCTTTTTTAAAACTAACTGCACTTTAGTTATCAACGTCACTGAAGTCGTTTCGACGTATTAGCAATAAATGATTAATGATGGTAATCATGGTATTTCTTTCTATTCTCTATTAAATATTTTAGATATAATATAGATAAAAGAAATAAACTTCTCGTGAATTTAATATTTTATGTTCATTTCTGTTGTTCAGGTCACTATTGGAGGAATGTTTCAATCAGCATTAAGAACAAATCTGTAATTTGTAATTGCTCCTAAATTTTGAATAATTCCTTTCGCAACTGACCTGTCAGATCAGGAAACGTAGGTACTTACAACAGAAGTGTTTATTATTTTTTGCAGATGATGAGTGATGACTACGTTGATCCACATACAAAATATGAAACATACATGCAACCCCTTTCAGATAAAACTTATTTTTTGAATCCTAAAAGAAAATACATCCAAACGTACGGCAGATATCGGAGATCAACTCAAGATCGAAAATACCTATATCAAGAGTTGAAACATCAGTTCAATCAGTATGTAAACATTTAATTTTCGTTAAAATGTTTATAGTCTAATTGCAGCAGTTCCGATTACTCTTGGTTCATTAACATAATTCAGTGATAATTGTCATGTCCTCACAGTTATCAGCTTGTATTATTAGACATCCAGCCAGCAAAGGATTTGAAAGCGTACATGACATAAAACGGAAATTATTCCAATAACCGAGCATCATCATCATCATCATGATCATCATCATCATCATTAATATTATTACTATTATTATTATTATTATTATTATTATTATTATTATTATTATTATTATTATTATACATTGTTTCTCGGTATTCACCGGATTTTTATTTGACTTTCTGTCGGGTCAATAATCAAGACACAGGTCAATTCATGTTTCGTCGCAATTTAGGAATTTTCGAACAATCCTGCATGTGTTTAAGATCGATTTTTGCATAATTTTATAGGTATATTTTGGTATTTGAATTAGTTCCAGATTTTTATGGATGTTATTTGGTATAACTCCTGTGCACGAAATGACCAGAGGAACAATATCAACTTTTTGGAGATGCCATAGTGCATTGACTTCAGCTGCTAGTTCTGTATACTTTGTTATTTTTTCTGCATGTGTTGTTTGAAGATTAGCTGTTTGTGGAACAGTTATGTCAATCAGGAAGCCAATCTTTTGCCGTTTGTCTACAAAAGTTATGCCTAGTCTGTTATGATGAATAGTTTTATCTGTAATAATTTCTCTGTGATAGTACAACTTATAGTTTGGATTTTCAAGTACAGTATCGGGAACATATTTGTAATATGGGCAGGTCATTTCTTGTAGGTTGGATTTTGCTGCCAGTTTCTGGTGAATAATATTTGCAACTTGATTGTGCCTATAGGTGTAATCTGTATGAGCCATTAATTTGCATTCTGATGTGATGTGCTGTATGCTCTCAACTGTTGTATGACATTTTCTACATTTGTCATCTATTGTTTCTTTGAGGATGTGCTTCCTGTAACTTTAAGTGTTGATCACTTGATCCTGTATGGCGACCATGAACCCTTCTGTTTCGCCAAACAGGTCGCCGCATTTTAGCTAAGTGTTTGAGGTTTTTGAGTCTACATGAGGTTGCTTGAGATAATTTGTATGGTGTCCATGGAGTTCCTTTCATGACTACATGTCTATTTTGCAGTTTTTGTCTGTAACCCGCGACGAAATGTCAAGCTGTTTGTTGTTAAGGTTAAGAGGGGTTAATTTAGTATCTGCTTGAACTATTGCAGCGTGTAGTTCGGAGGTTGCCTGTTTCTCATAATAATAGTTCCTTAATGAATGGATTTGTCTGTAGCACAAGTTCTTTAGATCTATTAGGCCTCTTCCTCCCTCATTTCGTGGGAGTGTCACTCGTTCTATTGCGCTATTTGGATGGCGATGTCTGAATTTTGTCAAAATTGTGCGGGTAAGTCTCTGAATGTCTTCGAGGTCTGTGTCGCTCCACGGTATAGTTCCAAATGAGTACGTATATACTGGTACTGCAAATGTGTTGATTGCTTTTATCATGTTATTACCTGTTAACTTGGTTTTCAGAAGTGCAGTGATTCTTAATTTGTACAATTTTGTTAGAGATTGATTTGTACAGTTTGTTAGAGATGATATTATTATTATTATTATTATTATTATTATTATTATTATTTATGGTGTGTCGCTCAATAGATTTGGAATTTGATCATATAAATATAGAAACGGCTTGGTGAAACTCGTCTGGACATATCTGGAGAAACTCAATTCGAAAGTCAATGATTGTTTCTAAAATGATATATGGAACGCGAAATGGGTATTGTTAGAAATATAGAGTAACTGAGAAAATTTATGGTTACAATTAATCCCCCTTCCTTGCTCATAAAGGGGACGGTAGACACACATACGAGCCTTCTATTGGCAGATGGTTTACTTGAAAAAGTAAGAAGAAGCTCTAACGTTTCTTCCAACGGTACTTCGAGCAAATACCCAACTAATGCAGGGTTAACTACATGCACTAATTACTCACCTACGACAATGGTGCTAAACGATCTCGCTAAGAAAAAGGCCGCTGTGGCAGACGCGAGCTTGCACCAGGATTTCCTGCAGGCGCTCTAGTCGTAGTGGGCGATGCTAGCGCAGCTGCTTCTCCTGCCCTTGGCGCTGGGGGCGACCAGGGAGTGCCCCTGGCAGGCACGCGAGCACGGGCTTCGCCGCCGCAGGCAACTGCTCTTCCCACAGGGAAGCTCCCTGCAGGTGAGCCTGCCGCTGAAGGACCACACGCGCCGGGCGACAGGACGACGAAGACTCGGAAGCGCTAGCAATCGATATCTCTCCTGGAGTAGTGGATATTCGCGCGATGGATCCTGCAGAAATCGCTTAGCTAACCGGAACTCATATTTCAGTGTAAGCGTGGGATTTTGGATGTGGACCGGAAGACATTAAGTTTAATCCTAATTATCTTTCTTACATAGCATTTTTTTCTAATAAAATATTTACACGAATCAGCAAAATAACTGGAAAATCTAGAATTGTAAAGTTACCATCGTCAGTCTTCTCCGTGCGTTGGTAAAGACACCAACAAAAAATACTATAATCAGTCTGTCCCCATGTATTCCACGATCGACCCACCTGAAATTCAATTTCTAAATTGATGAATCGATTGCTGTAAAATTAAAATAAATTAACTTAATATCTATAACAATTTCCTTTGTCACCAAGAATGTATTCTGGGGTTTGATTAACTGGATGAAGATTAGAAACTTAGGGATTTATGCACCTTATTACTTAAGATTTAAGAATATGTTGGCAAAAAATTGTTTCGGATAAGACGTCCCCATAAGCAATAAACTAGTAGTGCTATGGAATGGTACAAACTTTCTCACACTAATTAGTTTCCTCATCTCTTTAGCCTTAGCTTAGTTTTCAGTATGATACACTCCCACCCATCTATCAACACTTAAAGAGATTTGCACATTTTCTCCATTTTGCGGTCCCTTAATATGAAGTAGAATTGAAATATGACTTCAAGAATATTAATGTAATGTTATCCAATATGCAAATTTTCATTGAAAAATTTGGAGATGTTCTTGAAAAACTGTCGTTTCAGAATGTCTAAAAATGCGCAATTTTGAGCTCATTTATTCAGAAACTTTTGAATTTTTGCGAAACCAGATAAGAAATATTTTGAAGCATTTATACTCACAAATGTGATAATATATTAAAAACAATGTAATGTACATATTAATGACGTGAGAGACATTTAAAGAAATTGGCATTTGCGTAATTTTAGAAAAATCAAAAAAATACATAAAATTTCATTTTTGAATTTGAATTTGAAAAACAAAACTGAATGTTTTTAACGTAAAAATATACTCTGTAGGCCAAGACAAGCTAGTGAATAATAAATGACTTTAATTTTGTCGTTTTACACGGGTGACCCCTAATTTGTAAATAATAATATAAGTACAGCGAAAAATTATACCAAATATCAGTTACTGTCACGGGAAAAGTAATATTTTTTGTTTTTAGAACTGCGTACCATAACAGGAAAAACGAAGTTGCGTAGTAATAAAATGAAATATTGTTTGCATAGAGAAATAATGCATGATTTTTACTTTAAACAAAATTCATGACTAAATATATACAACCGCTACAGCCGCTCAAAACTTTTTTGTAAGGAAGTGGTGTGCCTTTTCCGAAATATACTTTCATAAATTCATTGTATAGAAGAGCAGAATTTATTATAACATCACGAGAAGTGCTGTGGTAGCTCCCCTCTCTCTCCAACTCTCTATCTCTCCATCTCTATCTCTATCTCTCCATTTCTCTCTACCTCTCCATCTCTCTCTACCTCTCCATTTCTCTCTACCTCTCCATCTCTCTCTACCTCTCCATCTCTCTCTACCTCTCCATCTCTCTGTACCTCTCCATCTCTCTCTACCTCTCCATCTCTCTCTACCTCTGCATCTTCATCTCTCTCTCTGGTAGCCGATTGTTGAATAAAAGGAGAAAGCTGAAAAACACAGAGAAATCTAAATGCAGAAATTAATAAGGGAAATGCAGAGACATCGCTGATCGCGTCAAAAAATGGGCATTCGACTCGGGCCTGAATCCTGGCAGAAGGACAGATTAATGTATAGAAGTGAGTTGGCGATTAGTAGCTTACGATGAAGTGATGGTGCTTTAAAATGCCATGTATACTCATGCCATGAAAGCCAAATTATATAAAAACTCTTTGTTAAAGGGATGGCAGCAACAATTACTACTTTCCAGGAAGTAGTAATGGAAAAGTGGTTATTATGCATAATTCGCATCTCATTGGCTTGCATGATCTGGATTCATCCGCATTTTTGTCTAAAGTTTCATAAATTGCACAGTTAGTATAACAAATAATAGTAAACTACACTTGTTTTTAACATAAGCATTTTTAATACTAACTTGTGACATAAATCTGAAATATTGTAATATTATAAAATTAAAATTACAATAATATAATATTGAATACTATTCCGAAATATGCGGGAAAGACTGTGCACAACGAGTTCTGTTTTTCGTTATCACTACGCACTTTTACTTTTTCGCACATTTCTCTCAGTATTTTTACTTTCTCGCTCACTTCATACATAGTACGGAGAAAGTAAAAATGTTGCAGCGATAAACGGCGATGTCTTGGCAGAAAAATTTAGATTGCAGCTCCCTGGTACCAAGAAAGTGGAAAATTCTTGTTCCTATACATAGTAAACGATTTTCTTTAACATGTTTTGTAGCCAGAATTTTCATTTTATGGGCCCTTGATAGCGAACAATTGGTTTAAGGAAAAACGTCTACTCATATGTCCGCCTTTTCGTCAGTCTGTGAACAAGGCTAGTGACTAAACCATAGGCATGTGGATGATCTTGACTGTCCGGGTGACACCGCGTCGAAGGCTGTGTTGCCGACGTTTCGACCATCTTTTCGTGGTCTTCCTCAGGGCTGGTCTGCCTGAGGAAGATCACGAAAAGATGGTCGAAACGTCGGCAACACAGCCTTCGACGCGGCGTCACCCGGACAGCCAAGATCATCCACATGACTCCGACCGCGGAAGCCTACGACTTCACTAAACCATAGGCAGGTCATTACGCCATCGTAATATAGTATATTGATGAAATCTCGCACTTCCAATACTTTGCCCTATGCCAGATATGGAGATTATGCCTATAGGAGAAAAATCGACTAGTTGGAGAAAACAGACGCATTCCAAATTCAAGGTCGTTGGTTTCTAATTTGCTCTCTAGTTCTCATTATTATTATTATTATTATTATTATTATTATTATTATTATTATTATTATTATTATTATTTGATAAAGACACTGTTTAAGGCTGAGTTTTTTTGCGGAGAGGTGAGCACGCAGGCCGAAAAAGCTCACTCTCATTCTGATAACAGGGGGTTCCTGAAACAAATGAATTTGTTCGCAATCTTGACACCATTTTTTTTTCAGAGTAAAACACTTTTTCTATATCAGTTATTCAAAAATATTTCCTACCCGAGTACAAAAAGTGCATAGATCAGTTTAGGGAAATGACAAGTTCTAAATTCAGGAACAATGAAATGAGTTTTCAAATAAAAGTTCATTATGCTCTGTCCCAGATCACCAGCTCATGGGCAAATTATTATGATTTAAATAATCCAGCTCTATGGGCAATAGTGTACGAAGGAACAGTAGGATATCCGCTTCCAAGTTCACCATTTGACGGTTTGCCGTTCTACGGCTCATTTTTTAAGAAAAAGAAATACCAGAAGAAAGAAAGTCCTAATTACCAAGAAGAGATGTATTCTGGGAAAGAAAACGAACATTTGCATCGCCAAGATTACTTAGACAGCTATCACATTTATCCAGAATATCAGTCCTGGAAAAAAAGAATAACAACTGATCATGGAAGCAGGTATTCTGTAAAACCAACGTTTAAGAGAAAAGATCCAAATGATAAGTATAAAAATAAACATTTGAAATATAAGAGGCAAACTCGAGATCGACGCCAGTTGCAAAAGGAAGTCATGGATCTATTGAAAGCGTAAGTAAATAAATTGATTCTAATGACTGTTATATAAAAATTTTGTGATAACTAGTGAAAAAGACGTATTTACAATTGACATGAATGAAGATTAAACTTCACAAAGTAACCAAATCAATGAATTTATGATGGATTGCACATATCGTTCAACTAATTTGCTGAAAGGTAACTGAAATATTGAAATATAAGGGTTTGTGTGATAAAATGAAAATGTGATACTTGAACTTCAATTCATCCGATCTATCATGAGCTTTCTATACTTTAGCACGAAGGACGATGCTTCAAATCTAAATCACATATAGTTGGAACAGGTTCTCATAAAACTTTCAAATGTTTTTCAGGTTCTCATTAAACCGTGCTTGTTTACAAGTGCGGGAAAGAAATGTATGCCATTTTACTACATTATAAATTGTTAGATATAACAAAGAAAAAAGGAAGTTAGGAAAGATAATAGAAGAAGAATACACACACAAGAGAGCAGCCACATTGACATCCGCTCTGTCTCGGAAATATAGCGAATCAAAATACTGTTGATAACTTCCTTACAAATAATATATTTTTAAAATATGTCACGCAACAAAATACGCAAATTTGTACACAATTTACCTTAAAGAGGAAATATAATTTTTGGAGGATGCTCTTCGAACATTTACTCAATAAAGTAAATTTTCCTGGTTTAAAAGGTTCAAAAATTGAAAGGTTCACCAAATAACTTTTGTTGTGAATGTATATTAACTTCCATCCATGTCACATTACACTTTACATATGTATCTAGAAAAGAAAAATGCCAGTTTTACAAATGGAGAAGATGAAATAAGTGGGAGCTGACGTGCAAATATTAATTTATTTGATCTCAAAACAGCACACATGCAGTTAATTTTACTTATTTGGGGGAATTTGTGACCTTTTTTGAAGCAATTAATGTTGTTATTATGCACTATCATAAAACATAATGTACTGATAGTTCCCATAAGAATTGTAAGCAAACACATTGGGGGACTGCATTTCTACAAAAGCAGTCACATAGAATGTAGGAATTTTTGTGAATATGAGGGTCGGTTTTGAGACCAAAAGTGGAATAATGTGGCCTGCTGCGCAGATACGGGGCGGATGGCCGCGCATGCGTACTTCGCGCTCGCTGTGAAGCCGCAGGGGCGCCACCGGAAGATGCCTCCTTCATCGTGCACTTGCTGCACCTGCTCTTCCGGTAAGCGCGCATAAACGAGTAGTATACAAGCACTTTTTCTTGAGTCACGAAATGCCTACTTCCACTTCTTTACTAACAATTGTTGAATTAATAATAAATGGTAGCCACAAGTATTGTTGACAAAATATGATAACCAGAAATGAAGTGGTTAGGAGGTTAGTAGATAAGGGGGCTCTCCCACATTTTTGTAACATATTGTGTTATTATCATTATACAAAATTTTAAATATCATTCCTTAAGTGTAATATGTTATTTAAATCCAGTATGGACCTATTTGCAATAGTACTGTATTTAAAAAGTTTTCAAATGTATTGAGTTATAAAAGGGAAATTCAAGCAAAACCTTCATCATCTCAGAAATATATCTATGTGGGATAGCTCCTCGTTATATTAAGCCCTTCGAATGTTAGCTCCCGTAAAATTGAAACTATTTTGTATCAAAATATGAGCTACAGATTTGATAGATTATCTTGTCAAAATAACCAATCATCCTCTTCTCTTGGATCTAGCAAATGAGGGCACAAGAAAATGTGCGCGGATAATACACGGAGAAACGCTCACGAACTGTCCGAAAAGCAAAGGTTAAATCTTTCTGGCAACGGTTTAATCTTTCCTCTTATTGCTTCTTAGGGATTTATGATTAAAAAGATTTTGTGTTAACGCCAAGAGATGATTCTACAAAATGCTTACACAATTCCAATAGTTCAAGTAAAATATTCAATCAGAAGAGAATCATTAAATAATAGATAATAACAATTGACAAACGGAGAACATATAGTATTCAGTCCACATACAAAGAAATATAATGCAGTTTTGACACGATGTATCCATATACGTTTAATTTGCCGCATTTGTTTCGGTTCGTACTGTTAAAAAAAAATGAAGAATTAATAACGTACTGTGTGAATGTTTTCAAAACACTTAAATCCAATGCATAATAATACAGCAGAAATCTTCTGAGGATATAATTTCTAGAACATTCAATACTTACTATTTTCCCTGTTTAATGTGTAAATTATTAATAATACTGCAGTGACTTTGGTGATGATGTTCGTTCTCTATTTTCAGGGATCCCGACGAGAACGATGGCAAAGGAAATAACAACGTACCTGCCCACCAATGTGAAGCTGCCTTTACATCATGTCCTTTCTCACTATTAGAACCAGACTTTGGAGGCCTTTGGTGAAAGTTTCTGCTGATTGACATAGAGAAAAACGACATACTATAGAAAATACACAAGACTGGTTCTAATTTGGAATATGAAGAGTGAATAATACATATTCAAGATTATTTTGTAGATGAATTTTAAATGTAATGAAATCACAAAAATACTTCCGCAGAGTTTGTCTGCAACAGAAGTGATAAAATCTTGAATATTCATTTTCCTCTATTAATAGAAAATATAATTTTATCCTCTAATAAAGAAAATGAAAACATTTTGGAACTGCAGTTTCATTACAATAATGCCTGTGTAATCGTTTAAAAGATCACTGCAAATTTTTGTTTATCGTTAGAATCTTATTACTTTTATATTGGTCAAAGTTTATTACTTTATAGCAACGAAAAGTGAGATAGAGAAACATATTTGATTGATCGAGAATAATACAATCGGTAAGAAAAAGGAAATTGAAAAACGCAAAAAATTAAGTTTAAGCCTATACAAAATCCAAGCCTATTAGAAATCAGTTCAATACGATTGATAGATTGTTTCCGTTCACGTCAAATACGATGTTAATGAGTCCCTTTGGTGTAATGAATGTTTTATCTCAAGAACAAATGATGTTCCTCCCGCACTTGATGGTGAGATCCGGTACCCAGCTACACGTCGCACACTGGTTGAATCGGCCCAAAAACCTGGCCATAAAGGCAAAGTTCGAAGTGCGTGTTCGGAATTCTGATTTAGCAAATCTCTTTTGGAAGATATTGGAGCACACTATTTCAGCTCCAAAACGTTATTTTGATCTTTTTTGTCGTCTTCACGGTCTCGTAAAGTTCCCGCTCCTCGAAACACTCGAATTCATTGATTCTTGTCGACTATATTTGTGAAATTAAAAAAAGTTTTTAAATTATGTTTTTGTGGATTCTTTTCATATTTCCGAACAGAAGACACTTTTGACTGTAAGTTAGGTATAGTTTTAAGAAAAAGTGTCTAATAATTTTATATATAATACGGCCGAACTCTAAACAATAGAGCGTAACAATGTTAGTCATGTATATTGTCGATTATATTTTTTGTCCTGCGTATTCTTGCCTCAATATTTTTATTTTTATTTATCAAGTAGAATACCCTTAATCAGAATATCACACATTTAGCTGCACATTCCTGCACCTTTTTGTTTTACAACCACTTTTCCGCAATGCTACATAGTAAGATTGAACACAAGTTATCCTGGAAATGTCTTCGACGCAACAGGGAATTATTTTCTCGGTGTTAATTTTCGATTTCTCCTTCATATAATTACTTTTAATAAGAAAATTTCTGATATAAATTTTTGGAATCATAACAATATTAACCGGCAACCACGAGAACTATTTTATCCATATTTCTACACATATCATTATTTTATGAGTCAGTTGCTCATTTCCAAACCGCCGTTTTGAATTTCGAAATTTATTGAATTTTGAAATTTCATTACGTTATTGGAAATCAGTCATCTCCAAAACATGTATATTTTTTTATGCATTTTTGTTTGTTTTTAAATGAGTAGATGCACCATTTCCAAGCCGTCATTTTTAATTTTGACATTTATTTTCGAAATTTATTATTGAAATTTATTGATATTCAAATTCAGCGATATCAAAAACTCATTTATACTTATTTTTACGCAAATCCACTCGTATTTGCAATTATGACCAAGTTTTAGGTCTTGGTATTGAACCAGTGTGCCTCGGCTTGCCGGGCTCTCCCTCTCCAGTTATTTCCATCACCCATCTGAGCACCGCCATAGTCGGAACAAGGCGTCTGACTCGTTTTCGAATATGTGTGGTTGTGTAGAACATGAAATTACGTGTGTGAATAGGCCTCAGGAAGGAAGAGGACGAGTATGAGGAAGAAAAGATGGCGCGCAGACCGTGGTCTGTTTGTTAGGGTATTGCTCCTGCTTCCGTGTTATATTGATCGTTGAAACTATGAATAGCCATCCACCAGAGCAGTAGGCCACTAGAACTCTCCTTCAGACAACGTGGTTGAATTCGATCTAACTACATACCTGGTACTCTATATCCGCCACAGTCGGGACTCCAACCATAAGACTTCTCGGTTTAAGTCGTCATAGAGACCAGTGGCGTTTTCTTTGGGTGTGCATGTCGTGTCTCAACGCACAAAGAAGTAAAAAAACATTTTTGCTTTCTCGTATACATACGTATATACGGACTAATATACGTAGTATAGATGGAAGTATAGATGATGCGGAAAATCGATTTCGATCTTGATTCGGAAATACACGTTTCGAACTCCCCTGATAACGAAAATGTATTTTTTTTAAAACGTCCGTCTATCCGTCTGTCCGTCCGTCTGTCCATCTTTCCGTCTGTCCGTCTGTCCGTCCGTCCGTCCGTCCGTCCGTCTGCCCGCTTGTCTGCCCATCTATCTGTCCGCCTGTCTACCCGGACGGACGGACGGACAGACAGGCAGATAGACAGACAGATAGATAGACAGAAGATAGACATTCAGCCGCGTAGACGTACAGCCGAACGAACGGACTGACGGACAGACGGATGTTTTGCTTTCAATTCGTTTTTCGGCATCAAGGACCCATCTAACAGAGATTACGGCTACACCAAGTTTTAGAGGATTTTTTTCTTAATTTAGCATCTGAATTTATCCACATTCTCGTTATCAGGTCCCGGGAATGAATTTTTTCTGCCGAAAATTCGCAGTTTTTTCGCTCAGCATTACACAACTTTTTTTATACTACGTATATTATTCCGTATAATACGTACGTATAAGAGAAAGTGAAAATAGTACAAACACAAGTTGCAGTGTATGTAAAATGAAGTTTTTAAATTTTGGGGCTCCCAACACATTTTCGGGCTTACTTTAGAACTATCGATATATTAAAATTCTGCAAACTAAAACTGGCCTTTTTTATGTTTGAAATCATATATTACGGACATAAAAACAATGCTTAAAACTTATAGTATTTCATTCGTTAGGAATTAGAATCGATCTAAAGAAATTAAAACTGTAATTAAAAACCAAAGACGTACTTTAGAAAGTTTTCAGAATCGAGAAAACATGAATGCCTCTGTCACACATCAGCTGTCATTCACAACTGAACCATAGAGCTATGAAGGGGAAAGTAGTTTCTACACTAGTATTTATAATCGTTTCCGTGCGAGTGTGAGCGATGTATGAACAGATACGAAGGGGGCTTGTATTATATACATGGCTCGTAGTACCACCTTCACCTCTACTACGAAATATACGAAATCCACGTACAATGTTCAAACCTTAGAGTCTAGGGACAGTCCTAAATGATAGTTATATTGTAACAGTTACTAGATGCTACTTGCGGAAGATAATCTGAAGACCTAAATTTGGACATTCTGAGCTTCTTCACGAAAAGTACGTCAACAACACAATCAGTCGCGGCCGGTGACTTGCGAATTAGGAAGGGCGGTGTTTGCTCGTATAGGGATTTCAATGCTGGTCTAAGACAACTTTTACATTGCTAACGCAAAAATAAGAAATTAAAAAAAAAATATTTCTATCAAACAAAATAGTAATTTATGAAATCAGATGAAAGGATCGGTATTTTTAGCATAGTTAATAGACGCGGACTCCGGCGAACATAACGCAAACAGCGCACGCTGCCGCCACTCATCTGCTAATACCCTTCTCAGAAGAAATAAAAGACGTCAACAACACCAAATCAGAATTCCCACAGTTAATACCCTTCTTCCTCAAGCTTCCACTGGCTGGCATGCACCAGCTATGGACGGGCTTGCGTAGTCCACAATACCACCCATTCTAAAAAAGTTTATCTTTCGTTTAAGCGGGCAAATACAAAATTGCACTGTGGTATACACAAATTAGACGAGTCGATTTATTGCAAGTGCAATACTTTCTGCAACTTTTCCAGAGGTTGGCTTCAGTCTCGAATTCAGCGCGTCGACATACATAGAGAAACATGTTTTAAGTCTTATGGGCATGTGTATCTTCATCCTTCTTTTTTATTTTTTTAATTTATTTTTTAGTCGTATTAACTACATTTACATAACTACAGTGATTACTTCATTCTACAGTGATCATTTACATGTATAAAAAATTACGTACGTTAACAATTTGTCATAATGGAATTACTTAGTGAAAACAGGAAATTTTGTCATGAAATCCTTCTTTTTTGATTATACCAGAGTGTAATGTTTTGAGTTGCAGTATGTATCACAATTACTGGCATTCAAGTCTATGTAAGCTAAGTTGAGAATGTTCAAATGAACTTTCACATTGACCCAATTTTTCTCCGATTTTGAAATTGTATGAGTCATCCTGACATTTTATGGAGAATAGTTTAAATTCATTAGCAGCTAAGTTCAAATTTCTAATTCTATATTTTTAGAAACTGTACTCATTTCAGTGAAGCATCTGACGTTGCATTGTCAACAGTATTTGTTTTCCTTTTCAGCATTTTCTTTTCCAAAATTTCATTTTCTTACCTTAATGCATCATTTACTTTTTGTAAAGGTCTCCATTTTGAGAATTAATATATTCATTTACTAAATTGGTATCTGAATCTCAAGCAAAGTATCTTGTGTTTCTCCAAAGTATACTTTTTCATTTGCGTTTTCAGTTCTAAAAATATAAATCCATGTAGTATTTGTTAGGATTACTTAGAAATATCATTGTAAAATGATATCTCCATATACTTATCTAGTTAAACAATTTGTCTTCTTCATTCTTACAACACGTTCTGAGCGAGAACGTATATGTTTTATTCTCAAATAATGTGATTGAGGGAGGCCAACCTTTTTTAAATATAGTTTTGTACCCAACATTTGATTTTTTTTAATTCACAGCCTTAATCGGCGGTAAAGTGTATCGACTATATGCATGTTAAAAAAAACATACAAATATTTGCAGCTGCTTGTAAATAGAACTACATATGTAAAATACAAATCATATTTTTTGAGAACTTCAATAATTGCACTTAATAGTATTATTTGTATTCCTTATTTGCATTAATCGTCATGAGAATTAGGTATGGTTAAATATTTGCTTAAATGTTGAAATTTTTGTGGACTCTTCGACACAAATATACCAAGTTTTTCGAAAACAGGATCTTTGTTGTAAAACTAAAGAAATGCTATCCATTTCTTTTCATTTCTCTAAAAAAAGTATTATATCCATAAACAGGGCAAATATGTATATTTTCACGGAGTT
The DNA here is from genome assembly GCA_011170035.1 of Teleogryllus occipitalis. Classification (NCBI taxonomy): domain Eukaryota; kingdom Metazoa; phylum Arthropoda; class Insecta; order Orthoptera; family Gryllidae; genus Teleogryllus; species Teleogryllus occipitalis. The sequence continues at coordinate 142,834 of BLKR01000532.1, read as the reverse complement.
GCGCACGGCCACACAAAACTAATATAGATGGTGTCACATTCACACTTAGGTACGAGGTCGTCGAGAAAGACAGAGCCAGGCACATCAAAATCATGTGACCGCCGTGGTCCCAACAGCGCTGTGCAGTCTGTGTAGTGAGCCGTTGTACGGTGTGTGTTTATTGTATTGCAATTATAATGTGCAAGTTGTCCTGAGAAACGTCAAAACGTGTTGGTGGATCGTTTGTGGCGTAATATTAGCAACAGGTATTCATTTAGTTTTTACATTATACACCAATTATAATGTTCTCCATGTAAATTCCTAGCCTATTAGTTGAAAATTGCAAAGTTAGATTTATGAGTGTTAGATATAATTGAAAAGAAAGAAATCAAATATGTGTGTAAATTTCTATAATAAAAATCAATAATATTTGATCGTATATATAGTAAATTTAAAAAATGTAGAATACAGAGGTAATGTTCTAAACATATATGCAAATGCTATTAACATACTCTTAAACATCACTCTCGAGCTTTGTGCTCGTGACCACAATATTCAGTCGTATAGTGATATTGCTATAATGTTTAATATGTTCGTTTGCAGATTATTGACCCTAAATTCCACGACACTGGAGTTTTTTTGTTGCCGCTCAAACTACAAACCTGAACATGAAAATACACCAGCTTTTTAATTACCAAGTGACGGAAAACAATGGCAAAAGGGGCTTCGAAATATTCCTACAGATTTCTGCAAGCTGAAACAGCTTAGTATAGTTAGCATAAAACAGTTTTGAAGAATCTTGTATAATTCGAGTGGACAAGGTTATTGTCAAAAGTGAATTGAAAGAATATCCGAGAGTAAGAGTGAAATTGCAGTGCCAACTATACGTATTTACAAGCACTCTTTCGTCCAGTTCTAAGTCATCATCAAATGTTAAAAGACTTGCAGATGTTAAAAAGGAACACGTGCAAGAAGTTATCAGTGATAATCTTCAGGGTCATAATGATTATGTTCAACGCAATAAAGTGAATTCTGTGAGTGATATTATTAAAGAATGAAAAACTCTACATTTGTTTGTTAAATATTGATAGTGTAGGTATTGATAATAAGGTGATACCTTGTGTCACATCGATCTTGACAATTTATGACGATCTTTCCTTTGAAATTAGTGTAAATAATGTACGATTTTCAGAGGGTTAGTAGGTAAGATGAACACCATTAATACATTGAATACTTTAGAAAGTTTGATGACCTGGTAAGAAAAGAATAATATTGTTTGAAATGAAGGATAACTTAAATGGTGCAATACACTTTTTGAAATTAGTACATAATTATGATGACTGTAAACATTTAAAGTTCACTGTAGAACAAATCACTTTGTGATTTTTATATGATACAGGATTATGATATACGCATAATATCTATACTTTAACTCTGCATCTGCCTGTTCTGCTCTAAGAAAATTTATACAAAGTTATATAGGGTTTCTGAGGAGGAAACATCGAAAATTCGAAAATTAGCTTTTAACACAATTTTATGTATATTTTGCCTAATAAACTACTTGGATATTCTGAATGGCTGATCCGCTTTAACCACTTAAAAGTTGATTTGAAAAAATAATTTCTAGGCAAAAACTTTCATTGCAGAAGCGTAGAAACACTCCACAAACATGTAGAATGTATATTATTTACAAAAGAAATATATGTATTTGTTCAGAAAGAAAAATTAACCCAGAAATAAAAAATCAATTTGCACAATTCGTCTACTTTTCTATTTCTTGGCTAATTTTTCTTTCTGAACCAATATATTCATTTTTTGGTAAAAATATAAACAATTAACATGTTTTTAGAGTGTTCCTATGCTTCTCAAATGCAAATTTTTGCCTAGAAAGCATTTTTCGAAACAACTTTTGAGTTGTTATTGCTGCTCAGCCATTTAGAATATCCAAATATCCAAGTGGTTTATTAGAGAAAGTATGCTTAAAAGTGTCTTAAGAGTTTATTTCCGAAGTTTAGATCAGTCTGACATCCTATAAAGATTTAAAAGGGCTGAAGTAAGTGGTGGTTGTACAATTGATCCTCAAAAAATTGCTTAAACTGCTTGTGTCAAATCTGTCTTGTCTTACCTTTTCTCCAACTACGTGTATGAGGTAGCAATCATTCCTATCATTCCTGTTCCAAATTTAACAAGTGAGCAATTAATATCTTTAATTATTAAAGTGTTAGCATTGCAAGAGTAAATATGATTTACGGTTCTTTCCCTAATTGCTGATAATTACAGTGTGAATCGAAAACCATGTGAGCTTCTGACACCCAAAGACATCTTACGCAGTATTCAGCACCTACCGGACAATTCTCGGGAGCTTTTCTTCATATTTGACACTGTACACATCATCAATCGCACTAGAAATAATTGGAAAACCAAAAGGGATAGGATCTCTAATATCACAGATCATAATAACTTAATTTGCATATTCACTGCAGATTGTAAGCATCTGGAACTTATGGAAAAAGAGAAAGATTTTGATTAAATATGACCACACACTATCAGCAAAAGGTTTGGACCCAGCAACTATTCAAAAACAGAATGTAGAATTAGCTTTCAAACTGTTTAATTACAAGAATACTGTTGCTTTAAAACATAATCGATGATGTAGCAAACATGAATCCACAAATAAGTCATGCAGCAGAATTTTCAAATCTAATTGTTTAGTTCTGGACAGTTGTTAATATGCGGTGTATTGAAGGTAAACAATTCAATGATCCTCTCAGAGTATCAATTAAGAGCCCATTAGGCAAGCAGTTTAAGTTTCTGAGACCATTATTCCACTTGCTAAATGTTTTAAGAGCTTCAGTTCAATCAAAAAATTCTTTTCCCACAAACTTTTCAGTCATTGATAGTATCACTCGACTCGTTCCTAGAGGTGATTCTGTTTGGGTAATTCCTCGTGAAATAGGCACAAAAACGCATGACCCTTTCCGACTAGTCTACTATTTTTTTGGCTTGTTCAAAGTGACGTAGAGAAAGCTAGAATCATATTTAGTGCACATGTTTGACCTTGTTTTTATTTATACACAAAATTAGTAAACTTTCTGATCATTTTGGATCAACTTCAGAAAAAATTGAAATCTTACGTGAAAATCCATTCTAATATAAAAACAAATTATCTCCTAATAGTCATAGTAATTGGTATACCTAACGTGTTTATATTTTTTTATGAGAACGTATGAAATATTATGTATGTACTTTGATCGCAATTTGAAATTTAAGAACGTTGACTGTGATGGATATGTATAGATTAGCATTAATTTTTAATTTACAAATATGAATAAATGTATATTAAGTAACATTTAGAGAATTTATTATTATTAGTCGATGTAAAAATTTTGCTAATCATTAATTTTGAACTAGAAATGTAGATTCTTACGCTTGGTGAAAAATATGTACACCACTTAAACAATGGATTATTTGAAAAAACAAACAAACAAACAAACAAAACAAAAATTCGACTTTAAATACCCGTAACTTTTGAAATTTCCAGTTTCACACGCGAATTCCTTTTTTTTCGTAAAAATTTAGAGTTTGTGAAGTATTTTGGGCCATCAAGCTCCAAAATCAAAGATTACTTATTTTGGGAATTTAGGTTGGAAAAAACTGCACTTTTGAATTCGAGAGTAAAAACATTGGTATAAAATGCAAGCGATATGAGGCTCAAAAAAAAAAAAAAAAGAAAAGAAAAAAGAAAACGTTTCTTCGAACTATTCACTATTAGGAGAATTGCGTCAGATTATGGCTTTAAAGTATCCATTGAAAAAAAACTACGACAACGGCATTCAAAGAAAAGTATCCTATGAGAACTGAAATAATAATGGAATAAAATATACTAGAGCAAGTAAAATACTTGAAATATTGTGCTTGAAAATATGTTATGTATTGTGACCGTCCCTTTTCTTAGACTTCGGAAACGTGTCACATGCGACCTAAGAGAGTGAGGGAAAGGAGTATTTTGAACGCGCGCCAACGCGGATGAATATTAGGAATGCTAACTGAGAATTAGATCAAGAGAGACCGCCACAATAGATTGTGCGAGACCGGTAGTCAGATGAAAGAAAAAGTTCTTTTTGAGGTTAGCAGCTGAACTGGGCAGACGTATTGAAAATGGCATGCCAGGAATTGATATTGCAGCGGACTTCAGATTTGCAACTTTTAGAAAAACTCTTCAGGAAGATAAGAAGAGGTAAATGTTCTATTATAAAGTGATTTAAACGTAATCTTAGAAGAAAGATAATAAGAGACGTTATGAATTTATAATAGGAGAATTAGGGAGAGGAGTTTTGAATGGATGGCAGTAATTAATAGTTGCATTCATTTCTCTTTCCAGTTTATATATATATATATATATATATATATATATATATATATATATATATATATATATATGCTCTCTTAAAGTTTGTGCTCGTATAAAAGAGGGTGATCTCTGGATCCATTGCAACTCTGAATATCCAGTTGGTGATTAATCATAATTGGAAATTAAGTAAAATTCATATGAGAGTACGCAAGAATATAAACCTTGAACGAGACGAAGAACGCGTTTCTGGTGGGCAACTGCGTTCTCAACCCGAGGCTCCGACGCTTCAAGGCCGAAACAGCTCCGAGGGAAGGGGTAGAAGAAAGCACAGCTGACTTCCCGACGTGGCTGAGAAGAGAATAAAGTAAGGTCATACTAATTGAACTGTTCTTGTAGGGATAGGAGTAATTCATTTTAATCAGAAAGCTTATTCTGTATCCGTTACGTAGAAAGAAAGGGAGGGTAACATATTTACCATGCTTAAAAGATAAAGAAAGTAAAAGTACATTTGTTTCCGACTTCTAATACGTGAGAACAGAATCAATCTTTTCTTTTAAAAGGATTCGAAGATCTCATATTGTAATTTAGTGATTAAGAGTCTGTGTAAGAGACGAATTATAATAGTAATCATTCTCTGGATTTTAAGAGAGAGAGAGAGAGAGAGTTTCATTTTTTTGTGAAAGCAATGTTAAGTCACAAGTACAAGTTTTGATTTTCAATGTGTTTTTCTTTCATTTTTGTATAAAGTAATATTTTAACGATTCTCAGAATTTCTAAAAAGTGTGTGTGTGTTAAAAAATTGGGTTGTAAAGAAGAGTAAGAAATTGTGTATCGAGTTATTAGTGTGTGTGTGGGTTTTTCTTACAGACAGTCAAGAGTATTCTGTATTTGATTTTTCTGTGTGCCATTTTATGTATCTGTCACAGCAGCAAATATTTCTAGAATATACTGAATTAAGTGAAAAGTGATTCTAACTCGAGTTGTGTGTAATTTTGCATCCAATCCAAAACGATCTTCACGACCCTGCCCCCCCCTATTCTTCTTTTTTTTATTTATTGTGTCCACACTGGGACGTCTTACTGAGCTAGCTGACCATCTGGCGAATTGTGTTCGCCACCCCCAAGACGTCTCAGGTCGGCTTGTAACGGCTTGTAACCGGACGTGTGGGTCGCAGTATCTTATGAAAAGGACATTGATTTAGACGAAAACGTAATAGATTCAGAAGCATCTGTAGTAAAATTCATAGAAATTTAAAAAATAAAACAAGGAGAGAAACATGGGTAAAATTTTTCAGTACTGTTCTAATACTATTCTAATACTCATGTATGGAAATGAAATAAGAATTGTGTCAGAGATGGACAGATCCAGAATCCAGGTGGCAGAAATGAAGTTCATGAGGAGCACTCTTCGTTATACAATTTGAGATTAAAAAAACACGGATATAAGGCAGGAATTGAAGGTTGAACCATTGCTGGATACTCTGAGAAGATACAGACGAAGATGCGAATATTTGGAGCGAATGCCGAACACGAGACTACCAGCAAACGCAAGGGATTATAGAGCAGTGGGAAGAAGAGAAATTAGAAGACCCAGAGCAAAATGGACACCGGAACTGGTTTATTAGGGCCTAATCCTCCGAGTGAAGTAGAAGGAGAAGAAGAACAATAATGGATTTTCACGTGAGATTAAAATTTTTATGAAGTTTGCCTAAAATATTCAAAAGTTTACTAATTTTGGGTATAAATAAACAAAGATCAAAGGTCAAACGTATGCAGTAAATATGACACTTATAGTTTTACGTCACATTGAACAAGTCAAACAATTTGTAGACCAATTGGACCAATCGATCATGCTTTCTTCGTCCGATTTCACGTGCAATTATCCATATCTATTTGATAATTATAGATTAAATTTTAGTAGTATTGAATAATATTTATTACTAGGAAAATTTCCAACCGACAACGTAGAAACTCGTTTTAGAAAATACAATTAAGTGGAGCTAATTCTTACATTAACTATGTTCAGTAAAATGAAAGAAAGTTAACATTTCAAAATAATGTTTTATTTGCAGCTCAGAATATCGGTATCAGTTTGAAAAGTTTGCTACCATCTGAACCATCTTGAATTATAGCGTCATGACGTTTTATCTGCTTTAAATTACCTAAAAGAAGTGTGTTTTATATAATATTTCAGATCAAATGTGTCTCCCAAAATAAATGTTCAATTCTTTAATATCACTAATGATTTCGTAAAAGAATAATTGATATTTTGCAAAATTAGATTTGTAAGGTCATAAAAAGTTGAAAATATTTCAGCATATGTCAAACAGTTCAAAGAACCCAAATAGGATATTAAAAATATTTTATTTTTATTTTATTTTTTATTTTATTTTACGTTAAAAAAACAGTTAAAAACTGCGTATGACGTGCTATGGGGAAAATTGAATTGTGTGCACATTTTCAAAATTCTGTGATCCCTACACTAAGTCATATACTACTTAAATTTTGAATTTTTGAAAGGGAGAAAAAAAACTCCCATGTAATAAAATCTATTTTCAAGGATAAACAAGCAATAAATTTTGAATTTTGAAAGGGTGAAAAAAACAAAAAAACTCCCATGTAAAAAAATCTATTTTCAAGGGTAAATAAGATATAAATTTTGAATTTTGAAAGGGAGAAAAAAACAACAAAAAACTCCCATGTAATAAAATCTATTTTCAAAGATAAATATGTTTAGAGACTCATTTCAGCAATGAAAGAACACGTACAAAACGAAGGAGATGAGTCCGAGTTCTGTAGCTACAAATTGGTGGGCGAACGCTGGGATAGCTATGATCACGTGGCTACAAATTGTGACGTACGTGTCACAGCCTGTTTTCTCGTTGACCTCGTCTCAGGTTCATGTAACGTCACTCGTGCGAATTGGTCGTAATTTAGTACGACGCAACTGACTAATTGAAGGGCTCAGTAGAACAATTGGCTTTTCCACATAGATGTAGTTCTGAGATAATGCGGGTTTTACCTGAACTTTCCGCATATCACTAAAAAAATTTAAACTTTTAAACACAGTACACTTACATATAAGTCCATAAGGGATTTAAATAACATATGAAACTACAAGAAGAATACCTGAAGTTTTATATAATGCTAATAACTTAATTTCCCAAAAAATGTGAGATAGCGCCTTGTTCTCCTGAGTCCTTCATTATGACTTGTTCAAATATCCTTCTAAAATTGTGAATAACTGCTGTATGTATGACTTTCAGTCAGAGACTGGTGTAGAGCCAACGGTGGTTGGTCCGTGCCGAAGAAGACGGTGCATATGCAGCTAAGGTCTAACGGTTTTGCTACTTCTACAAAAAAGATGTTCAAGTAAACATCGGTTGGCGCTTTGGAGCTTTTTGGTAGTATATTTTAGCAAGATAACAATGCTTTAGCACCAAAATTTGCAAATATACGCTAACAGAAAAGTCAAGTTGCAAACACAAGCTCAAACAAAGAGTCTGCGAGCACGGGCCCCACATGAATGGGCTGTGCTAAGCGCACAAAATTATTTCAGTTGTCCCAAATTATACTGGGTTAAGTCAACCATATTTTTTTCAACATCTGCATATCACGATATTTTGATTAAAGCAAGAAAATTAACTCTTTTTATTACTGTTTCTCATGTAACTATATTTAGTATTCAAAGTTCGGCCACAGAAACAAATATAAAGCTTTCAAAACATCAAAAATGGCTGAGCTAACCCAACTCCTAATATATTTCCAAGAATATCTAATGTTGTTTTATAAAGTTTCTGAAAATTGGCTCCAGTTTTTTTCTTCGTTTTTTGTGTGTGTGAAAAATGGTTCATGTTACTTTTTTATTGAAACCTTTGGCTTTGACGCATTTCCCTCCATCTACTATATGTTTGATGGTAGAATTTTTTATTATTGAAATCTGGCCTAAGAAATTCTTTAAATAATGTGTTGTACAGTTTTTTCAAAGTATTAGTATTTTTTGCATAATTTTGGGTAAAATTAAGGTAAATTTTAAAACTAGTGATGTTACGGATTAGAAACAGACTTTCTCGTACAAGATAGTTTGCTATTTTGTGGAGACAAGGCTAGCGTATTGGTTTTCTCTTCAGTTGTTACCTACATCAGTAAAACTCGCAGTTCCTACGCAATCCTTCTGTCCCCAAATGTCGTATCTTGGCGATGGAGTTTCACCTACTTGCACATGGCCTCCCTTGGCCTCATCTTCGTGCTTTTACTGAGTACAGGGATCTTGGTGCAGAAGCGATACATTTCCTCAAACACACTTCTCGCACACAGTTACTTCTGAGGCAAATACGTACTACATCTAATTCCGTACACCATTGTTATTGCTTCAAAGAATCGTGTTTGTGTTTATCCAGTCTTTTATTATCTAGCATTGTCGGTTGTATGACCAAATATCTCAGCAAGTTTGAAGTTGTTTACTGCTTTATGGATATAAAACTATTGATATTCTGTTGGGAGCCCGAATAGAAAAAATGGGAGCGCATGAAAAATGGGAGCGCGAACAGGACGGGAAGCAAGTATTGCGTGAAGTTCATTGCTTGCTATTTAAGACACCGCTCCGATCGGGAAGAGGTGACACTAAAACACGGAAACAATTTGTATCTATTTGCTTTATGACGATAATCTGCCAACCGATGGAACTTGATCCTACTACCTCCCAATCTACGATAGTAACTTACCACTACTGTCTATATATTGCAACCGATTGACTGCTTTAGAAGTCACATTATGGTATTATGATGGAAATTTTCTTCGTGGTCGAAACATATACACAAACTAAATTCACTAATATTCACAAATTAAATTAAATTAAAAATTTATTTTACAATTTAATGTAAATCTGTCATGGTATAGAGACCTACATCATATGGATAAATATCCATATTATTCCATATTGTTTCCATAATTCAAACTTTGACACCTACGAAGCTAATAATTTTTTGGGGGTTTATGTATAGAGAACTGACAATCTGGTAAAATAAAGAATGTTAATTAAAGTTTTTCAATAAAGGTGACGGTAGAAGTCATCTATTTCTTTCATCTTAATTACGACTTAAAAATAATTAAGAGTCCTGAAAATCAAACAATTTCTAAGAAAGGAACTGAAAGCTGAGAAGTATTCTGCCCACGAACATGTAAACAACAGCAAATTTAAAGTCTAAAGGTAATGTGAACAGTAGAATTTGAACAGAGATGCAATTTATTACCAAAAAAATTCCTAATCATCTCACGCGAGTGGCTACGTGCCGTGCCAGCACGCAAATAAAAGCGGCCGGTTCGTCCGAAAGCGGCGGGGCGGCGGGCGGGCGTTGTTGTCTCGTAACGGGCGGCGCCGGGGCCGCTAACGAGGCGACTGTCGCGAGAAGTCGCGTCGCGGCCGCGGGGACAATGAGCGCGCGCAGAAGGGCGGAGAGGGAGCGTGCGCAATGAGGGCCAGGCTGCTGTGCGTGTGTGCGTGGCTGGCGTGGGGCTGCGCGGTCGCCCTCCACGGCGCGACGCTCAGGCCGGACACTTCGCATCGCCGCTTCAAACGCTACCTCATCTTCCCCGAGGGAAGCTCTATAGCGGTGAATATTTCGTTTATAAATGTGCAACATTAAATATTTAAAAAATGGCATTAAATACTGTATTAAACGAAACGTTAAAAGATATTTTTCATGTTTTCAAATCCATGTAGTTTAAGATTTTCATTCTTATCTACATTTCTTTTCGGAATGTTCATGGTATTTTTACGTTTCTGCAATTTTTTATTCAGTTTTATTAATCAGATCTGGAATTTTCAGTCCATGTTTGTTCATTCTCTAGCAAGCTAACACGTGAAACTACAATGTCTGATCTTCCCCGCGGGAAGCTCCATAGTGGTGAATATTTCGTTTATAAATGTGAAGCATCAAATATTAAAAAAACATTAAATACTGTATTAAACATAAAGTTGAAAGATATTTTCATGTTTTAAAATCTATTTAGTTTAAGATATTCATTCTGTATCTACATTTCTCTTCAGGATGTTCATGGTATTTTGTTTCTGTAATTCTTTATTCCGTTGTATTAATCAGATCTGGAATTTTCTGTCCGTGTTTATTCATTCTCTAGCAAGCTAACACGTGAAAACACAATATACGGGACCGGTTCCATAAGTTTCCGGCCTAACAAACAGAACACTCAACAATGGAGAATATTCCGAGCAGTACTGTTATTTTTTAATTTTTGGAATGGTATACGTTTACAGACATCGATTTAAGAGTTGTTAAATCAGGAGCTTCAGTGTGATGCAGCGCGTTAAATATCAGTGTGTATGGCTTCTTCACAAGAAAATCATTCTTTCACATAGCTCAGATTCTGAAGAATTCTGGAAGGACTGAGGCTTCTAGGCAATAGACCATCCTCTACACAGTCCAGATTGACACCCAGATTGACACTCAAAACTCAAAGAAAACCTTAAGAGAAGAAAATATTCTGTTAAATACAATGTAAAGAAGCAGTTTTAGATCAATACGCGAACAAATATCAGAGTATATCAATATTTGAATGGCATAGTATGTAGTATTCATACTGAAATATACCCATTTCATGTACCCGTCTTGCTGTCCTCAAATTCCTGTAACCTGTTTCCGAATTTCTAATAAAAATATGGGCGCCAGGAAATGGTTACGAGAATGAGCTCCCAAATTATATTTAGTTATAACTCCGTTGCTCAGTCGGCGGGTTCTTTACCGAAATAATCGTGAATACTAACGATTACTTAATTCGCCCCCCTACTGAGAAGCGTGGAATCTGAAATGCAAAATTTAAATATCCTACTGGATTGCACGTGGTGGCAAATGATAATCAGCTTTCATCAATAGAAAATAATAAATTTATTTATAAGTTTTAGTAACTTCTTTTTAAAGAAATAAAGTATAACATTCTTTTTGGTCATGACCTTCAATATAGCGCTATAGAACCTGTTATCCATGAGAATCTTGGACGCTGTCCCAGTAAAGGCCCATTGCTGAAGTCTCCCCGTAGACTTCAGCAATGGGCCTCGTCCAATCTTCTTTCTTGCTGCCGACCAAATCCGAATCTTGTCGATTCTTCTCATAAACCACTATGTACACTGTTTATCAATTGGCTTTCAATCCCCATTCACCTGCTTGAATTGCTACAAGTTCTAATACTCCTTATTGTTCATTACCTAACAACATCTTAAGTGCTGTTAAAATATTAGCATATAAGTTCACCAAGTTATCATTGGGTTCCTATCATCGGAGACTAAGTTCGATTATCATTGTCCGCTTAATAAAATTCATTAGTCCCACTTTTGGCATTCACTGTTCACTTCGTATAAAACAATTTCTGAGTTCTATCTTTTGAATACTAACAACGACAAATCACTACGTCCGAACTCGCGTAAATTTTCTATGTTCAAGTAAACTGCTATATATCTAGCACCCAGATCCGATCGCTATCGTGTCGAGAGCTCGAATGAATATTCTTGTATCCTTCTTCTACATGTCAAATTTTTTCATCTTTTACTCTCTTGTTTCAAACAAAATTATGCGATCTACTTATCGTCCGCTTTTGAACTAATGGACATTATTTATATGTTGCACTCTAGTACCATGGCAACCAGCGTCTTTTTAAAAATAACGTGTTATTTTTAATGAAATTCGCTGAATTTCATATCAGTGACATCCGGTATGTCACAATACACTGGTGTGGAAAGTGCTTTGATGTAAGGGATTATTTTGTTTAATTGCAACATTATTTTCTTCTTTCTATTCCAACAAGATGGTGTTGCCAACAACTTATGGAACTCACCTTGTAAAAGGTAAACGTACTCTCCCTCAGAAAAAATGTCGTTCAAAATTCTATCTTCCACACCGCGCCGACAAACTTGGACACCCCTCGGCCTGGGGGAGGGCAGGGGGAGGGACGCGTTGACCAATCGCTAGCAGGTAGAACCACAGTTGTCAGTGATTGGTGCAACATCCCAAGGGACAGAAAGAACGCTGTCTCAGGGGGAGAAGGGCTAGTTCGTTTACGTACGAGACAGAAATATCGTCATATTTCCCTGCCGAAAGAGATAGTTTGCCAGCGCGTACGCCACGACGAAAAAAATATTTCTAAGCGGGGTTTTCCGTCCAGAATCATTGTCTATAGACCAGTAAATATTTATCATTTTAGCAACAATTATTCTAACTTTTATTAGTAATAGATTTGTAACTCCTGACAAACTGCTATTTTGAGATATTCATTTCAGGCACAATTTGCGGAGCCTTCCCGGCCGTTCTAACGCATATTTCGAATTTGTTTATAAAATTATAAATTGTTGCAAAATTGTTAATTCGCTGTTTTTGGTTCTGGGACATCGGGAGACTCTCCCCCCTTTAGATTTGCAAAATTTGGAAATTGTTTATAAATTTGCAATTGTTGCAAATTTTTTTATTGTCTAATCTGAATGGCGTTTAAATGTGATGCAAAATTCCGGAATCCGTTCGGTGCTGTTATATCTCGTTCTCGAGATATATGTAATTGTTTATAAGAAATTAACATCTTAGTAGACCCCATTTGTTTGCGCTTAATTCATTCGCGCTAGCAGAATAGCGTGGGATGGGCATACTGAAAAAACAGTTCTCCAATGCCGCGCTTTTGCCTGCCACATACGCTTAAAATGCACTTGCTTGTAAACAAATTCTGTGGCCAATTTAATTATGCTAAATTCGTATTTTTACGGCGAGTATGAGCATAACTTTTATTTGGTTTTTATATTCTCTTTTAAGTCCTACAATTTGCAAGGCGATATATTTATCAAATAGGAAAGAAATTGATTATAAAAAAAATATTTTTCAAGGTGCATTACGCCCAAACAATTGTTTCCGTTTTTCTATCAAAGGGATGTTGAGCAACCGAATAACTGTATTATTAATTTTTTTAAGTCCCCTGTTAACACCGAGAGTCAGAAACTATTTGTTCCTCTTGTTTACCCATTACAATTAAAAAATAGGGAAACATATTGCTTAGCTGTTTGCTATAAACTGCACTGGATTGGATGAATATAGTGTTAAGGTTTTCAAATACAGAAATATTCAATTTTGTGTTTTGAAAGATCACATGAGTAGAATCACACATCACAATATTTACACAAGTATAGAAATTTCTAAATAAACGTATATAAACTTTTAGTTAATATTTTCAATTCAATTTATCATTCCTTTCTAAAACTGTTAATTTCATGATTTCATTGTATAATATTCAAATCAGAGCTTTATGTGCTAAATCTACGCATTGTTAATACATATTTTTAAACAATATTAATATATTTAATATACATTTAAAAGGGTTTTAGATTGGCGAACGTTTCAATGAAATTTCATGAATTCCTAAATGCTTGAAAATAAATACTTGTAAAATTAAATTATTGTAGCGTGTAAAAATATAACAAACTCACGTATTTGGTAAAACGAGTTGATATTACTAAAAGAAAGCAAAACAGATGTTATAACAATTCAAAGAGATTTAGCGTTTGTTTACAGTTTAGTAAATATCAATGCTCTAGCATTTCCCAGTGAAAATACATAGAACGAACTTGGTGGTCAAGTGATATGACCTTCCCAACACAGACTACATTTCAGTATCGTCAGAGTTCGAAGGTGGTTTGTTGGCCGCCATTCTACGAATCTATCAAAACCTTGAATTTTGCACGACCATCTGTACAGGGAGAAGGTAGTGGTTTATTAAACGGAAACGCGCCATTCGAGGTATCTAATGTGCACTCTTTGAAAACGTTTAACCATTATAAACTATCCCTAAGAAAAATATCAAATAAACAATGTTAAACGTCACCAGCTTAACATTGCCTTTACTATTTGAATGTTTTCAACACCCCCAAAACCAACAGAAAACCTATGTTTTTACCGGTTATTATAAAACCAATCCAATAAATATAAGCATTTATTCACGTTATTATTTTTAAAACACTCAAATATCTACGATGTTATTTGATTCATGTCTTCATCGAAGATCTGAGATTAAAAAACTGATAAGCAGAGAAAATTAAAGTAATTTTGAGTGATTGATGAAGTTGAATGATCAAATGAAAAAAAAAAATGTTTCTTGCTTCATATAATGCTATCGTGTTTAACAAACATGTAATTACATGTGATACCTATATTTAAACATCCAAACTAATGAAAATTTTCAAAATTAAAATCATCAATAAAACGTTGATTCATCAGCAAGGATTATATTATTAAATACTTTTTTGCGATTCATGTGCTCCTGTGTGAATAACTTAGTAAACGTGATTCGTATGATCCAGTTTCTCAGAATAATACAAAACAAATATTTGTTGTCAAATAGTTATTTACGACATGAGTATCGTAAGATATCTTATTACAATACGAAATTGGAGAATTCTCAAACAAGACTCTTTAGCCGAAACTGTTAACCAATTGAATATTGTAATATGTTACCATTTGAATATCATAGAAAGTAAGACGATATTTGTCAAAATTCATGTGAACTGTAATTTTTCTTCAAATTTTACTCCTTATCCTGCGAAAGATGTGTGACTACTTATGTTAACAGTTCTACTGCTATGAGTTTAATTAATTTGTTTGCAGTACGCAAATTATTGTTTTTGGTTTTAAAGAAGCATGGATATACAGAGTATCGGGGAAGGAAACGTGGAAAGTTTGAAAAAAGTTGTTTAAACAGTTTTAATCATACTTTGTCAAATAAACTACGTAGATATTTTGAATAACTGAGCTGCAATAAACACGCAAATGTTTGTTTGAAAATATGATTTCTACGCAAAACTTTGCATTCTAGAATCATGTAAACAGACCAGAAACATGTAACATGTTTATTATTAACAATATAAATTAATATATTAGTTCAGAAAAAAATTAACCGAGGAATAAAAAAGCAGTCGAACTGTGAAAATTGGATGCTTTTTTATTTCTAGGTTAATTTTTCTTTCTGATCAAATGTATTCATTTATTTTGTTAATCATAAACAATTTAGATATTAATGAAGTGTTGTTATGCTTCTACAACGCAAATAGTTGCCTAGAAAACATATATCTAAACCAACTTTTGAATGTTTATTGCGGCTTAGCGATTTGGAATATCCGTGTAGTTTATTAGACAAAATAAGCTTAAAATTGTCTTAACAGCTATTTTTCGAAGATTCGACATTTCTTCCCCGAATATCCTGTAAAAAACGCTTGATTTCTGTGGGTACGCGACGGAACGGCGTTCCGGTTCTTTGGAAATAATTATGAAATTATATTATATATTAATAGCTATTGCTATTATATTAATAATTAATTTGAGGCGCGTTTCGGGGCCTAAGATTTTAAAAATAAAGGATATATGTATCATAATAACTCTTATGACGACACTGTTCTCAGTTACGTCAAGTTTTAATTTAGAGAATCAAAGTCTAAGTTTACTCACCTAAATATAGTTTATCTTACTATACATACTATTTAGAAAGTGTTTTATGTTCAAAACAAGTGTTGCCTCAACAGCATATATTTTCACGTATTACTCGTAAGTGCTATGCAATATTCAATACGGACTATGTGAACCTGCAAAAAGGAAACAAAAAACGACCTACTACAGAACAAAATATCTTCTACTCGTCGGGATTCGAACTCGGGTCTTTAAAGTTAACTCACCTGACACGGTTCCCCCTCACCACCAGGTACACGACAAGACTACCTCCTTTCCGATGTGAAAAGAAAGTGAAGCATTTGCAGTTTTAAAAAAAACAGTGTGTTCAATTTATCTTAATACAAGATCTATTTTTAAAAAGAGATTTCATTAGACAAAAATCTCTAGCGTTCATATTGTTTTTCGACAATGTTATAAAGATCAGTCGGGGCTAATATTATACAGTAGAAAATGGTGGTTAATATATTACACTTTAAGAGTTGTTATTTATTTATTTATGTCCAAAATTAAAGAGAAAATGACAACTGATAGGAAATATATTGTAACAATCTAAGATCCCTACGAACAATTTAGATGCAAAGAACAAACATAACAAGGAATGGCATGAGTAGGAGATGGAAAAACAGAAGAAAGCGGTGTCGCGCACTAATAATTTTTTTATAAATTAAAGAAGACGCGACAAAATCCCGATTTGGACAGTACAAATCAATAGCATTCATTTAGAGCAACATTTCAAAAGTTATTCGAAGCGAATCGCATCAGAGGTTTAAAAGATATGAGTGATTTTGAAAGTACACTTTAGATAATATAACCAGAGATTTTTACAGCCATTGTTATCATAAGAAAGGTAATGTAAAGAAGCGGTTTTTCCTAAAAATTAAGAGAACGCGTAAAGCGATTGAAATGAAACTTTCGGGATTAACAAAGAAAATCACGCGGAAAATTATGACATTACTCGCAACTCTGAAAAATATCGAGGAGCTGCAGTAGGGATGCCAATTGAAATTGTATATTTGGAATTTTTACGAGAGAACAATGATGCGTCGCGAGCGACGGAAATAAAGCAATTTTGGCGTTAATAAACATGAGGAGATCGTATAAGAAATAGTAATAAGATATAAATTGATAATTAAAAGTAGTAATAAAGAGAAATAGCCTGGAAAGGACAGAATTAAGTAAAATGGTATGATATTTTTGGTAAAGACACGTAAGCGATCGGTAAATGTTCCAGAAAAAAAAGTTGAAGACACAACGCAACAATGTCAAAAAAGATGATGCGTAGCAAGCTCGAAGTCAGACGTGGGGAGGACGCTCCGAAAAAAGATAAAAATTTTAGTATGCAATTGTGCGAGAAACACGGTGAACACAAATGGATATAGTGAGTTTACGCAATGATGTTCGTAATAACAATGCGTAACGCGGAAATATTTTATGTGTCGCAGTATATTCAACAATAGGACATTTTGGAGGAAATGTAGCACGCGATAGACAGATAATCGCGTTGTTAGTTGCGTAATGGAAATAGGATGATAGGGGAATGAAAGGACATGCTAAGATGATATTAGCGAGCTCAAGAAAATATTGGTAATGTGTGGGGATGGAGAAATGCTGCGGGAGGATGGATTTGGAGGATGCTGCGTAATATACATCGAGGACGGCGCGCAACAATGGTTTGCTGCGGATTACAGCGTTTTCTGCAAAAGGGAAGTTATGAAACTTTGTTTTTTTTGTTATGAAATTCACATTTTGAAGGAGAAGAAAGATTAAAATTAGCTTCTGTACAAGATCAAGTTCTGTCTTAACGTAAAATAGATTCAATAGATATACAGGCAGAATGCGCATTCGGGTGTGAATGAGTTTATTTATAATTGTCAGTATGAATGGAAATATTTTGGATTTCGTGTCATGTAATTTAAGGGTATTATATCGTTGATGTGTTTATGTGTTTATTTTGTTTGTCGTTAAGTGTTTTATGTGAGTCATGGGAGAGCAACGACCCCAGTTTGTATTTATATATATTTCAACTGGAATAACGACTAGCACAGGAATTACAGAAAATAAATGGCGAACATCACTTGGTTCGACATTAAATTAAACGAACGTAGTTTAATTGTTACATGTAGCTAGTTAATGACCTACGCACACATGCCCGAATAGTTGTTAGATCCTGTACAGGTCAGCCACAACCTCACACCCAGATTTTATGTGTAAGTAAGAAAATATCGGAAGTTCTGGGGGGGGGGCAGCTAGTCGACGGGCAACCTTAGAGGTGGAAGCTGAGTATAACCAGGGCAATTGATAAGAGAGGGTTTTGGTTATTATTTTGGCGTTATAACGCCGGGCGATTATAAAGATTATAGTTGATCTAGAGCAGGTAATGGTTCATTACATATTTTGGTGCGCCTAACGAGGAGCGAATATAGTTGTTTTATAGATATGAGGAGGACGGTTCATTACAATATTCTATTATAATGACCATATAGCAAACACTCAGAATGTAACAATATTTGGGAGGAAAAAAATCAAAACTAAAATGCCTAATTTTTCCAGTCAAAAACTTTACCGCCGTGATATAAATCTTTTGATGTTACTTCGTTATTTTTTATGACACGATATTTTTGAAAATAGGTTATCATTAAGAAAGAATTAATATTCTTTTCTGCGTTAAAATAATGCACTAATATTAATCGTGTCATGATATATACAGCCTCAAATTTGTGGGGCTAATATGATACAACTTAAGAGGCTAATGTAATACGGGTATCGGGGCTATTTCGATACACTAAAAATTAACACGCAGACAACTGGAAGGGATTTTTTTATGTTTAATATTACATCAAAGGCGCTAAAATTCCGATTTGATGTTGATAAACTATCCAAGTGTTTATCTGAGAAAGAAAGAGCAGGCGACAATTCATATAGATTTCCTCGTTCTCCTCCCTACCCAGTACATGGTGATTCACTTATTATTATCCATTGGCGGAAGCTTCTGCTGTTTCAGTGCAGTTACTGATTTTTCACTGGAATCACAAGGAACCAGGCCTACAATAGGAGCTAACACCATCCCTTCAACTCCAGATATCAACTGTTCTCATCCAGTATTTTTGAGATAATACTGTTGGAAAAAAATTTAAAAAACAGTAGCCCTCCAAAGAATAAGGAAGCGGTTAGAACCAATAGCAGCAATCATTACTAGTGAAGAGTGGATCATTACTAGGAAAGAGTGGAGTGTTTAATTTACATTAATTTAATATCTATTTTTAAAAAGAGATTTCATGAAACAAAAATCTCTAGCGTTAATATTGGTTTTCGACAATGTTAATAGGTATTTGTTTGCAATTTTCGAAAATTCAGATCGTTCGCCCAAAATTGAACGTACGCCACCTTTAAACATCTTGTGCTTCGAGAAATAGATTTACAGAAAAAATGGAGCTCTTTTTGAGAAAATTATGTAAATATGATGGGGTTTGGTGTAAAATACCTTCAAAATTAAAAGATTCGTTTCAAATTCGGAGATTCGTAATATTAGCCAGATCGTTCAAGGAATATCCATTTTGGTGAAAATCGTGTTTACTTTAGGCTCTAGAATTACTCACACGAAAACGGATTCACAAAGAGGTTTTTTGGAAAATCACTTTTTCGGGTTCAAAAAACAAGCGTTTTGACAGCCTTGTGTATAGAAAATAAAAGAACAATACCAACTATCCACTTTTTTCGAACTAGCTACTTACAAAACGTGTTTTCTGTGAAAATTTCGACACTTCCTCCTACAGCATTACGTAACTCTCTTTACACGTGGAGGTAAAAATATTCCAGCGTTACTGGGATTTGAACTCGGATCCCTGTAGTCTGTAGGTCTGGCTCGACCGCACTGTGCTATCACATATATTTCTCAATACGCTGTCCAAGCACTTTTATTACGAAAAGAATAGTTACGTGATATTCATTGCACTTAGATTTTTTATTAGAGGAATGTTCTACATGCGTCAAAGGTATCAAATTCGCAATAAAAATTCAAACGATTACAGCCCACGCAACTACATAGCTCAGTTTACTAAAAAATATTTTCAACCAGAAGCGGTGGTCTTTAGAACCGTCTGTGGAAGTCGTTCCCGGTCTTATCTTTCGGCGACTATGGCCAAGGTTGAATTACGTCACAGATGAAAGTTGCGATAACTCTAGAGCTAAACACGGGCGCACATACAGACGTTCTGAAGCCAGAATCGCAATAGGGGCATATTTATACGTGATTTTTTAAAACATTAACACACTAAAATAAGTAGTGGCGCCTCAAAAACACATGCTTTATGTGATATTTATAATGGATACGAATGATAACTATACAATTAACCGCAAAATTGTTTCTACCCGCAAAAATTATTCGCCGGAGATGAGATTCGATCTTACGTGCCTAAGCTTCTCCAACATTGCGCTTGCCTGCTATACCACAGAAGCTCTTATAACTTTTGTCTCTCACAAAGATGATTTTAAACTGTCATGTATCACAGATTTGACTAAAAAAGAACGTGCGGCGTTTAGATGCTTGTGTTAACTACAGACGGACTAACAGACGTTTTGTCGTAAATAGATTTTTTAGTAACAAGGACCTACAAAACATGGATTCTGTCTACAAACGTATTGAAGTAATTCACTATATACAAGAATAAAATTTATCTACTTTTGTCGTGACCAGTGATCGGAATGTAGAGGTTTTTGTTGGAAAATCCCCGTCTCCCGGCGCATGATTACAATACTTTTTCTTCTCACTACATAATTACCAGAAAGGAAGAAAAAATTGTTTTTCATTGTTTCTATTCAACGAAAATTTTCAATCAATTCCAGAGGTGAAATAATCAGTAAATATTAAAAAGAGATTTATTGACAATATGAAATGAAATACAATAAGAAAGGAATCTTCTGTTCTTTACTTGGTATTCTCAACAAATCTATAGAAAATCATAATAAAGGCATTATTTCAACAACATTCGAATATTATTGTTAGAATCTATGGGGAAACTGTTAATGCCGGGTCCTGGTAACGTAAAAAGGGTTAACTAATGTTGTGAAATATAGAAAAAAAATCCTTTAACTCGTGTTGCCAGAAACTAATGTTTTGTGGGTCGTTGATACAGAAAAATCGAACGACGACGAAAAGCCTGTTTGTTCGTGTGTCTGTTGATGTGTCTGTTCTTGTGTCTGTTCCTATGTCTGTCTGTAATTTTCAAAAAAAAATTATATGACCTTATTGAAAGAATTATTTATGGACAATAAATTTCATTTGAAAGAAAAATCTCTGTTCAATTTTAGAGTTGTAGGAAAACACCGAAAAAATTCAAACTTTTCCAATTTTCGAAAATTCAGAATTTACAGTGGACATAAGACGTATGTCGCCTTTATAAGCGTATTTAACTCTATTCTTAGAAGAAATTTAAAGAAAAAATTTGGGGTTTTTGAGAAACTTTTGAAAATGACCGACGGCTTCATGTAATGTACCCTCAAATTTTAAAGAATGATTTTTAAAATCTCAAAGTTTCAACTAGAATCACATCGACAAGGGATTCTTCAATTTGGAAAAGATCGTACGATCTGTTTAGGCGCTAGTAGTGTTCACAGATGGACGGAGAGACGAACAGACGCAGACAGACTGACGTTTTGCTTTCAATTGGTGTTTTGGCATCAAAGACCCACAAAACAGGAATTATGGTTACATCACGTGTTAGAGATTTTTTCTCTTAATTTAGTAACTGGATTTATCCACTCCTTTGTTTTCAGGGCCCGGCAATACATTTTTTCTGCCGAAAATTCGCCGTTTTTTTCGCGGAGCATTACATAACTTTCTCTATACTACGTATATTACTCCGTATGTATGTGCGTATACGAGAAAGTAAAAAGTTACGTAATTCTACGGAGGAAATCGGCTAATTTTCGGCACAAATAACTGTAATTTCCGGGCGCTGGTGTCAAAAAAAGTGGATAAATTCAGTTGATAAATATAGAATAAAATCCCTTTAACATGTGGTGTAGCCAGAAGCCAGGTTTGGTGGGTAGTAAATACAAAAAAAAACAACAACAAAAACGATTAAGGGTAAAACGTATTTTCTTCTGTAAACAATGCTAGCGGCTAAACTGTTCAGGCAATTTTCTCCAAAGTTGATATTCCGCAAGCGATCTGGCTGATGTCGAGCCCTCCTGAATTTCAAATCAATATTTTATTTTTGGATGGTACACTACAAGAAGCCCCTGAAACATTTTCAAAAATAAAAAAATGGCATGAACTTTTCTGGTTAAATTTTATTGCCGGATAGCGTAATGGACGCTATAAGACGATGGCGGAGATGATTTTCGTTCATATACTGAATTTTTCCAAAAATGCAACAAAACAATTTTTTTTTCGGGGTTTTCCTACAACTTAAGTATTGAAGATAGTTTGTTTCCTTAATGAAATGTGTTCATCAAAAACAGATCTTCAAATATTCCTTTCAAATAATCAGTCCTTTAAAAAAGATCACGTACAATTGTTTAAAAATATAAGTACTTTAGATAATTTTACAATTTTTGAAATAGCAAATTTGAATTTCCCCCGCTTCGTTTGACGAGCTGTCATTCTGAATTTCTTTTGAATTCTGATGATTGTCGGGACGGACAAGGCGCTATTACGACGCTGTATTTTTCATTTAATGTCAAAAACAGTTAAAAAGTATGTGTAATGTACTGAAGGGAGAAATGTATTCTGTGAACGTTTTCTTAAATTTTGGTATCCCCGTGCCCTAACTCATATAAAAGACGAATTCTGAGTACAGAAAGAAACTAGCGTTTATTCTTCAAATCGCACGAGCGTTTGCTCTTCAATTTGCATTGATTTAATTGAAATTATCTCAATGAGGTTTTCTGTCATAATAATAGTATTTAAATATAACATGAAAGAAAAACAGAAAATACCGGAATTTTGAAGGAACATTTATTACAAAAATTTTTCATTTAATGTCAAAAACAGTTAAAAATTATGTGTAATATACTGAAGGGAGAAATGTATTCTGTGAACGTTTTCTTAAATTTTGGTATCCCCGTGCCCTAACTCATATACAAGACGAATTCTGAGTACAGAAAGAAACTAGCGTTTATTCTTCAAATCGCACGAGCGTTTGCTCTTCGATTTGCATTGATTTAATTGAAATTATCTCAATGAGGTTTTCTCTCATAATAATAGTATTTAAATATAACATGAAAGAAAAACAGAAAATACCGGAATTTTAAAGTAACATTTATTACAAAAATTTGATATTTTGTTGTTATAATATTCAACTATGGATATTTGAGATGTGTTTCCGAGAAGTTCATTGTTGGCGACATGAATGGGAAAGATATAACATACGGCGGCTTTGGCCGGTATTACACTATAAAAGTTATATGACGTATCTTTGATAAAGAACTTTGTGGCAGTATTTGAACTTTGATGAGAAAACTTTGACAAATTTGATGAGCGTATTACATTTCGTCCAAATATAATGTAAGTTTGCTCGCGATTTACAATCAATTACGCACAAATAGTTGTGTTTTGCTACTTATTTTTTATTATAACTTATCTATGTTTAATGCTAATGTAGTAAAAGGTAAATAAGAAAACGTTTGAGGGTGAGAACAACGCCATGGTGAGGTTATGGGTCGCACATTGTGAAGCATTGATTAAAGACCTTCGAAATGAATTATTTGAGGAGGAAACATTCAATTTTCTTTGTCGTTCTTCCTTCTTTCGAAATTCAGTCCTCTGATAGGGAAGTTTAAAAAAATTATCTTCCTGAACTGGGCATTTTCCAAACACCATATTTTCCACTTCCCGGGAAAATGTGTCCTACAAACGTTAATTTGTTTGGTTTTACTTTTGTAGTTCGGATGGACAGTATTATATAAACATTCAAATTACTCGCACTCAGCAATTATGACTTTGGTTGAAGCAATACCCCTATATCGGACGCCATGTTACCAAATATGATAAAACTTGGAAGCCGGAGACTACATTTTATCCAAGAAATTTTATAAAAGAAATCTTTTATAAAATATTGGCTATTACACTGTCATATTTCTTTTATAAAATACCTTTGACAAAAATCTTTTACAGTGTAATACCGGCCTTTATTTACTTAACGTTTATGTTAGAATATCTCTACGTTCAATAAAATGTTGTAATCAAGTTTAAAGTCGAGAAGTATATATATATATATATATATATATATATATATATATATATATATATATATATATATATATATACGCAGATATGCATTAGGTAATACGTATTTATAATAGTATTCATTCATTTACTTTCCAAATTATTTTACCTTTTTCAATAACTAAAGTAGCAAACTAAAATAGATTTTGAAATAGAGTTCGCAGAGAAAATGAAATGTTTTAGCGGGCTTACTGCTTTCCGGGGCATCTATAACTGTTTCATTTCTTAATTATTTATGAAATTATTTATTGTACTTGTAGGTCATCATTTAAAAGAAAATATAATATTTAAGAATGATTTTAGAATATCTTGAGATCGGGCAAAAATAATTTTGTGTATTCGAAACACGAATTAGTGGTCCATAAACAAGACTTATAAGAATATTTAATCACAGCAATGCTAACTGAAAAACGAAACAATTTTAACAGGAATTGATAAGCAAATATGTGTCCATTGTTGGCAGCGTCCATTGTTGCTGCCTACAGCATCCATTGTTGCGCCCATTGCCGACGCTTCTGAGGTTGATGCTCTCTTCAGCTGCCTGTCCCAGTTGGGACTCTACAGCCAGGTGTTAGTAGTGTGGGATTTTTCTTCTCCTAGTTTTTTTCCCCCACTCATCCGTACTGAGACGGGGATTGGTAAACTAGGAAAAATAACTGTTGTATTTGCAGGATGCAAGGTAAGTTAAACAGTCAATGTTTAATAACCATTTACTTTCACCAATAACCAATACACAGAACAACGTAACAAATACTGTACAATAATTCTTAACGGCCTTCTTGCCTCGCCGAGCCTTATCGCCCGCAGTGGCGATAAGCGTCGTAACGTGATAGCTGGCCGCAGTCACCTCGAGCCTCCTAGTAGCGCGCGGCGGGTTACGCCGCGGTCGGGAGTGTAGCGAGGGGCGGCAGTGGCCACCGAGGTCGGCGTTGATCGCCTGGCTGATACGTCACGGCTAGTGACGGTAGCAAGTGCCGGCGGTAGTCTGCAGTCACTTTGTAGCGCGCCACAGATGGCGCCTTGACCAGGCGTGTAGCGAGGGCGGCAGTAGCCCCCGAGGTCTGTGCTGATCGCCCGGCGGATACGTCACGACTGGTGACGGTAGCTGGTGTCGGCGGCAGCAGTCTGGAGTCCTCTTATAGTGCGCAGCAGGTTACGCCGCGGTAGGGCGTGTAGCGAGTGCGGCGGTGGTAGCTACGCGAAGCGGTAACTGAACGGGAGCGCCCTGCTCCCGACCATGCCTTTATACCCCACCGCCCGGTGAAGGGGGAGGGGAGGGGCTGTGCCCCTCCACTAGCGGCGCGGCGGAGCGTAACTCCGTTTCGTCTTCTGATTGGGGGGATACCACATTCCTCCCCGTTTTATTGTGGGCATATGGGTGCCCACGATGACGACGTGACCTCCGCAGCAGGGCTGGACCTGGTGACGCGTCTCGGCTGCTGGGTTCGGCGAATGACTCCGCCTCTGGTCGCACCCCTCCTCGGGATGTGTCGTCCGATGGTGTTGCCGGCCGAGCCGCTGGCTCGTGTGTGATGGCTGGTTCCGCCATCCGCATTATAGCCGGCTGAAAATTACAATGAACATTACTCTTCTGTTGGTTGTCGTCTATTCTATGCATGTTCCACCTTTTTGTAATCTGGTTCTCGTGTCTTCTCATGATACCGCTTTCTGACTGTACCAGATACATTCTATGCCCTATAGTCTCGTGGATCACTGCTGGAATCCACTTTGGATAGGATTTAAACGACCGAATATAGACTTTATCTTTGACTTTGAATGTTGTATTCACTACTTGCTTCGGGCGTTTGACGGGTACTAATAGTGCCAATAATGTCCTCGGCTGCCTCCCATGCAGTCGTTCCGCTGGACTTTTCTCTTCGTTACCTACTGGAGTTGCTCTGTACGTTACTAATAGTTGTTGTAGTGCTTTATCTTTACCAACTCCTTCTGCCATTGCCTTAATCATGGTACTTTTGAATGTGCGTACAAATCTCTCTGCTCCCCCGTTTGACTGTGGGTGGAATGGAGCTGTCCTAAGGTGTTGAATGCCATTTTCTATACAAAATTTCTCAAATAAATGTGATGTGAATTGTGCGCCATTATCCGATATCAACAATTGCGGTAAGCCTTCTATTACAAACACTTTCGTTAACATTTGAATTGTTGCTTCTGTTGTTGCGGTACGCGTCTCACACACATATGGATACTGTGAAAAGGCATCTGTCACTACTAACCACATTGACCCATAGAACGGCCCCGCATAATCAATATGTACTCGCTCCCATGGTTTTTCAGCTTTCGGCCAGCTCGAAAAGTGCTTCGGCGGACTTGCCTGGTTCTGTCTGCATATATTACAATTACGTATCAAATTTTCTATATCTTTCGACATCCCCGGCCAATACACATATCTTCTAGCAACCGTTTTTGTCCTGGTAATGCCCCAATGTCCAACATGCAATAACTTTAACACTTCTGCTTGCAGCTTCTTTGGAATTACAGCTCTTACGTTATCTTCACAATTATATATTAACACCCCATCTTGCATTGATAACTCGTTTTTCTTTAACAAAAATTGATTTAAGTCTGCTGAACTATGATTTAGTTTCCTTGTTGGCCAACCTTTACTCAAATAACCACTTACTTGTTTTAACAGGCGGTCTTCCCGTGTTACCTGCGCTACCCTTTTTGCGTCCAGCGGCAATCGTAACAGGGCGTCGCCATCCTCAAAGTCTATGTACGCGCAGGCTTCTTCCGATTTGTCGAATGACTCGTCTGGCCCCGCCGGCAGCCTCGACAGCGCGTCTGCGTTGCCGTGCTGTGAAGTTGACCTATAAACAATCTCAAAATCATAATCAGAGAGGAAAATTGCCCATCGTTTCAGTTTCTTCTCCGTTCTCTCTGAAATACCTTTTCTTGGATTGAACAATGACGTAAGTGGTTTATGATCTGTAATGAGCGTAAATTTCGCGCCATACAGATATTGATGAAATTTCTTCACCCCATAGATTATTGCTAATGCCTCTTTTTGAATTTGTCCATAATTTCTCTGTGCGTCGTTTAATGTTTTCGATGCAAATGCAATTGGTACTTCAATGCCTTCTGGTGTAGTCGTTGATATCACAGCGCCAATACCATTTTCTGACGCGTCAGTCGCGAGAAGTAGCGGTTGACCTGGCGCGTAGTGCGTCAATCTTGTTGCTTTAATCAGTTCTTGTTTCAGATGCTGAAATGCATTTTCACACTTTGTCGACCAAATAAACTTCACATTCTTCCTCTGTAACTGGTTTAGTGGTGCCGAGATCATTGCTCTATTCTTAATGAATTTGGAATAATAAGCAACCTTACCTAAGAATGAGCTGAGTTGTTTCACATCTTGAGGTGCTGGCATTCTTGTAATTGCTTCAATATTTTCCTTTGTTGGTCGAATTCCATGCTTGTCCACTACGTGGCCTAAATAGTTTATAGAAGTCTTAAACAATTCACATTTCTCCCAATTACATTTGAGTCCATTGTCTTTTAACAATTGTAACAGCATCCGCAAATTCTGCTTATGTTTTTCTTCCGTTTTGCCTGTAACAATAATATCATCCAAGAAGTTAGCGCAATTTGGTACTTTCTCCGTAATTTGTTGCAGAAACCTTTGAAATATCGCGGGCGAGCTGGCGATGCCATACGGAAGCCTTTGAAACTGATACAAACCATCATTTGTAATAATTACCATCATTTTCTTCGATTCTTCATCCAACTCTAACTGCAGATAAGCTTCCGATAAATCTATTTTCGTGAAACATTCACCTTGTAGTTTCGCAAATATTTCTTCCGGTTTTGGCATAGGATAGTGGTCTATTAACATTTGTGGATTTAATGTAACTTTAAAATCTCCACACAACCTTAGTTTACCATTTGGCTTTTTTATAATTACCACTGGAGTGGCCCACTCTGCATTATTAACTGGTTTGAGCACTCCTTCTTGTACCCATCGTTGCAATTCTTGTTTTACTTGCTCTTGCAAATTCAATGGCACCGGTCTTGCTTTACAAAATTTTGGTTGACAATTTTCTTTCATCGTTATGTGAGCTTTATATGTTGTGCAATGACCTAGGCCTTCTGAAAACACTTCGGA
Source organism: Teleogryllus occipitalis (assembly GCA_011170035.1). NCBI lineage: Eukaryota > Metazoa > Arthropoda > Insecta > Orthoptera > Gryllidae > Teleogryllus > Teleogryllus occipitalis. The sequence goes on along the minus strand of BLKR01000532.1, from coordinate 114,669 downwards.
AAACTCTTCACATATTTTCTTCATTTCTGCACATTTACTTGTGTTGTCGACTGACATGACATTATCTTCTACCGTGAAACCAAGAGAGTCTATGCCTTCCATTCCCAATATATTCTGTACATCATATCGGTTCACTATGATAAAACGTAACTTCCGTTGTATTCCTTTATATCTTGCAGTCACTTCTACTTCACCTTTTACTGGGATGTTTATTCCTTGATATGATTTTAACTTTGCTTTACCGCTGGAACATCTCGGTGCACCTAACTTTTGATATGTTGTTAGATTTATTAGATTTGCTGTAGCCCCTGTATCGATCTGGAACTCCATATTTTTTCCTAACATTTCCAATTGCACTCTTATCTTTCTTCGTTGTGATGAATTCAAAATCATATTCACCGTCTGTATTTGGTCTACCTCCATTTCTTCTGACTGCTTGGTGCTACGTTTCACACTCTTTGGGTTTTCTCTAGGGTTTTCCTGTTTTCTGCCCGCCATTTGTTTCTTCTTTAAACAAACACTTTGTATGTGTCCGATCTTTTTGCATAATCTACGTTTTGCCTCTTTAAACCAACACTGACTTCGTTTATGGTTACTTTCACAACCTGGGCATGATTTTACTTTTTCTTCTGTTCGTTCTTTCTCCTTTGTGACTTTGCTCACTTCTTCTGTTGTCTTCATCTGCTTTACTAGATTTTCAGACATTTCGTGTGTTGTAGCAACCTTCATCACTTCTTCCCGTGTTGGTTCTTCTTTCCGTATTGCATCTATACGCACTTGATTTATCGGGGTATGTAATATAACCATATCTCTAATCATATTATTTGCATATGACTCTCCACAGTTACTTTTATCGCACTTAAATTTGCATGATTTCGCTAAACCTTTCAGCTCTACCACCCATTCCGCATGTGATTGACCTGGTTTTGGTTTCGTTGGAAAAAACTTATATCTTGAGGTCACTACATGCATTCTCTCTTCAAAATGATCGGCCAGTTTTAGTTTCAGTTGACTGAATGTTAATTTTCTTGGATCTTCAGAGCATATTTTCTTTATCGTAATGAAGGTTTCTTCCCCCACACACGCCAAAAAATGTGCACGCTGCTGTGCTTCATTTGTCACTAGATGTGCTTCCAAGTGCTGCTCAAAACGTTCTATATAAACTGTCCAGTCCTCCTGATCTTTACTATATGGTGGAAATACCGGAATCTGCTGGACTTGTTGTTTCTGCATCTCCAATTGTTTCATTAACATTCTCATCTGTTCTTGATGTTGTGTTTGCAACATCGCGATCACTTGCGTTATTTGCTCCATTGTTCTTCACGCGTCTTGTTCTTATATCCTCGTCGCCAATGTTGTATTTGCAGGATGCAAGGTAAGTTAAACAGTCAATGTTTAATAACCATTTACTTTCACCAATAACCAATACACAGAACAACGTAACAAATACTGTACAATAATTCTTAACGGCCTTCTTGCCTCGCCGAGCCTTATCGCCCGCAGTGGCGATAAGCGTCGTAACGTGATAGCTGGTCGCAGTCACCTCGAGCCTCCTAGTAGCGCGCGGCGGGTTACGCCGCGGTCGGGAGTGTAGCGAGGGGCGGCAGTGGCCACCGAGGTCGGCGTTGATCGCCTGGCTGATACGTCACAGCTAGTGACGGTAGCAAGTGCCGGCGGTAGTCTGCAGTCACTTTGTAGCGCGCCACAGATGGCGCCTTGACCAGGCGTGTAGCGAGGGCGGCAGTAGCCCCCGAGGTCTGTGCTGATCGCCCGGCGGATACGTCACGACTGGTGACGGTAGCTGGTGTCGGCGGCAGCAGTCTGGAGTCCTCTTATAGTGCGCAGCAGGTTACGCCGCGGTAGGGCGTGTAGCGAGTGCGGCGGTGGTAGCTACGCGAAGCGGTAACTGAACGGGAGCGCCCTGCTCCCGACCATGCCTTTATACCCCACCGCCCGGTGAAGGGGGAGGGGAGGGGCTGTGCCCCTCCACTAGCGGCGCGGCGGAGCGTCACTCCGTTTCGTCTTCTGATTGGGGGGATACCACAATAACATAGGGGTTAATACATTTTATGTTGGACAGGCTATTTAATTAGGCCTTTAGGAAGACGGAAATGGGGGTAGAAAAAAGGATTTAATGTATTTATTGATTTTTACTTTCTCGCACTTACTGACGTAAGAAGAAAAGGTGTTCTAATCGTGCACTAGAATAGGGCGAATTTTCGGCAGAAAAACCGTCTCATTCTGGTAAAGAAAAAAGTGAATAAATTTATTTGATAAATTTAGGGGGAAATCCTTTAACGCATTGTGTAGCCAGAATTCATGTTTTGTGGATCGTTGTTACCGAAAAATTGAATGACGGCAAAACGTTTGTCTATCAGTCTTCCGTTTGCGAACAACGCTACAACCGATTTTGTCCAAAATTGACCGATTTTGTTCGATTTTGTTCAACCGATTTTGTTCAACCGATTTTGTCCAAAATTGATAATACCCAATCGATCTTGTTGATATCACGGTCCTATTAATTCGAAACCGATATTTTAATTTTGGGAGGTACTTTACATAAAGCCCCAGAGATATTTTCAAAATTTTCTCAAAAGCGAGTTCATCGGTTTTGATTCTTTTTTTTTCATAATCTCAAGAACGTTTAAGAGAATGGTGTAGATCTCATGTTGGCGTCTATCTGTCCGTCTGTAGTTAACACAAGCATCTAAACGCCGCACGTTCTTTTTTAGTCAAATCTATGATACATGACAGTTTAAAATCTTTGTGAGAGACAAAAGTTATAAGAGCTTCTGTGGTATAGCAGGTAAGCGCACTGTTGGAGAAGCTTAGGCACGTAAGATCGAATCTCATCCCCGGCGACACATGTAGAACATTCCTCTAATAAAAAATCTAAGTGCAATGAATATCACGTAACTATTCTTTTCGTAATAAGTGTGCTTGGACAGCGAATTGAGAAGTATCTGTGATAGCACAGTGCGGTCGAGCCAGACCTACAGACTACAGGGATCCGAGTTCAAATCCCAGTAACGCTGGAACATTTTTACCTCCACGTGTAAAGAGAGTTACGTAATGCTGTAGGAGGAAGTGTCGAAATTTTCACAGAAAACACGTTTTGTAAGTAGCTAGTTCGAAAAAAGTGGATTGTTGGTATTGTTCTTATATTTTCTACACACAAGGCTGTCAAAACGCTTGTTTTTTGAACCCGAAAAAGTGATTTTCCAAAAAACCTCTTTGTGAATCCGTTTTCGTGTGAGTAATTCTAGAGCCTAAAGTAAACACGATTTTCACCAAAATGGATATTCCTTGAACGATCTGGCTAATATTACGAATCTCCGAATTTGAAACGAATCTTTTAATTTTGAAGGTATTTTACACCAAACCCCATCATATTTACATAATTTTCTCAAAAAGAGCTCCATTTTTTCTGTAAATCTATTCCTCGAAGCACAAGATGTTTAAAGGTGGCGTACGTTCAATTTTGGGCGAACGATCTGAATTTTCGAAAATTGCAAACAAATACCTATTAACATTGTCGAAAACCAATATTAACGCTAGAGATTTTTGTTTCATGAAATCTCTTTTTAAAAATAGATATTAAATTAATGTAAATTAAACACTCCACTCTTTCCTAGTAATGATCCACTCTTCACTAGTAATGATTGCTGCTATTAGTTCTAACCGCTTCCTTATTCTTTGGAGGGCTACTGTTTTTTTAATTTTTTTCCCAACAGTATTATCTCAAAAATATTGAATGAGAACAGTTGATATCTGGAGTTGAAGGGATGGTGTTAGCTCCTATTGTAGGCCTGGTTCCTTGTGATTCCAGTGAAAAATCAGTAACTGCACTGAAACAGCAGAAGCTTCCGCCAATGGATAATAATAAGTAAATCACCATGTACTGGGTAGGGAGGAGAACGAGGAAATCTATATGAATTGTCGCCTGCTCTTTCTTTCTCAGATAAACACTTGGATAGTTTATCAACATCAAATCGGAATTTTAGCGCCTTTGATGTAATATTAAACATAAAAAAATCCCTTCCAGGTGTCTGCGTGTTAATTTTTAGTGTATCGAAATAGCCCCGATACCCGTATTACATTAGCCTCTTAAGTTGTATCATATTAGCCCCACAAATTTGAGGCTGTATATATCATGACACGATTAATATTAGTGCATTATTTTAACGCAGAAAAGAATATTAATTCTTTCTTAATGATAACCTATTTTCAAAAACATCGTGTCATAAAAAATAACGAAGTAACTTCAAAAGATTTATATCACGGCGGTAAAGTTTTTGACTGAAAAAATTAGGCATTTTAGTTTTGATTTTTTTCCTCCCAAATATTGTTACATTCTGAGTGTTTGCTATATGGTCATTATAATAGAATATATTTCTTATCAGTTGTCATTTGTTCTTTAATTTTGGACATAAATAAATAACAACTCTTAAAGTGTAATACATTAACCCCCATTTTCTACTGTATAATATTAGCCCCGACTGATCTTTATAACATTGTCGAAAAACAATATGAACGCTAGAGATTTTTGTTTAATGAAATCTCTTTTTAAAAATAGATCTTGTATTAAGATAAATTGAACACACTGTTTTTTTTTAAACTGCAAATGCTTCACTTTCTTTTCGCATCGGAAAGGAGGTAGTCTTGTCGTGTACCTGGTGGTGAGGGGGAACCGTGTCAGGTGAGTTAACTTTAAAGACCCGAGTTCGAATCCCGACGAGTAGAAGATATTTTCTGCTGCAGTAGGTCGTGTTTTTTTTTGTTTTGTTTCTTTTTTGCAGGTTCACATAGTCCGTATTGAATATTGCATAGCAATTACGAATAAAACGTCAAAATATATGCTGTTGAGGCAACACTTGTTTTGAACATAAAACACTTTCTAAATAGTATGTATAGTAAGATAAATTTTATTTAGGTGAGTAAACTTAGACTTTGATTCTCTAAATTAAAACTTGACGTAACTGAGAACAGTGTCGTCATAAGAGTTATTATGATACATATATCCTTTATATTTAAAATCTTAGGCCCCGAAACGCGCCTCAAATTAATTATTAATATAATAGCGATAGCTATTTATATTCAATATATTTTCATAATTGTTTCCAAAGAATCGGAACGCCGTTCCGTCGCGTACCAACAGAAATCAAGCGTCATTTTTACAGGATATTCGGGGAAGAAATGTCGAATCTTCGAAAAATAGCTGATAAGACAATTTTAAGCTTATTTTGTCTAATAAACTACACGGATATTCCAAATGGCTAAGCCGCAATAAACATTCAAAAGTTGTTTGGATATATGTTTTCTAGGCAACTATTTGCGTTGTAGAAACATATAAACACTTCATTAATATCTAAATTGTTTATGATTAACAAAATAAATGAATACATTTGATCAGAAAGAAAAATTAACCTAGAAATAAAAAAGCATCCAATTTTCACAGTTCGACTGCTTTTTTATTTCTCGGTTAATTTTTTTCTGAACTAATATATTAATTTATATTGTTAATAATAAACATGTTACATGTTTCTGGTCTGTTTACATGATTCTAGAATGCAAAGTTTTGCGTAGAAATCATATTTTCAAACCAACATTTGCGTGTTTATTGCAGCTCAGTTATTCAAAATATCTACGTAGTTTATTAGACAAATTATGATTAAAATTGTTTAAACAGCTTTTTTCAAACTTTCCACATTTCCTTCCCCGATACTCTGTATATACATGCTTCTTTAAAACCAAAAACAATAATTTGCGTACTGCAAACAAATTAATTAAACTCATAGCAGTAGAACTGTTAACATAAGTAGTCACACATCTTTCAAAGGATAAGGAGTAAAATTTAAAGAAAAATTATAGTTCACATGAATTTTGACAAATATCGTCTTACTTTCTATGATATTCAAATGGTAACATATTACAATATTCAATTGGTTAACAATTTCGTCTAAAGAGTCTTGTTTGATAATTCTCCAACTATTATGTTTAGTGTATGTGTCTAGCAGGTTATGTATTATCCTGAGAAACTGGATCATACGAATCACGTTTACTACGTTATTCACACAGGTGTACATGAATCTCAAAAAGTATTTAATAATATAATCCTTGCTGATGAATCAACGTTTTATTGATGGTTTTAATTTTGAAAATTTTCATTAGTTTGGATGTTTAAATATAGGTATCACATGTAATAACATGTCTGTTAAACACGATAGCATTATAGAAGCAAGAAACATTTTTTTTCATTTGATCATTCAACTTCATCAATCACTCAAAATTACTTTAATTTTCTCTGCTTATCAGTTTTTTAATCTCAGATCTTCGATGAAGACATGAATCAAATAACATCGTAGATATTTGAGTGTTTTAAAAATAATAACGTGAATAAATGCTTATATTTATTGAATTGGTTTTATAATAACCGGTAAAAACATAGGTTTTCTGTTGGTTTTGGGGGTGTTGAAAACATTCAAATAGTAAAGGCAATGTTAAGCTGGTGACGTTTAACATTGTTTATTTGATATTTTTCTTAGGGATAGTTTATAATGGTTAAACGTTTTCAAAGAGTGCACATTAGATACCTCGAATGGCGCGTTTCCGTTTAATAAACCACTACCTTCTCCCTGTACAGATGGTCGTGCAAAATTCATGGTTTTGATAGATTCGTAGAATGGCGGCCAACAAACCACCTTCGAACTCTGACGATACTGAAATGTAGTCTGTGTTGGGAAGGTCATATCACTTGACCACCAAGTTCGTTCTATGTATTTTCACTGGGAAATGCTAGAGCATTGATATTTACTAAACTGTAAACAAAAGCTAAATCTCCTTGAATTGTTATAACATCTGTTTTGCTTTCTTTTAGTAATATCAACTCGTTTTACCAAATACGTGAGTTTGTTATATTTTTACACGCTACAATAATTTAATTTTACAAGTATTTATTTTCAAGCATTTAGGAATTCATGAAATTTCATTGAAACGTTCGCCAATCTAAAACCCTTTTAAATGTATATTAAATATATTAATGTTGTTTAAAAATATGTATTAACAATGCGTAGATTTAGCACATAAAGCTCTGATTTGAATATTATACAATGAAATCATGAAATTAACAGTTTTAGAAAGGAATGATAAATTGAATTGAAAATATTAACTTAAAGTTTATATACGTTTATTTAGAAATTTCTATACTTGTGTAAATATTGTGATGTGTGATTCTACTCATGTGATCTTTCAAAACACAAAATTGAATATTTCTGTATTTGAAAACCTTAACACTACATTCATCCAATCCAGTGCAGTTTATAGCAAACAGCTAAGCAATATGTTTCCCTATTTTTTAATTGTAATGGGTAAACAAGAGGAACAAATAGTTTCTGACTCTCGGTGTTAACAGGGGACTTAAAAAAAATTAATAATACAGTTATTCGTTTGCTCAACATCCCTTTGATAGAAAAACAGGAACAATGGTTTGGGCGTATGCACCTTGAAAAATATTTTTTTTATAATCAATTTCTTTCCTATTTGATAAATATATCGACTTGCAAATTGTAAGACTTAAAAGAGAATATAAAAACCAAATAAAAGTTATGCTCATACTCGCCGTAAAAATACGAATTTAGCATAATTAAATTGGCCACAAAATTTGTTTGCAAGCAAGTGCATTTTAAGCGTATTTGGCAGGCAAAAGCGCGGCATTGGAGAACTGTTTTTTCAGTATGCCCATCCCACGCTATTCTGCTAGCGGGAATGAATTAAGCGCAAACAAATGGGGTCTACTGAGATGTTAATTTCTTATAAACAATTACATATATCTCGAGAACGAGATATAATAGCACCGAACAGATTTCGGAATTTTGCATCACATTTAAACGCCATTCAGATTAGACAATAAAAAAATTTGCAACAATTGCAAATTTATAAACAATTTCCAAATTTTGCAAATCTAAAGGGGGAAGAGTCTCCTGATGTCACAGAACCAAAAACAGCGAAATAACAATTTTGCAACAATTTATAATTTTATAAACAAATTCGAAATATGCGTTAGAACGGCCGGGAAGGCTCCGCAAATTGTGCCTGAAATGAATATCTCAAAATAGCAGTTTGTCAGGAGTTACAAATCGATTACTAAAAGTTAGAATAATTGTTGCTAAAATGATAAATATTTACTGGTCTATAGACAATCATTCTGGACGGAAAACCTCGCTTAGAAATATTTTTTTCGTCGTGGCGTACGCGCAGGCAAACTATCTCTATCGGCAGGGAAATATGACGATATTTCTGTCTCGTACGTAAACGAACTAGCTCCTCTCCCCCTGAGACAGCGTTCTTTCTGCCCCTTGGGATGTTGCACCAATCACAGACAACTGTGGTTCTACCTGCTAGCGATTGGTCAACGCGTCCCTCCCCCTGCCCTCCCCCAGGCCGAGGGGTGTCCAAGTTTGTCGGCGCGGCGTGGAAGATAGAATTTTGAACGACATTTTTTCTGAGGGAGAGGTCAATTGGACAAAGATATTTAGTTCTTTATCTGCACGCGAGCAATTAACATGATGCTTTAATAGCAGATGATAAATATATAAAACGTAAGTTTTTTGCTTAAATTTTGTTTGAGAGTCTAACAAAGAGATATTTTAAAATAATAAGTTTCATACGACATTTTCTTCGAGAGTACGAGGCATATTAAAAACGATATTCTAGTTCTTTATCTGCACGCGAGCGAATTAACATGACTTTAATAGCAAAGATTACTCATTTCCAGATAAATATATAAAACGTAGTTTACGTTTTTTGCTTAAATTTTTGTTTGAGAGTCTAACAAAGAGATATAATTTAAAATAATAAGTTTCATAATATACTATGTTTCCTTTTTGTATGAGATATTAATATAAAAATTTCCTATCCTGAAAAAAATATTTATTTTAGGTAATACCAGGAGTACTTTGGAAATTATCCATCAATCCCCGAATCACGAAGCGAGGAGGGGATTTATCTGAGAATTTCCAAAGCACGAGAGGTATTTAATAAGACTAGTCTACAAATGAAAGTATGTCCGATAGAGTTCTAAAATGCGCGAAATATTTAAAATAACTGAAAGCTATGATAAAATCATAGAGGTTATGTTACATTACATACATGGTTTATTGAACATCGACATATCGATCAAGGTATACCGTCTCCTAAGATAGAAGTGTCACAGTTTATGATTGGCCGGCAGGGAAAAGCGGTAAGGAAAACCAGATAGAAAAAGCAATAAACGTTTTGACTTATACAGCCCTGATTGAGACATTTTGTATTTATAGTTATACACTATTGGCTTTAAAATATCCGGAATATAGGAGATATCAAACCACAATAGTAGGCAAATAAATTTACTTATCAGAAAATTCAGCTGTACACGTGTTTCGGGACATTTTTCTCATCATCAGTGTCTCCAAGTAACATGGATTAAACACTTAATTATCCATGGTGAAACTGTCCTATCGTGGCGCCATTTTGTGCTACGTACGATGTACGAAGGCAGACTCCTTTGCTTTTCCGAAACACGTGTATGGCTCAATTTTCTGATAAGTAAATTTATTTGCTTACTTTTGTGGTTTGATATCTCCTATATCCCGGATATTTTAGGGTGAATTACCACAAAATCTCTGCTGCCACTACAGAATTTTACTATTGGTTTTAATTTCACGAGTTGAATAGTCGCTTTAAAAGACCAAATTTCTAATACTACTGAATTCTTACTTATAAAAAATTTCCATGCTAAAGACAGCGTGATTCACGATTTTCATTTTTTGATATCTTTTGAAATATTTCTGAAGAGATAGTAACAAAATAAATATACTTTTAATCGTATTAAGCCAATTAACATCACTGCATTTACCACTTATAACACTGGAATAAATATATTCAAATCAATAACATTATTGTAAAAAACAAAAGTTCCAATTTTGTGTTTCAATTACAGGTATCAGTCGTGTGGGCAACGAATTATGATCTGCGAATACCAGGAGTTTGGGATATAACAGGGGAGATAGTAGCGGCCTACGACTTACCAGATCATTACATAAAAAAGAAGTTCTACCTAAAACATGAGCCCACAACGATAGCACCAGCAGTTCACCATCATCATTCAGACTTTGCTATCGATCCTCTTCATGATCACGATTTTCACTATCGATTCAAACACCACAAATTTCATAAGCCTTCTACTCACATCTATCTAGATCAACCAGAAGGCAATAATTTTGATTACCGGTACTTCGAACATGAAACTCCGCATTTTGCGGAGCACTTCGAAGCAAATCCCAAGAAAAGAAAACAGCGGAGTAGGCATCGCTATCAGAGGCACTTATGGGAGCGGAAAAACTGGCAAAATCAATTACAGGCTCTACTGAAAGAGTGAGTAATTTTATTCACTTTTCTACTATCGTCTTCTATATTATTTCAGTAGTAGTCATTTGCGGCTCTCACACGTAACCAATCTTTATATAAGTCTCTAAAGAAAGAGGATTTCACGGAGACCTGACTTTGACTTTGAAAATACCAACGATTTGTTTTAAAAAAAACGCATCAAAATAGTAATCTGAAATGCAACTCTCAACACTCGACTGTACTTTTTTTAAAATTATGCCGTTACATAACTTCCAAACAAAGCGTTTTAGGGCTTTAAAAACTACAATTTTGAAACCAATGGCCTCAAACAAACGTTCCTCACACCGTAATCAAAAGTATGAGATCTTCTTGAATATACTAATACATATTTGCTGATTCCACGCTTCTCCATTCTCTCCATTTGTTCAGAGTCTATAGAATCTGCAAATACATGTGAAATTAAACTAACTTGTTATTCTACATGACTGAATTACACAGGTGTGCCTCTCTGCTCGGTAATAACGTTAAATTAATATAGTTTGTGGTGTATTGTATTGTTATGAATTTCAAGAAGACATATAGAATAAGTAACGGGGAATAACAGGGTCTGGAAGAAAAATGTATATTAGAAGCTTGATATGGAAATGGAAGAAATAGGGAAGAGAGCGGGGTTTAACATGCAAGAGTTTTCGCACGGGTACGCTAGCTGGTTTTATCTATATATATAAAAGAAAGTCGTGTTAGTTACACTATTTATAACTCAAGAACGGCTGTACCGATTTGGCTGAAAATTGGTGAGCAGGAAGCTTAGAGCCAGGAGACGGACATAGGATACTGTTTATCCCGTTCGACAGCGTTCCTGTGTGAGAACGCACGTTTTTGCGTGATTTCGCACGTTTTCGCGTGATTTTGCACCTTTTAGAGGGTTTTCGCACGTTTTCATGCGTTTTCGCACGTTTTCACACGTTTTCGTATGTTTTCGCGCCTTTTCGCCTAAGTTTTCTGTGCAGAAGCGTTCTGCAGCAGAGAACAAGCAAGCAATCAAGAAAAAATACAAATGAAGCTAATAAAAGCGTGTTAAAAAGTGAAGTGAAGTATAATTAACAATGCCGCGACCAAGACGATCGAATCTTTCCCGACAAAGTCGTAATGCAAGAAGGATACGAAACATTGCCAATGAAAGGATTGAAGAAGAACAAGAAATTGCACGTGAAGAGCGCCGCGTTAGTATGGCTCGACTTCGTGCTTCTCAATCACAAGAGCAACGTGAGGCAGCCCGTGAAACGGCTCGGTTGGCAATGCAAAATCGTCAAGCGAACAACAGAGGTCAACAAATAGATAATTTTCGAAGCAGAACAAGAAATTCATCAAGTGCTGATTTGAATCGAGCAGCATTTCGATACGATTGCAGCAATGATTACAGCTTGCACCCTAGCGTTTACATTGGGCCAATGAACGTTGTTTGCGAGTATTGTGGTGCATTAAAGTTTTCCGGAGAAAAAGATGGCACCGGCTGTTAAGGCGGAACAGAGTTCGCCGAGTCAGCTAGTATTTTAATAAAATACACTTCACAATTTCTAGCAAGTATTATCATGGGCTACTATTTTTACAAAAACGTTTGGGCCAGTTATGAATTTGTAGCCATGACAAAATAAAATATAAAACTAGAATAAATATTATCAACACAAAATCGTGAATTTTTTTATAGTCATATATCGGGAAGGTATTTCCACGAGATTCATTGATTTAGTAATTCACTGAGAGAAAATCGTTTTAAGTTTTCTTTAAAAAAATCTCTGCCAAGAGAGAAATTTGTTCAAAATTAACATTTAAATGGGGATCTGTATTACATAATATTACACTATAAAATATATTACAAACTTTTTAATATTAAATAGAACTGTCTGATTACTGTACTTATGCTTCCTCAACGTCCAATGAAAAAGAGTGAAATCGAATTGGTAAGACGGTGTTTGGAAGAGAGTGCTCTCGTTATTTGTTTCACATCTTGTGAAAGGCAATGCCTTTTTGCTCTACAATCTGTAAATGCGAACGAATGTTGCAGATCAAGGGAGAAAAAAGACGTATTTCAAGAGAACAATGGGAAAAATAATTTGTTCATCTCCGTCGGCCATGTTAATAGTTTTCAAGACGTGAAATCAGATTTTATTTTGTTTAAATATCTTCGTTGGGCACTCTTTCCGATATACACACAAAGACAATATTATGTGTCATCGGCATTCAATGTAGCATCGCGACGAGAGAGCATTGCTTTCTTCGAGATATTACCATTCTGCTTGATTAATCTAATTTCACTTCAAAATTAACGCTATCTCCTACCAGAAATGTGTAAGGTAAGTTTTATTACTATGTATTCAGAAATAATATTACCTACGGAATATTTTTTCTCATTTCTAACTCAGTAGTAAGTACAAGTATACTCGTATGGCACAAAGTAAGTTTACAAATTCTTTAAAATTTACTTCATAAAATATAAATACTTTTTATTAAATCCAAATGATAGGTTTTATTATTCCTATAATTATATTTTCAAAAATCACTTTCAATAAAGCACAAACTATAGATTATGACAGATATTTTCTGAATTAATTTCGATCAAAGTATCATTTTGCCTCATCAATAAAATCAAAACAATTAAAATGAAATATGTACAGATTAGTTATAGATATTTTTTTTCACAGACAAGGATTTGACCCCACTGCTTGTCTAACCAGAGCTCGCTGCGAAGCCAGGAATCTAATGGTACCAAAAGCATCATTTGTGCACTTGCTACTGCAACTCTTTTTCACGTAAGTAATTTTATTTTTCATATTTTAATTCATGCAAAGAAAATAGTGATAACGACAACTGACAATACTTTCAATGATCTCATCTTTGATACAAAGCTAGATTCTTACATTTTGATCCCAGACCCCTAAGTATCAATGTATTTTCTTGAGATGTTTTGACTTCGACAAATGTGTGTATGAGTATATCTGAATGCCAAGTAAATTGTATGACTGAGACAGGTAATCCATGAAATGCATTCATAACCATTTTTAAAATAATTGTTGTTGGTTGCTTACATCTCTCCAGGTCTAAGCGGCCAATATCCGAGCCATCCGTCCTCGAAGCATCTGAATTATGCTCCCCATTGCCTTTTATTCCTTGCTCGATGAATAATGAAATCCCTCCCTTTCTCCCTGATTCAGCTACCTGAAGAAGCCCATATTCTAATCTCATCTAGCCTTATATTTCCTATATGTCGAGGTATTCTGTATGGCCATTTCAGCACCCAGAATACGGGAAGGGGAAAATTATGTAATAATGAATGTTGGAGATGTGACACATTCGTTGTGAGAAGGTACCCATGTTAGGAACACAATGAAAATACCTATGTCCTACATGGGATTTGAACCCACGGCAGTAGTGCAGCGTGTATTTGGGCGTAACAGTCCAAACCTCGGGGCCAGGTCGACACTAAGAACATTTTTCAAGTAACAACATAAACCTTTAACATATGTACAGGTGTTCAGAGAGGTAACGTCGAAACTTCGAAAATAAGCTCTTTCTCTTCTCTCTTTCTCTAAGAGAATTTTAATTAACTTTTTATTTTGTCCAATAAACTCCTTGGATATTCCGAATGACTGAGCCCCAAGGTGGTTTGAAAAAACTATTTCTATGAAAAAATTTGCTTTGTAGAACCATATAAACACTCCAGAATCGTAAATTATTTGTTATTTACAAAAGAAATGAATATATTTGTTCAGAAAAAAATTAACCCAGCAATAAAAATGCAGTCAATTGTGTAAATTGAATGCTTTTTAATTTATGGGTAGCACAAATTGACGTTAAATTTCATTTTATATATCCAAATTATATTGTCGAAACCTTGTGGCATTTAGCACTCAATTAGTAACGCGGTTTGAAGAAACGTCATTGATATCCTGGAAAGAATAGTGCCTTGTGTTAGAGGCGATAATCAATGTTTTGTACGTAATTTGTATATTGTTATTTTGATAAGAGCTGATTTTCGAAAAGTATGACTTTAGAGAATAGTTGACATTTAAAACAAATATATTGAATTTAATTATTGCCTTCAACAGTAATTTTTTATCAAGTTTTCTGAAATATATTCTTAATGTTCTGTAATGATATGTTCTGTATTTTATAAAATATCATTTATTAATAGTTTCACTAAAAGGAATTGACTACTTATTAAAAAATAAAATAAATTCAATAAGGCATTTTGAAAAATGTCTCAAATACACACACACACACACACACACACACACATATATATATATATATATATATATATATATATATATAGAGAGAGAGAGAGAGAGAGAGAGAGAGAGAGAGAGAGAGAAAGAGAGAGATATTCTAACACGCCCACCCAATACCTTCCACACGTGGGGAGAGCGTGATAGTATGAATGCTCGTGAAGCGAGCTTAAAATTCTTAGGAAGCAGTATCTTTTGGGTATGAGAAAGGTCTGAACCCTTGACACAATGAATGAGATAAAATACGAATAAAATGAGCATGTATTCAATGAAAAAGTCACAGTGGGACAATTATGTAATAGGATTATGCACTTTAAATAGTTGGTCACAAAAAAAACAGAAAACAAGGATAAACAAAAACTTGGCGTCACCTCGACTGCCTGAACACACTTTCACCAACTACAATTCAAAATTTGCTCATTTCTCTTTCTGAATTTTCATCTACCACATTATTTTACTCTTTCTACTCTCTAGTTTTTCCGTGCGTGGCTTTTAAAATTAATTTAACACTTGTTTTAAGGTATTCCGTTCACAGGTGCTAGCCTTGGGCTTCGCACTCACTATAACACTGAACTCTAAAGAGAAAAAAACAATAAAACGTAATATACACGTTACTTAAATTTGAGCCATGACATATCAGAGAAAACAATTACTTTTAACACAATATAATAAACTATGACTTTTCCAGATAACATCAACGGTACAACATGTGAACATCATGAATTATTTAAGTAAAATTGTACAAGGAATGGCCTCTCTGAATGAATTCAATAACACGCACAGTAAATGAACTTGAAACTGCCACTCACATCGTTCGGAATACTTCTCCCACATATTCTGGACTTTTCACCCACTTTTAACACGAACTGTCGTGTATTTACTGCTATTCTCTTTCCCCAACTGATCGCCACATAAAAGTTGCCAGTTCTTTTACCTCAACAGCTCCACATCGCTCGCCTGTAGGTAACCTTGGGGATTTTCTGCCGCTCGCAGCCTAGCGTTGCCACTGGTCTTCGCTTGCTGTCCCACGACGTTACCAGTTTCCTTCCCTTGAACTCTGGAACTCACGCCTACAATTTCCACACCCTTCTCCCGTTCTCCGGCCTCGTACGATTCTCGTTCCAGTCCAAATTCTCTCACCTACGCTTTGCTCTTCCTAAGGTCGTCCTTCTTCTGCCGCGCCTCGTACAACTTTGTTCGCGCTTCCAGCCTCGAATGTTGCTGAAGTTATGCTTTAAATTCTCGGCCTACCTACTACACTTTGTGCGTGTGTGGTCTCAGCGTGCAATATGAGATGCTGGATTTAGTTAATGTCCTTCTGCGCGAATTTCACAAATTTGAAATTACTTCGAAGTCAAACAGTCACTTCACTTGCTCTCTCAAATATTGTGAATGATAATGCGAAGAATGTTCGAGCACTCCACTTCTTAATCACATCACTTTCGAAGATACGCTTCTCAAGCTAACTTTTAACTACCAAGTTAAAATAAACTCCTATGCTATCAAGTTACAATCGCCTTCAGAACTCAGTCTAATCACCGTCGCTGCTGCAATCAAAGAAAGCTTAGTCTAGTCACCGTCGCTGCTGCAATCATAGAGGGCCCCTCCAAGGCGCGCCGCGATACTTATGGTACTCGCGCCTGGGGAAAGTTTGGAGGGGTGAATAATCTACTCTTTTCGTGACCTCCCGGAAAAACATTATTCGCTAGTTAGGGCGTCAGAGTTCGAAAAGCTGTGGGTAGATGGCGCGTTTACAAGCCAACGCTCCGCCACGTACCCTACTCCTCTCTGTTCGTGGGCTTCTTTTTGTAGCTGATAGTGGCGTTATGGGGTTGTCTAATCCCGTGACGTCATATATATATATATATATATATATATATATATATATATATATATATATATATATATATATTCGTTCTTCATAAGTGATAAAGACACACCAATTTTTGACACTAATTGCACATCCGATAATATACTTATTTATCTGTAGGATTATTAACTCCCAACAAATTTCAATTAGAAACTTCGAATCTCGATGGAAGGTATGGGTCTAGGTATAGTTCTGCCAGTTGCAAATGTAATCTTTTTTTATTGACGTTCTTTCCTCTCCAGACAAATGTAATGTTACTAAATTTCTAGTTTTATCATATGATGAAGTAACTTGGTAAAATAAGAATTTCCAAAGACTAATACACATTAAAAATAATAATAATAATAATAATAATAATAATAATAATAATAATAATAATAATAATAATAACCCTAAAAAATGATGAGAGGAGATAGGTATGAATACAATAATATTTCTATCAGCAAAGTATAGTAAATAGTTTAACAAATATACAATCAAATCGTTGGAAACAAGAATTAGCGGTATCAAACAAAGCGACGAGGTGGTACGAATTGATCGGCAGTGATCCAAAGTCTCACTGTTATCATCTAACAAAACAAAATCTAGAGCCCAATTTTGCCCTATGATTGTGAGTTAATGAATAATAAATAATAATATTGACAGTCTTGTTTACTTCCAGGATGCCTCACACGGAAGAATCGAACGAAGAAACTCCTATAATGTGCAAAGTTGCTAAAGAGTCTTGTAGTATTTCTTTCCTGGATCTAGAGATTGAAGGCCAGAATTGAATAAATTGTTTTAAAAATACTAGAAAATAAAATTTCAATAGCACCCTGAATAATAATACTAAATTGAAGAAAGTCAGATTATTGTAAATGGTATTATTAAATAAAGTTACTCTCGTAACTAAAACCTGTTTACGTCTATCCAGATATTTTTATGTAAAAATCCTTTTATCTGTTATACCAAAGAAGCAGTAATGGTACGACTTGCGATTTAGGGATTTGCGAGTGAGATGTAGAATGTTACCACGAAATTGAATTTGGTACAACAGCAATTGTATTAATAGGGCAATTAATAATAAGGGATACATACCCGTGAGAGTTATTATTTAAGTTAAATATCTACTTACAAGAACATTAGAAACAGCTGACAACAAAACCGGGTCTTAGTATTTTAATATTAAAAGAAAGTTTTAAAACGTCCACTAATAGTTATATTTCTTATTGTATACTTTGTTGTGGGAATTCTGAAGCGATTGTTGACGTAATTTCATGAAGAAATAAAAGAATTTCTCCCTATCAACTTAATCTATTTATGTAGAGAGTCGACTTTCGACGGCTTTGCCGTCATCATCAGTTACCTCACTTTTCCAATTAGGAATCCACATCGATTGAGGCAGTGACCACATATTGAATTTTAATAGCAATATTTGCTGTTTCTAAAATGATAAAGGGACAAGGGATTCTTTTAGGGGGGAGCGCCTTTATAAGGAAGATGTTGGCTGTGGATTTTTGCTATCTTTTTTTCTTTTATACAGTTCGTTAATCACCAATTTGCCACTTTGTAATCACACATTTATTCGTCAAAGAGAAATAAGCATAAAGAAAATCTGATACCAGTAAATACATGAATCTTCAACCTTAAGTAATACTACATCGATATAAATCAACATCTGTTCTTAACTATAATCCTAGATTACACTAAATTATTCGGAAGCTCCCATAATCAAATATCTGGTGATAACCAATGAATCTTTCGCTAATTACTTCTGTAGTTATTATTGCAGCCATTGCTAACATTGTACGTGTATAACCTATACTTCATTCCCCTATCTACGTGATGGTTCATTGACGCGCCCTATCCCTTAATATACTCTCTGATCAGCGTGGCTATGTTGGATTCACTTGAATTACATGACTATTATACGTTCGGTTACTCATCTTGTATTTCCCAATCTCTTGGCGCAGAAACACAGCTGCCTTTATCCAAGGCCTTCACGCCACGGCGTGGTGGGACCCCTCACGCTGCCGCCGGCTTGTCTGCGTGGTCGCCGCTCCGACTCCAGTATTTTGCTGTCCAGTCACACGTTTTCGATGTTGTCGTAAGAATTCAGTATTATTACGACGATGCGTTTTCTCAAAATTGTTCATCTAGTGGTATATCCATGGCTGATGGCCCACGCGCATTCGCCCGCCACATGCTTCCATCTTCATCGCATTATTTATTACTAACAGACGTTCAAATCACAGTTCCTTCGATTCAATATTCCTGTCCACTGCATTTAGTTATTATTCAATCTCTTATCACTAATTCTTCGCACATATGTTCATCGATGTTCCCCGATAACACTGTAGTAACTGATACACGTTACCTACCTCGTGTGCGCCATGTCAGCTCTCCCCACTCACTGCCACTATGACTCGCATCTGCTCTCGCTCTGCGCGACTCGTTCACCAGAACCGTTCGTCTGACTCTCGATTCTCTTTCCTGCGCGCCCGATTCAAATTGGCGTCTCGTTTTTATAAATAAATGGTTACATGACCATTAGGTCATAATATATATATATATATATATATATATATATATATATATATATATATATATATATATATATATATATATATATATATCACATTATTTCAATTACATAAAAGAAGCATAGGAGCATGATGCGATAATTATGACTTTATCAAGCAAAGAAAACATATGTCATTCCTACTCAAAACGGGAACGAAGTTTGAGACAAACTTTAATAATTATATTATTTTCCGTCTTCGTTGTTACACATGTAAATATAAATGTCGAAAGACAGACTAATTACGTTATATATTTATCAGCTACCAGTCCCAAAACCTTCGGTTGGCTCTTGGAAGTGCGTGGGGGGGGGGGGGACAGGAAGTTGCGCGCGCGCGCCAAAGCTTGCTGCAACCTGACCGCAACGTAATATTATCCGTTCATCCTAAGAAAAATCCTGATTTAAAGAAGTACAAGTGTAGGTTCACTACATAAGAACTAATTTGAGCTATCGGTTGTTCAATTAACCTTGCATCAAAACTACTGCAAACTGTGGCGTCATACGGGTGTAATCAGTACACAGACGAGAGTGGGTTGTAATAACAGCAGGTTTATTTACAATTTAGACCGTAGTCACAAATAACCAATGCACTGTATACAATTAACTAACTATATAGACCCCACTGCTAGGAGAGATATTTACAACGGCTACCACACCGAACATACTACCTAATGTTTTGCCGTGCGTAGAACCGCTTGCCCTGAGACCGACTACATGTCTCACTAGTCACGACAATAACTTCCGGCTCCTTCCAGCGCGCACGCACGCACCTCTCACCGACGACCTACGCTGCCGATGCCGCTGTCTCAAAGAAGGAAGAGCTATTGTTCGACAGCCCTTAAATAGCCCTCGCGACGCTGCCCGCAGCCTCCATTGCCTCCGCCCTAACGCCCGCACACCCCGTCGGAAAAAACCCGTGCGTCGTAGCTTCTGCCATTGTCTCTGCATCCGGTGGGCACCACGCTGCGTGCCCACGTTGGTTTTAGCGACACGACGCTACAAAACGAAGAAGGTGAACCAGTGCGAACTGCATGCGTGTTGCTGGGCGATAAAGTCCTGATATCAACCGAGGATTGACGAGGGTCAGCAACGTGGGACACGGCTCGTTGGACCACGGTGTCGCGCCGCCGATCGACCTGTGAGGACATACTATTCAGTTCATTTTGGAAGGGCTAAGAGAGTGACTGGCTCTTCAGGAAAATTTCTTCGAAGTGGCGAAAAGCACATCGTTCTGAAAGTTTTCAATTTGTTATTGTAGAGGAATACGTCGTTGGCGAAACAAATCGCTGAACTTACTAAGAGTTCACTGGTAAGTACCGTATTGAAACTTATCGTGCTGCATCAGTGTGAATTATAATCTAAGGGATATTAGTGGATATCTTTTAATAGGCGCCAGAGTACAGAGTCTAAAATACCTCTTTGATGTGAAAATCTTATTTTATTGGGAGTAAACGGGCGAGTGAAGTCCGAAAGAACCTTCATTTACACCGCCTATTTGAAATTAAACAAGAATTGTCAACCAGGATTAAAAGAGAATGGTGGAATGGAATTGCAACTTTTAGGTACGTATATATTTCTAACATGAGTTGTAATAATAGAAAGGCATAGTTTATGTGCGTGTCTAATGGACATAAAGTACAAAACTTGGCCATTAGTCCAGTTCAAAGTTATTTTAATGTAAATTGTAAAATTCCTCTAAAAGCTTATGTCGAACAATATAAACAATTATTTCGTTTTACATAATCGATTTGAATCCTTTCCATACTAATTCTAATATTGTTAAGTATAGAGGGCTTGGCTTCCAAACTCATTATTTTGCATTCATTTGTGTTTTTTTATACTCAAAACAGTACCTGTTAGAAAAAGTTTTAAGATATTTGATTAGTTTTTAATACTCAATTAAGCATTGCAAATTCGTTTTAAAATTTAACAAAAATTTTATTTATTATGTTGCCAATTCATTGAAATAATTTTAATATAGTATGGAAGTGTCATTAATGGCAATTAGAAATTGTAGAATTAATTGTTGTGTAGTATTACCATCTGTTATAAGTGTACAGAATTTTGATTACTGTATTTAAATTGAGACTAAAGCCTATCATGTTCTGTAAATAATTGAATAAAATAATAATGCATTCCTAAAGAAACTGCTGTAAAACACTTTCTAATTTTTTATTTTTTTATTTTTCGATAATTATCACTTTAATTATATTTTCAAATACTATTGTATTAATATTATTTTTCAGGTAGTTTTTGCACAGGTGATGGAAATTGGTCACTGAAACAGGTGATGGTTCATTGATGCAGATATTCATGGATATTGTTAATTCTAAATGGTTATTTCATTCTATGACAAGATCATTAACATGTATTTGAAGGTGATGCCAATATACATTTTGCTAATTTTGGATTGGACTTTTGTGATTTGGACTTTTGTGACATCGTGGACTTTTGTGATTTCATTCGTATTTAACATTCAGAAAATGTGTGTACATTAATGGTTCAATTTTTTTAGTGTGTATCATTTTTGAACAGGAGAGTTATTTTAAAATCCTCATTAGGTAATATAACTTGTGTTATAATTCTGTTATAGTTTCAATGTGTACTATGTAGTAGTGCTCTCAGAATGACTACAAATGAGTATGAGTAATATAAAAATTCACATTCCCACTAGAAAAGTGTCATTAACTTCAAAATGCTGGTTTTTCAGGACATTGTTTTACAACTAGAGTTCTGAATCAAGTTCATGGAGTGTGACAATTTGTAATTTTCTTTTGAAAGAATATTAATTTTTAATTTGGTTTCCAAGGAAAAAAGGTTTCAAGATTTTCATAATTTAGGGTTCTCCACAGTGTGCTGTTTTTGTCTTATAGAATGGATAACACTGCATTCTCAAATGCAGTGATTTTGGCTATTATTCATCTTCAAAATTACCAGAGAAAAATATCTCAGATTGTGTTAATGGTTCATGGGCAAAGAAATGTCATTACTGTTGTAAAAGTGTTGACCTTGGTAATTTTCTGAAATATGTCCCTTGCCAAGTGAACAAAATACTTTCCTCTTGAAATAAAACAATTCAATATTACTAGACATGATTCTCGTGCTCTTTAAAATGCTAAAACCTGGATACATATGCCAGATAAAATTTGACAAAACATTCAGAATCAAATTTTAGCTTGGTATTTTTTTTCATTGTCTTTTGAAACAGGAACACTAAACAAATTTTGAAAATTTTACTCAGTCAAATTCATCCTTTTGTGAGAAATGAATCTTTTTGAACATTCTACTACATCACCAGATGTAATTAAGCATATTTGTAAGATGAAATCTGAGCCAATGTGAGGTCAAATTCTGCATTTTCTGCTCTTGAATCACATTTTTTTCTTTAAATTTTATAGAAGTTTTAAATCGAATTTGAATTTATTGGTTTATATACTTTTTCCTTGGCAGTCACACATGCATGTCCAAACACTAATTTCAAAGACATTGTAATATCTTCAACAATATTTAATGACTTCAATAGAGGTAATCCTGCTGTTTTCAATTTCTGAATTGGTATAGGCAATTTTACAAAATTTAATTAAATATGCTTTTTTATTTTATTTTTTATATACATGGTTTTATAACATTTTATTTTATTTTTTCCATGCAAGCAGACTAAGAGTCTGCACCTAATTATTTTCCCCTCCCTTGTATTACTGTTAGTTACCAGTGATACTGAGTAGTGATCTATGTGTGTGTGAAATTAATCAATAGTATTCGAAGAATATAATCCTAAATTTTGAAGCAATCCAGAAAAGTATGCATTTAACAAAATAACTTGCCAAATTTAAAAGTCCCTTCAGAAATGGTTATTTATTTGCTAAGAAAACTTATTATTTGACTCATCCAATAAAATGAAAGCCAATCATTTCGTCCCACGCTAAAGTGATGAGTCTTCTCCCACCTTACACAATACTAAAATTAAGATTTATCCCGACCTCTCACTATATTTATTCGCTGTTATTGAGTGCACAATCTTCTCTACAATTTTTTATTGTTGCATTCTGGTGATAATAACAATAGTTATGACACTAACTTGTTGGGAGTGTAGGATTTGTAAATGCAGGCCAATGAGCTTATTCATTGTCAAATGGGCAAAGAGGTTTCTAAGCAATGAGATTGATTCAAATTGCAGACCCAGCAGGTAAATCAATGCTGGGCAATACATTTTAATTCCAGTTTTTAAATTAATTTAACTAATTTGATTTGATTTTTATAGTATGTTTTTTCATTAGATTACAGAAATTGAAATAACAGAAGTAAACAATATAAATATGATTTATGTTGGTGATTTCTTCCATATACTTTTTTGATTTAACAGCATGTAAACTATTTACGAATTCATTGTAATTGTAAACTAAGTGTTAATTTTATGTAGATGAATTTTGTGCTAGTAATTGCAAGAACCCTAAGTATAATGAAGGGACTAATAGAATTGAACCTTTAGTAACCAAAATTAATATAAACATAAAACAAGAATATTAAATTTGTAAAACGAAAGGTTAAAAGAAATAAACAACAGATACTTTCGAAATTAATTTTCAGCTACATATTTATCCATAATTTAAATAAATCTTGGCGATTTATAAAATAAATGTGAATTAAATTTTTTTTGGGGGATCAGAAATAAAAGTTGCTATTTAAATGTGTGAAACCGTTGTAAAATAGTTTTGAAACAGTTATAAAACGTTTTTAAAATAATTTTGAAACAGTTATAAAATATTTTTGAAATAATTACTGATGACTGTAAACATGTTCTTAGTCTCCTTGTGTATTTAATCCACCTGATCACATAAATGATTAAGTGGTACATCAATGTTTCATTATCATTTGTTATCTATTAAGTTTATGGCAATATATTCTATTCTATTGTGAATTATGTTATATTTTACACATTTTACTTTACTAAATAAATATTTTAATGTTAAATTCTAATATTTTATTTCTAGGTACATGCTGTTTAAAAATATTTATTATATAAATAATGAACCTGTAATATATAACTTTTATTCAACAACAATGCAGACATTATTGATGTATGTATATCTACCGTAATAACAGTCAGATTGCAGAATTTAAAGGCTTTTGAGGCTTATCGTGAAATTTAATTATCACTAAATGCCTAATTTTTATGCAATTATTTCCATTTTTACGGTGTCTTGTTGTGTAGGTAAATATACAGATCTGTTGTTGGATCAAAAATAAATAATGAATATTCTATTAATAGCAAGTACTACGCGTAACCCATCCTATACCCCTCAACGATCAGTACTTGTAACACCAATAAGAACTGCTTAAATAAGGCAACACGTACGGCTGGCCCTTCAACCAGTGTAGCTGTGCAAGCCGACACGGAAGGCCGGCTCCTCCTATCAGTTTCGTCCAGATGCGTCATGACGGTAGGCTGGATCCTCCAACCTGTGTTGCTCGCTTCCGCCGAGCAGATAGTCAACTCTTCCAACAAGGTTGCTTGGGCTCGGCAGCTTCTACCCGTGCACTTCTGACAAGGTGGATTCAGAGGAGTGCAACAAGGGACTCTTTACGATGCAACTTTTCGTTCCATCTATCTCCGTCACAGCAACAGTGAACCTGGTTGGGCCTATATTATCATGCGTTCCCTTGATATAGTATAATGGATCAGGTATACTGCAACTGTTCTTTTTTCTCCGTAGAAGAGAATATCAGAAAACGTGTGGCGGCACCCAGGAATTCACAATTTTAATTCTCAAAATTCCTGTTTCAAAGTAGGCACCTCAAAAATCTATTTTCATTCTTCCAAGCCTTACTATTACATTACTTATGCATAAGTTTAATTCAACTAGTCGTTACAATATTCTCCAGGCAACGGCTGAATTTGGCCTAGCTATTTAGCTATAGTCGAAAATCCACCACTGTCTGGACCCGAACATTTCGTTCAGAGGCAATGTAGAGGCAACAGGTGTTGCGCTATTTGACTCATCCAGGGGTTTATATTAACTAGTGGTGCTAAAACAGCACGTACGTTCACGCAAAATTGCGCGAAAAGTACTTAAATTTTTAAAAAATTGAACATAGTCTTATTTCAAAATACTCCGGTTATAGTAAATTCGGATGTAGTGAACTCTCGGTTATAGTGAACTTAAGTCGCTGGTCCCGTTTCACTTACATTACAAATAAGCTGAAGATTTGGTTAGAGTGAACCTCGATTACAGGAAATACAACGAACTTGAAATTACTTCCCTACTGGAAAAAAATATATAGCCTCCGTGCCACATATTCCAACTTTAGGCTGCTTGAAAAACAGCCAGCCAAAGGTCATATTTGAGGGTCATAATAAAGGTCAATCTTTAAGAAACAGATTTCATGAAGGAAAAAAATTGCTATCTTCATAATTGTAGTAGTAGGAAGACGCCGAAAAAAATTTGAACTTTTGCAATATTCAAAAATCAGAATTTTCAACAAATTTGAAACCGTTTTCTTATATGTCCTTTGCACTATCCAACAACAAAATTTCATCAAGAATGAAGCCATTTTTATGATAAATTGGAAAATGTTTTAAGAGCTTTATGTAAAGTATCCCCAAATAAAAATATCGCTTTAAAATTCAAGGGGCCGTGGCCATAGGCAGATCAATTGGGGAATTTAAATTTTTGAGAAAATCGGCTGAACGGCTTAGACGTCTTTGTTCACAAACGGCGGACGGACGTTTTGTCATCAATCAATTTTTCGCTCTCAAGGATCCACAAAACATGGATTCTGACATCAAGTGTTAGATTGTTTTCTAAATTTAGTAACTGGATTTATCAACTTTTTCGTTACCAGGGTCCTATAGAGTTTTTCTGCCGAATATTCGCAGTTTTTTTTTCGCGCAGCATTATATACATTACATTTACTGTCTACTCTGTAGCGAGGAAGTAAAAAGGGGGAATAATCTTAGTTAATGAAATTTAAATTAACCACTTCGACTCTCAGTCCTCAAAATTATTCGGCTCTCGGATACCATTAAAAACCCATAGTCGTGGGTGACTCTCTCATTAACGAAAAACTCGCTGCTAATAGAATTTATGTCGCATCAGTTTTTAAGAGTCCGTTTGGTGACCATGTATATAATCTTGTTCTATTCTGCTAATGAAGTGATTCCATGAGTTCTGAAGGACCTTGTAATTTTTTATGGCGATACCACCTTTTTAATAATAAATCATTTTATTTTTCAGAACCATTTTTAGGTATTTTTATAAGCAAGATTTTTATTTTTGATACATCACTGAATGTCTACCGAATTTTAAGACTTCCTTTTCTCGTCAATTTATTTCGTTTTACTAGCACTGAATAAAGTATTTGACTCCTATTGGTTTTGAATGTATCTCTCTCTTCAACGGAATCTTCCTCCGGTAATTGAGAACTTATTGTAATCTCTTTGCACAGATACTTCTTTTATTTTCTAGGGAATAATACCTTTTATTATCTCAATTTAGTGTGATTGTGTTCCTTCATCCAAATGGCTAGTACTTTAATTTGGATACAACAAAGCAGTGATATGAATAGATGTCAGTACCTTCAAAAACATGTATATTATTTACACTGGGAGGATACTTTTTTGTTGAATATAATTTAATCTATGAGCAATCTATTACATCCCACACTCCGTGTGCATTAATTAATACTTTTTATTATGTAGGGGTATTTAATCTTCATCTCATTCATTGTCGAAAAACCTCTTAGGATTCATCCAATTTTAATATATGTTCTCCTCATATTGAGACTACTACGTAAGGTGTTGCAAGGATATCAACTCTTGCGTTAAAATCCCCTGTTAATATTACACATTTTTGCACACTGTTTACTTCTTAATGCAGCTCTTCATAAAATATTTCTGATTCCTTTCGTTAGCCCTCTTGAGGGTCATAGATGTACATTACAGTTAAGTACACTCGTTACAATTAACCTTCAACATCCTTAACACAATATATAACAAAACTGTATTTTATAAGATTTGATTTACATTTGAATTGTTTTAAAATTTATTTTAAATTTAAACTTGAATCAACTATACTACGTATTCTAGCCCTTGCCCTTTCATATTCATCTACTCCAAGGATCATGATATCTACTTCAAGGGATCGCGATATTTTGGCTAATATCCAAGATTGTTCTAAAATCCAAACCATTTAAGTTTCCTTTTCATTTCTATTATTACGGTTCTGTTTACTTTTTTATCCCTTAAATAACTGAGGAGTTTGTTTTCTTTGTATGCTAGAGCTCTAACGTTCTGGGTAGTGACTTTCAAGATGTAGTACGTTATTCCAAATTGTTCATACTTTTCTTTGTAAGATTCACAAAACCCGTTTTTATCTTTTGTGAAAAATTCAGAGTACGAAAAATTTTGCATGGAAGGCATACACCCACTCCTGGAGACCCAGGAATTTAGTTCTAAATTTGACTTCCTCTAGAGAGACGACGCTCACTACACTGTCAGAAATGTCATTTAATATAATGTAGAATAATGTATTAATGTACAAGAAACCTAATATACCTGTACATGAAAAAGAGTCATGAAAAATATTTGTATATTGAATTTAATGCATAAATTAAAATCTATGTAGATTTGATAATGAGGGTCTTCCATTTCCCATGTATCTTATCATTCATATCGTATACTCAATCTCCAATCCAACAAAATCATTTATTCCTTCCAGATACGACCATAAAGCTTTCTGTTGTGTTGAGACTATTGCTTCCTAGTACATGTACATGTGCACGTTAAATTAGTTACGTTGCGCGTACATGTGCACGTTAATTAAACTATAGTACATGTGCACGTTAAATTTAATGTGCGCTCATGATAATTATTTTAATGTATATTTCATTAAAGTAATGCAGACATTTCTGATAGTGTACGCCTTAAGAGCTTTCTCTGCCCTCCCTGTGGTGGTCCAGCAACAAAGCCATTACTTGGTGCGCCGCCTTTGGCATTCTCCGCCCTAATTCCATTTGAACCGAACCCAAACCTCAGCAATTTTGACAAAGATTCTTAAACTTTTGAGGCTACTTTGCATGCTTGATGCATAATTTCAAAATTGTCTCAAAAATGGTTGAAAATTTTTTCTTTCGATTTCTTGTAAAAATAGAGTGAAATAATTTATAAAGATGACATAGTTTCGATTTTCACTGTTAACTCTGAACTCTTGAAAAATATAGCTCTGAATTTTCGGTATCTTCCTAAAACTATGATATCGAAGATACAGATTTTTTCTTAAAATAAAATTTGCCGTACATGAGCATTTTTTCTACAAAAAGTAGTAAAACAGAATTAAGCTGCACATGCTCCGTAACTTTGCTTTACACCGGCCTCTTCCTCCTTAACCACACGCATACAGCAGCTAAACAAGGTTTTAGATGAAGATTTGAGTCGACGCATGTCATATGTACGGGGCGGACCAACCACCATTTACTTTACACCGGCCTCTCCCGCCTTAACTACGTGTTAAAATAATTCACTGCCTTTTGGAACAAGATTCATCCAGTTTTTCGTTAGCAGGAAATTAAGTTTTTCTGCCGAAAAATAGCTGATTAAACTACTCTCTCGATCACACATCTATAATAATTTCTCTTTATTACTTACGTAGGAAGGCGAGAAAGTGATAGTTCTTTAATGATACCGTACTATTGAAATTGATAGTACAGTGGTAGCTGCGCATTTAAATTTTTGACTACTTCCCTTCATATAATAATACGCAAGAGTATTTATCAAGATGCGATTTAGGGTGACTTGTGTACATTAATAACATCTTCTTCTGTTTATAACTTATCATTTTAAAAATAATATATTTGTTTATTTCAATTAAGCCTGACGATGGAAACAACTAATTTCCGAAACGTTACGCTATTTGTTGAAACAAGCCCTTCTTCTCTACTAGCGAAATTCGTAATTTTACGAATTATTAATTAAGTTATATTCATGATTCGTTTCGTTTGAATGACACTCGTTATTATTTTCCAAATAATTTATTTATTGATTTGAGCGTCAGGAAATAATTACGACTGTAATCCGGATGTTTCCTAAGTAATTTTAATATTTCTCATCCAAAATTATGTCGTGCTAGCTCAGTTAATTGGGTTCAAAGTTCAAAATTGTTGCTACTTACTCTTCAACCAATTACTCAATCTGCTATCCATACGGAGTGGCGAGAAATCTGAAAATCTTATCAAAATATCTACTACTGGATTGCACGTAACGAATAATGATAATTAGCTTTCTTTTAAAGTAACAAATTGGAATTGATTATAATGTGAAATATGATTCTAATAAAAGTTAAGCATGAATTGCTACATCGTTAATCCAAAATGAAAGTATCTTTGGTCATGACCAACTCTCTCTATCTTGTAATAATTATAAATCAACCTTGTTATATTCGCGGATCTTCGCGCGCTCTTCACTTCTCCATTCAATTACGCCCCGTAGAATCTTCTCTGTCGTCGCAGCAGAACCTTCCTTCTTCAGTCCTCCCCCTAATGTTCGCGATCAAGTTCAAATTCTCCCAGCGATACTATTATTACCCGTTACTTCCCTTACTCGCGTCACGGGTGGACGGCGTCTACTGGACGCCTATACTCGTATTGACTATTACTTCGTATAATTCCTTCGTCTTTTCCCACAAGAACGTTTTATCCTAATATAAGAGACGATAGACTTAATTATACTAGAAGTTATTGCATCGGATTTGGTTGTCTGTCCATAGTCTTTCCTCGACTTGTTAAAATGTCAGGAGCCGACCCGCTCATTACCGCGTTGCTAGAGGGAATGTCACTGTTCTTCCTAAAACCCAAAGCATCAGAGTCATCCTCTTTTGTATAACAAAATCGCCTCCGCTCGGTCTTTCCACATCCTCTTCACTTAGCGAAAATGACCTTTAACGCCGGTTGTTTACTTGTCACATTGCAACCCCTCCGCGATTGTCTATTGACATCCTTATATTTCATATAAATGACATTTTAAAAACAAAATGGTTCGTCATTTTAGTATACCACAATGTATTATGTAATAAATATTAATATGAAAAATGTTTTGTCTTTAAAAATCAAAGACGAAAAATATTATAATATAGCTGCGCATTTATTGAATTCCCGGTAGAGAGGCTTCAAGCACGAACAATTGCAAGGAAGCCGCTGAGGTTTCTATTAAAAATGCTAACTGCTCCGTCAATGGTATTTGGGGCTGCTTGGAGCGGACGTGATTGGTTTTTGCGACCTCTTCAAAGAATAATTACCCTGGTAAGGGTAATAGATTTGTAATATTCATAATTTCCATCTCTAGTGATTGATTTCCTTCAATTAATTGTACTAAGAAGTCTTAAAATCACCGTAGGAGAAAGAAGTGATGAAGCACATGGATATAGTTTATTCTAGAACATAACACAAAGCCCTGGCGACGGGTTCAAAAGTTGGGAAACGCTGACAAACTAATTTAAGTTAATTAGTATAATATTACTGACCAATTTGTCACCAAAAATTTCAATAAATCAGTTACGTGGATGTGTATTCGAGGGTATTTACTAAGTATTACTAAGACCTAGACAAACTGTGTGTGTCTTAGAAATACTAATGAGGCACCTTGTATGAAATAAACAACACTACGTAACCTTTCTATTACGACTAAAGAGAAGACTATGTCCCGAAAAGTGGTTTTAGAAGGTTGATAGACACACCACAAAAATAAACATCAGTGTATTTTTGTAACAGGAACGTTAATGAGGTATTATTTGTTTCTATTTTTTGTTTGGGAACAAAATTGAAAAAGTAATTAATTCAGAATAAAAATTACCAATACACTAAGAATATAATAATATTTCGAGAAAGACATTAAGACATATTTAGAAGCCACCGTAAAAAGCGAATTAAATGTACCAGAAACGAGACAAAATGTTTTAGTTTCTTTGTTCTTTATTCGGTTGAAGCTCGAGACAAAAACTTTGTTGACAAATTGAACATTCTCAACACTTGTGAAGTCTCATAAAACATTCTTGGAATGATATCTCTCGGCGAGATCTTGGAGAAAAGTTCGAAAATATTGCGTTGTCAGAACTCCAAATTGCAATAAGGTAAGATTTGTATATTTGTGTGGCACAATCAATGTTTCTCTTAAATCGATATTTACCACATCGTGTGGGCACTAAAATTTATGATGATGTACTTCATGTACTTCTGTCACTTCGTGACGAAACGCTGACAACTAGTTTGCTGCATCAGCATACTAACACCATCTCGCCAATTGCCACAATGCGCACTACTAACAAGGGGAATCCACTGGAAGAGGGCATCGAATTTCTTAAAAAAATTGCTACGTAATGTTCAATACAACAAAAGAAAGTGTTGGAAACACCAAAACATCAGAAGAAAGGCTCTTTTCTTTGGTCCTTACGAAGGATCGGAAGGTATTGGGAAGTAGCTTCTTACCATAATTGAATGCTTATCATTTTGTTATATGAGTATGTAATCAGAAAGATTTAGAAATCTGGATTCTGTGAAAGGTAATATAATCCATACCAGTTCTTTTTAACAAATTTTAAAGGGCAATATAAGAACAAACCGTACTAATGTGAGCATTCTTGACTCTTAAAGGGTTCATAATCCAAACCTAAAAGAAAAGATTTTGGCACTTCTACAACCGTCTTAAAGCGATTCAGAAAGCTGCAAAATTCTAGATCTAATGCAATTAAATATGGATCTAAAACTAGAAAAATTAATTCGACTATAGACAAAAATCTTTTAAAAAATTGAAGAAAGTTCTAGAACAAAAAGTGAAAACTAGGATCACGCGAATAAAAAACGATGGGATACACGGAGATTTGAAGCATTTTCTGGTCTTAGTCTTGTAATACGCAGAATTTGAGTACTGTAATTATTTTGGGAGTGTAACAATTTAAGTGCTAATTAATTCACAAAAAGGTTTCACAAATGTCAGGTCTAGAGGAACGTTGGGCAAGTATGCATAGTGACGCCCCACCACAAATCTAATTATGCAGTAGATAATTATTCCATATGCACTTGATGAATGATGAGATGGGGAGCAAGATCAGTGTGATCGACCTAATGACCTACAATAGCTATAATCGGTAACAGCTACCATAGGTTAGATAAAGCAATAATTTGATTTCGGCACTTTTAATTTAAAACGGATTACTTTTTTCCTCACTAGTTGTATCCAAATTTTATGAACTGTAGGATGTCTGTCGTGGGCACTAATTTCAGGAGAACCGGTATACCGCCTTAATATTTAAGGCGCAAACATTCAAAACGTGACATTTCCACTTCATATTTTGATTATAAAAATGAAAAATGTAGCCCAAATATTACAATTTTCAACACTGTCCTTAACTCAATGAATAGAGGATTACTTAATCTATTGTAAGACATCTTAAATTTTTTTGGAAATAAAAATCTGGGTAAAAACAACAGAAGAACTTAATTTTTGCCGAATGCACATGTCACCGTTTGAATGTTTGCTCCTGATATTCATTTTTGCAACTCCCATACGTAAGGCTCAAATGGAAAGTTTTGTGAGTTTTGCATCTTGTACCGGTGCAAATCTGCGTGCAAATCTCTCCATGTGCCTGATGCATGTACCAAGTTAAAGCCTAAATGCTACTAATATACTCGTGTTAAGTGCGACATCACACATACACATCTATCCACGTAGACCTTAAAGTAAAGACTACATCCAATCATTAAATTGGGCACGACTGGGGAGATCGTTTGGTAAAACAGCGTGTTACTCTGTAACAAAATCATCAATATTATTGATTTCTAAAGCGTGCAGAAATGTAAAAAAAAAACTTTTTAAAACTCCGGCCTTGTGAGAGGTTTCTTTACATATTCAGAAACTAAGGAAAAACATAAATTACTCATTTTTAATGCGCGCGGAAATTGAAAGAAAACCATACAGCCCCGGGTCATGTGTTTGATATCTAAGGTTTAGAACTTAGATTCTGAGAAACACGAGAAAAATAAACAAGTAGTGCTACGAATGGCACGGACTTCTCGTATAGGTTTTCTATTTTCTTTGGTCTGGGAAAGATATTCGGACTTGCCACACACTCTTAGGAGCTGTCATCTATCGCCGCCCAAAGTACCTACATTATTTGAAAATGTCTCAATTTTTTCGGTTTTCACATTGTAAAACCGAAATATTACTTTAAGAATATTAGAGAACAGCAAAACCTCGTCTTAAATGGCTATTTTCATTTAAAAATTTGAAAGTGTTTTTTGAGAAATTGGCGCTTAAGTGTTACTGAAAATTCGAAATTTGAAGCTCTTTTTGTCACAGAAAAGTTTTGAGTGTGCGAAAGTATTCATTAAAAGACTTTGAAGTACTTTAACTCACAAATGTATTAACAAATTAATGGAAATGTGCATATTAACGGTTTGAGATATATTTTAAAAAATACATTTATGTAATGAAAAAACAAGAGAACACAGCAAAATTATTTTATGTTATCTTAAAGAGTGCAAAGAGCTCTAACCGTTGGGAAAATTAAAGACAACATTTGGAGCCATTTTTGCAGAAATGGCGATTGAGCGTTTCTGAAAATGCGGAATTTTGAGTTCATTTTCACAGAAAACTGTGGAGCTTTCGAGAAACTTTATATAGTATAATTAAAGCATATCTACTCATAAATACAATAATGTGAACAAATTGCCGTTAATGTAAACATTAACGAAGTGAGAGACAAGTTAAAAAAGTAAAATTTTTGTAATTTTTGAAAAAAACAATAGAATAGAGCAATATACCATTTATTCCATCTTATAGAGTACATTTATCACTACCCTTACCAAAAGATTAAAGAAAAAAAATTGGAGAAATACTTTCTCGCGATATTAGAAACAGGTACGTAATATTGCAATATTGCATTTTCTGCGCTACTGACATTTTCAGCATTTATTTGAAAACATCCAATTCAACCATGAAACGAGCAACGCACTGTTGCCAGCTCAGTGTTCTCAAAACTATGTACAGTCGCTTGGCTAATAATATCAATACAATAATTAGAATATAAGCAATAAACATCAAAATAATTACGAAAATTGCAGCTGCTCACTTGTGAGTTGCCTATCATTGAAATTTCAAAAATTTCCATATACTTTACATAAATACATTTAAAGTCAAGTAATCTCAATGATCAACTGCTCATTTTAATAAAGACATTATTTCAATATGTCGTGCCCGTCAAAATGACGACTTCGGTCGTTCTAATATTAATTTATTACCACCTTTTTATATAGTGACACTGCTCTAAACGAAGCGTAGAAAAATAAAATTGAAGATAGGATCTTCGTTTGATCGACCAAGGTGAAATACCCCCAAAAAATACATTAAATGAAAGTGAAATTTCTGGTCAAGCCGATAAGAATCAACTTGGCCCTTACGGGCCTAAAAACTACTTGTTTTTTCAAAAACCTGTTCATGACCTTTTTTTTAAGATCTAATTTTGTACAACAGGCTTTTTTTGAGGTAAATATTTCTATCTTCAAATTTGTAGTTTTCAATTTCTTTTTAATTTTCCAAAAATAGAAGATTTCAAGGAAAATGAGACCAACGTCATTCTCTTCAACGTCCTTATCCAATCAACAACTAAATTTAAAAAATTTGAAGCCTTTTGTTGAAAATTTTGAAAATGTCCTAGAGGCTTTATGTAAAGTCCCTCAAAAGTTAAAATATCGGTTTCAAATCCTAAGGAGTCGTGACATCAGCTAGAACGATTGCGGAATATCAATATTGGAGAAAATCGCCTGAACTGTTTATGCACTAGCGATGTGCACAGACAGACAGACAGACGTTTTACAATCAATAGATTTTTCGGTATGAAGGATACATAAATAATGGATTCTGGTTACATCACGTGTTAAATTTTTTTTTCTATATTTTACAACTGGATTTATGCACTATCTCGTTACCAAGGCCTGGCAATAAGAATTTTTGTGTCGGAAATTCCCCGTTACAATTGTTTCTCTTCTTACGTTAGTAAGTGCGTTAAAGTAAAATTATTACTACATTTCGATGTGCGCAAAAGTTAACAAACATTTATGCAGACTTCAATCTTGTGAGAGGTGTCTAAGGTTTCGTTTGAGACCCAGGAACTGGAGAAAATTCAAAAACAATAACAAAATAGTTTATATTTTTACTGGAAATGCAAGTTTTGATTATTTTATTCCCCCTATTCTCATTTAGTCGGTACAGACTGAATTCTCAGTCTCAGTGCGTCACTATTTACGACCCAGCTGGCATCAATTGTCAGCCGAACTCCAAGGAACAGGCTTTCTGCCAGTAGATATTTACTATTCACGTGTCGCGTAACGCAACAGGAACTTATTTTTATTATTATTATTATTATTATTATTATTATTATTATTATTATTATTATTATTATTATTATTATTATTATTATTATTATTATTATTATTATGAGTCCGTTACAACCCCTTAAGGGCTAGGGGTCTCCTGGTTTCCCAGGGAAGTTCTACACGGGTTTATGCCTGTGCAGTTTGGTTGACTTCAACTATGCAAATGAATAAATTTCACACATTAAGCTGGTATTAATTACTACTACTTAAAAAAGTGTTATGGAATTTGGCTGTGAATACAATCTGTCTTTGAATATTGATATTGCTTCACTGGTTTCACTTTTCTTCATTTCCACGATTCATCTTGTTTGAAGGGACCATGACGTTCTGCATGCAGCCAGTCTTATCCAATTTCTGCCAGCTGACTCCTTAAAGTTGTCCTATCCTTTTCGTTGTCTTCCTGCATTACGCCATCCGATTCTTGGTTCCCAAACGGTTGTAGCGTAGGCCCATCTGTTATCCTGTTGTCTTATGATATGACCTCCCCATTTTAATTTTTGAGTCAAGGCTTGTTCGATTACGTATTTTATATTTGTTCTACTTATTTTATCTATACATGTAATGTGATCTTTAAGAGAGATGTTAACAATTTTCCTCTCCATTTTTCTCTGGCATCTAGAAAATTGCATCTCTTGTGTTGCTATTAGCAACCAAGTCTGACTCCCTTAGACTAATGTTTATAAAATGCAAGAGTCTAATATATCTCTTTTCTGTCTCTTTTTAGACCGAGTTTTTTGTTCAATAGTATAAAAGACAGACTCCAAAACTTTTGCCATACAATAGTGATACGGCTACTAATTTCACTGTTGTTAAAAGATAACTGACCTAGGTTTATATATTCCGAGACATACTCTATCTGGTTTGTTTCCACCTTTATTGGTAGTTCTTTGCAATTTGTCATGATTTTCGTCTTATTTACGTTTAATTTAAGTCCCACCTTTTGGCTTTCTTCGTTTAGTTCATCTAACACTCGAAATTTATGGTGGGAGTCCGCAAGTAGTTCTGTATCATCTACAAACCTAAGGTTGTTTAACAATTTATGTTGATGTGTGTCCATTTATTTTGATGTCCATTTCTCCCACTTCAATTTTTTTGAAAACTTCTTCCAATAAGCTAGTAAATATTTTGGATGATGTGGAGTCGGCCTTGGTTGATTCCTCTTTTTATTTTAAATACTTTTCCTATTATATCTGTATTCACTGCAGCTGAGCTGCACTTGTATATATTCTTTATGATATGTTCATATTTGATCGAGACGCCGTGATTTTGTAGCGCGTTGAGTATTGACTCGTATTCTACAGTATCAAATATTTTATAAAAGCCGACAAGAGCAATGTACAAATTTATATTAAATTCTTGAACTTTTTTCAAATTTTAATTCATAACTTTAAGGTGATATCGTAAGCTTCCGCGACCAGAGCCATGATCTGGGCTGTTCGGGTGATGCCGCTTCGAAGGCGGAGGTGCTGACGTTTCGACCGACATATTGCGGTCCTCTTCAGGGCTGTACTGCTCAAGTACAGCAGAAATTAGCAGTACAGACCTGAAGAGGACCGCGATATGTCGATCGAAACGTCGGCACCTCAGCCTTCAACGTGGCGTCACCCGGACAGCCCAGATCACAACTTGAAGGTGGTCTATCGTTTCTAAAACCTGCTTTCTAAAACCTGCCTGTTCTGGTGATAGATAGATAGATAGATAGATTTAAGTTCGTTTTGAGCTAATGTTCGGTGGCAAACATTATTACAACTAGATATACGACAATTACAAAACTTTTACGAATATTTACAAATATAATTACAATTAGAATTAGAGATTGATTTTGAGTTATCTGTAAGTTGATTTATAGCTTTTCTAACACTTCACTCCACTCCACTTCACTTCACTGTATAAGGGACACGATCATATTATTAATAATAATAATAACCATTATAATAATATAACTAATAATAACAATAACTCAAAAGTTACATCAAAACCAGTAACAGTGTTAATAATTATATCAATAATAATAATAATGATAATAATAATAGTAATAATAATAATAATAATAATAATAATAATAATAATAATAATGATAAAGTCCCAGTATTATTAATGATGACCTACATAGAATTAAGTATATTTTTAAATTTCACTACATTAGAAGGAAGAGTCTCTAGTGCTTTTGCAGGTACTTTGTTCCAATCTACTATAGTATGATTCACAAAGGAGAACTTGCCTACATCAGTTCTTTGCTTTCTACATCGTATTTTCCAGGGATGGTCTCCTCTGCTTTTATAATCTGGTTTCTGTAATCTTTTAATGAGGTCTGCCCATGCTGAGTCCCCTTTGTATATCTTGTACATTACGCATAAACGCGCCCGTTCCCGTCTCTTAGATAAGGGTTCCCATTCATCTCGTCCATCAACGCGTCCATGATTTACAAACTTTCCGGCCCGTTTTTGAATTTTATCTAACGCCTCGATTTGCCCTTTCCTGTACGGGTCCCAGCAGGCCGCTCCGTACTCAAAATAGGATAAACAAGTGTAGTATATGCCAAGGATCGGGCATTCGAACTACTGTTTTTTAGAATGCGCATTACGAAGTGCAGCGCCCTCCACGATTTTTTCGCCGTATTGTTAATATGATCCGACCAACCCAAGTCGCTACGCAGGACCAAACCCAAATACTTACAGTTCTTTACACGCGGTATATCGTTAGTTCCTAACTTGTAATTCGAGTGTACATTCGAGTGAGATTTGGTAAAACAAATGAATTTACTCTTTTCCGGATTTAATTCCATCTTATTTCTGCACGCCCAGTTCCATAAACAGTTAAGATCGTTCTGTAAAATATTTTCATCCGAAGACGCGCCAATACTCATATAAATTATGCAATCATCGGCGAAAAGTCTAACTTTCGGTTTTATTCCAGTTGCAATATCATTAATAAACGCTAAGAATAGCAATGGCCCTAACACACTCCCCTGGGTGACCCCAGAGGTTAGATCGGCTTTCGATGAGTGTTCATCACCTATTCCGACTGCTTGAGTTCGGCCCGTAAGAAATTCTTTTATCCACAAGATTATTCGATGATCTAATCCAGTTTTTGACAGTTTTTCAATTAAAAGGCCATGTGGAACCAGATCAAATGCTTTAGAAAAGTCTAATATTACTGCATCGACCCTACTCCCTTCGTCTAATGAATCTGCTATGTCCTGACATAAAGAAATAGTCTGGCTGTCGCACGAATAGCTAGGACGAAAACCGTGTTGATTTTGAAAAAGCCTGTGAGTTTTATTCCAGACTCGTCTAATATATTCCGCAATCATGTGTTCCATCTGCTTGCATACAACAGATGTCAAACTTCTAGGCCTGTAATTATTGACAATCCTTTTGTCCCCTCCCTTGTGAATCGGCACTACAATTGCCTCTTTCCAATTTTGAGGAATCGTATTATTATTTATAGTGTCGTCCATTAACCGAGCAAGGTAATGAATCATGGCTTCCCCTCCCAATTTCAATATTTCTCCTGGTATTCCGTCAGGACCTACAGATTTATTTCTCCTAATTTTTGCGATCCTTTTTCTAATAATTCCTGCATCGACTCTAAAGGTTTCTATTACGGATGTTGTTTCATTTACTGATATCTGATTCTTCGGCTTGCCGAAGCGTAACCGTATGCGTAAACCGATGCGTAATGCCTATTTAAATAAACCGCCTTTTCACTGTCATTTGTAATTAACGAACCGTCAGCTCCGCAGATCGCTGGAATACTTTCTTTGTTCCTTTCTTACTCTCTCAATTTGAATCAGTGAAAAGTCACTGATTGACAGTGACTATTCACTGATTGTGGTAGTTAAAATCCGACCACTGACAATCAGTGAACTGAACTGAATGAATCAGTGAAAATCGGGACCACTTTTTGAATCAGTGAAACTTCACTGCTTGAATCAGTGAAACTACACTGCTTGAATCAGTGAAATATCGCATTGCTATCCCAGCAGTGGCGGCTCGCGCTTAGGTTGCACAACCCCCAGAAAATGAAAAAGATCTCATATCTTAGGAATATACATTTTCCTTTTAAAACATTCATTATTGAAGATATTGCAGCAATAGCGATGTATATGAAATCATTTTGAAACGAAAGGGCGTCCAAATGGCGCTCTCTCCGGTGTCTGGTGCCTTGTCAGGAATTGCACCACGCTCTTGGTTCTATTAATGAAGTTATTGTTTTTACTCCTTAGTCCTTCGATTTAACACGGAGAAGATAGAGCTTTTTGGTTGAGCAACCACACAGCTGGCGCGTTGCGGAGATACTGCCTTTTTAAGTGAGATAGGTGAATACAAGTCTTTATTTAAACCAATGAAAAACATACAACAGAAGAAAACCATGTTCAGGAACTTTTCAAAACTCACTACGGAGAAAAATTGGCCTGCAGTTAACACTCTTTATTTTATGTACATATTATTGACAATTTTGGTGACAATACAACAAATTATGAAAAGAAAGTTGGGAAGAAAGTAGTGAAAGAATTATAATCCTCTTATAATTTAAATGTGTATAAATACATTTCAATGGATTTTTATGTGAATTTTACAATAAAAATAAATAGAGAACATTAAATGTCAAAATTTTTAAAGTAAAAATACAAATAAACATTTGATATTATTACAAGTATTTGGCAAGTTTTAGGGCAACTTAATCAGCTTCCTCTGCTAATTATAATTTTCATAATTAAAATCGGCAGCATTGCCAAGCTTAAAATTGGAAATGTTAACAGCACTGCATGCCTTTGTTTCTATGTACATATATATATATATATATATATATATATATATATATGTATACACATGTATATATACACATATATATGTGTATAAAGAAAACAAAGACTATTGTGTGTCGTTTCCTAAAAATTTGAATCTGCCATGCTACCGAACAAATGACTGATACCTGACACCGCAATGGAGGCACCTGGCCACTGATTTCAAAGACAGGAATACAATTGATGAATGATGGCATGTGTCAAGAAGCGCAAGTTCTAAGCTATTAATTCACTTGAGGTAAAAACTTTAAATGGCTTACCAGATGAACTTCAAAACACAAATCTTCACAAGGAGCTAATTACAACACAAATATTTGGTAAGGTAAGAAATACTTTAAAAAATGAGACATCGAAGTCTGGATTTCTTTATCAGAAAATCTATCAAAAGTATATTTGGATGAAGAGGAAAATTTGCAATTTTAAAACTACTACATAGAACAGATTACAGAGGAAAAAGTTGAAAAATCTACCCGAGTACCTCAGATGAAACAATTGAGAAACTTTTAAAGAAAGTTTTAGAAGATAAACAACAAATATCTGAAGTAAAATATTTGAGAAAAATTGTCAATGATTTTATTATCAATACTAGTGAGAACCCGTCACAATTTGACGGTGAGATCTTAGATAAATGTAAAATACTGTGCCCAGACTAATGTTCACAATATGTTGCATTGTTTGGATCTTCGGGTTATAACGAAGAAATTCTGTGATGTGTAGTTCCCAAAATTTTGAACACGTATGGTCCATGACCAGGTGGCAATGCAAAATGGCCCACATATTCCAATAATACACGATATGACACAAAAGAAAGAACACTATTATACTGAAGGATATTGAATTGCTGTAATTAAATTAATTATTATCAATAGATTTTACATAAAAATGTTTATTTATTTACAATGTTGATTTGGAGGTTATGTTGTCCATCAATATTATTTCTAAAGTTTTTTGATGTGTCATTTGATTACTTCTGGCATATTGCTTGAAGGTAAACTTACTTTCCAATTTAAGCAACACAGAGTAAACACGTTTGCAGAATTTCTCTCGCATGGGAAGTACAAAGCAGAACAAAACTGACATTTTCTGCGCTGACTTTCTCATTCTCTGCGTCCAGTGTACGTTTGCTTCTTTGGGGGCGCGTGGACAACTATTCGGAATTCGACATAACCTGTGAACAACTTCACTACTTCAGTACAACTGAGCAAAACCCACTGTCCGAATGTTCTCTAAAAAATACATCACAAAAGCAAATACATGCAAACTGTCAAAGCCACAATGCAATTATTACACTGAAACAAAACCGTGACGAATTGTAAACAAATCTCAACAATCAAAACAAAACATCAAGCAGCTTGGACTCACATCTAGCGTTTCATATAATCGATTTTGAAACAGCATTTTGGAAGAAAACAATTGACTACTGATAAGCGTAGTATTAAAGAATGATTTAATTAATTAATTTACACCGTAAATGTTGGTGAACCAACACAATCCCTGATAACACATCTAGGGATCACATTCTTTCATTTAAAGGAAAAAATATTACAATCAATTCAGTAGAAGCTCCAAACGAAGCCATGGCAGAATGCTTTGTTTTTTTATATATATAGATAGATATTTAATGGAAGAAACTCAAACGCATGCCAATGGATAAACGAGTTTGAAAAAGAGTGTGAACGCTGTTTTGTGGAAGAGAAATTCTAAAATTTTCCCTTGACAATACAAGCGCAGATTAGTACTCAAGTATGATTTTGAAAAATACAGTAGAATCAGAATGGAACAATTGGAAAAAGAACGCACGCATAAAAGAAATCGGAGCTGTACTAAACCAAGGACAAAAATGGGGATAATAAGCCAGTGGCATATTTTTCGAAAAAATTGAGTGAAGCTCAAAAGGGAAAAAAAAGCAATTTACCTTGAGTGCTTGGCAATAAAAAAGGTTGTGATATATTGGCAACATTGGCTACTTGGAAGAGAATTTTTGGTACACTCCAATCATAAACCTTTAAAAAATTTAAATATAAAAGCAATAACAGATTAAGAACTGGGTGATTTGACATACTATCTGTCCCAATACAATTTTAAAGTTAAATATAATCCTAGAAAATTAAACCAAGAGACAGACTGTTTAAACAGGCATACAGTTCTAGAGCCTGACGAAAATTCAGATGACATATTAAAAATAGTAAACCTAGTGAAATTAGAAGACATAAAAAAGGATCAAAGAAGATGCACAAAACTACAAAACAATAAGAAAAAACTAATATTCTAAAATGAAATT
Organism: Teleogryllus occipitalis; assembly: GCA_011170035.1. NCBI lineage: Eukaryota > Metazoa > Arthropoda > Insecta > Orthoptera > Gryllidae > Teleogryllus > Teleogryllus occipitalis. The sequence goes on along the minus strand of BLKR01000532.1, from coordinate 72,060 downwards.
TATTATACAAATTTCAAAGAAGAGAAAAACTCTCATTATCAGAAGAATTTAGTAAAATATTACTAAAATATGTACACAATACTTATTGTCACCTGGGAAGAGCGCAGATGATAAATAAAGTAACACCATTCTTTACAGAGAAAAATATAAACATAAACATAGAGAAGATTTGTGAAACTTGTGACATCTACTTAAAGAATAAATCATGAAGAAAATCATAATATGGATTAATGTCATACCTAGGTTGAGCAATGTAGCCATTCAAGATAGTTTCTATAGATACCATCGGAGGTTATGGAGGATCCCGGTCAACAAAAAAATACCTACACCTACTGGTCGACCATTTCACAAGATATGCTTATATTTTAACATCAAAAAATCAAAACGCTGATGACTTCATAAAACTAACTGAGGAAGTAACAAAATACCATTATGTCCAGATGGTACTAACGGATCAATATCCAGGAATAAATTCAAAAGAATTAAAACAATTCAAAGTAAAGAAAAAAATAAAATTGATTTTTACTGCCATAGATGCGCCTTTCTCCAATGGTCTCAATGAAAGATTAAACCAGACTTTAGTGAATAAAATAAGATGTATTATGAATGAAACTAACAAAGAGGCTGCTATTGCTATGGACAACTATTGTGAAAAAAGCTGTGGAGAAATACGAGACAGAGCATACAGTGACAAAATTCTCAACAAAATACTTGCTAGAGGGTAAAACCATAAATATCCTACCGCATGAATTAAAAATAAAATGCACAGCCGAAGATTTAGAAAGAGAGAGGAAAATAGCACTCAAGAATACAATAAAACTTCATAATGACAACAAAAAAATATTCAACCTACACAGGAGACAAATTGAATTAAAAAGGGAGATCTTGTGTACATAGAACATGAAAATCACCTGAATAGGAAGAAATTAGATGAATTGAGAATTGGGCCATCCTCGATATTGGGAAAATCTTAAAGTCAATCTATGAAGTCAATACCGGACACAGAACCAAAGAATCAAATATCTATGATATAACAAAACTAACTCCAATGGTAGAAGGTTATGATAATTGAACAATTGCAAAAGCATTGTTCATTTCCCAGAAGGGGGGTTTATTACAGAAACCCAACTGAGTTTTTATTTCAAATTAAATATTTGAAGGATATAATCATTATATACTGCTAAAAATGAAAAAAAATGCTAATGATGTTGAGTATGCCAAATTTGTTGTAAATATTAATTTAAACAGTAAGTCAAATGCTGCAATGGGTGAAGGAATATTTTATTATTATTATTATTATTATTATTATTATTATTATTATTATTATTATTATTATTATTATTATTATTAAAAAAAGGGCAGATGTTAAAACCAACCATCACCCTGAACAAAACACGAATAGTTTTTCTATCCTTTCACCCATATCAAATATTGCTGGACATTTTTCTTGAAGGTTTTTCTCCTTTCCAATTCCTCCAGATGCAAATTAGAGCCCTCCTAAAACAGAAAAAATGATAGGTCAAGAAGTTATGCGAGGAAAAAATGGTTACTTTATTTTCAGATTACATACAAGATCATACTAACTGGCAGAATTATTATGAGGTCTGGATTGGAAACCTCAGGAATGGCTTTGATGTACCTTCTGCACTCCCACTCCTCTGCCAAACTAGCCTTGCCATGTAAATGAGTAAAATATAATGTGTTTAGTGACTAAGGAAAGCAAGGAACACTGATCAAAATAAATCAGTATTACAGCAGTCTTTGGCAAATTAAAATACCTTTCAAAATATTCACATTGTTGGAGTCCCCAGTTAGCTCCAGCACTTTCTCTTACACTTCTTCAAAACTCCACTCCTGGACTGGTGTCAAACTAAATTGGAAAAACCAAAGAATGAGTTATTAGTTTGCTGGCATGCCCGGCTCTGCTGTGGTGTAATAGAGAGCATTTTGGACTTTTTACAAATTTCATAAACGAAATTATCCATTGCACGTCAGATATTTCACACTGTATCACCAAACAGTTACATTAAACTCTTAAGTTACATAAGAAGTTTCCAAGTTAATAACAAAAACAAATACGTGATATTAACAACGTGTTCATAACCTATTTCTTAGTATGGACAAATGCTCACCATAAAATAATACGTCTCACAGTTATCAACAAGACGAGTCACAGAAAAGCGAAAACTACTTACCTAATGCAATTAAAACAATCTTCAGACACAGGTCAGTTTTCTCGCAGGAAACCTATATTCCACTGGCTCCGCCGTGCGATTTTGCGTACATTCACAACACAGCACGTGAATGATTGGACCAGTCTGTATGGTGGCGCGGCCAACTGACAACCAATGAAATGCTGGCGGTCATTTTGAAAAGGTTCACGTATTCACTGATTGTCAGCAAAACTACACATTTGGACTGAAGATATCCAGCCCAAGTTGAATATTTGCATGTTTGTAACGTCTGTTCTATAAAACTGAAAAATTTTTCTTTCTTTTACGAGATTATTTCGCTTACCCTCTCTGCACATTTTTAGAAGGACTTCTTTGTGGTCGCTAATACCAGGAATTATTTCGCAGGAAAGAAGTTTGTCCACCGGTCTAATAAGGAAAACGTCCAGTAAATCCTTATCGCGTGTCGGTTTAGTCACTACCTGCGTTAAGCCGTTGTCCCAAACCAACTCGGTAACGAGGCGTTGGGTGGCGCCTTCAGCCCCCACATCCCCTTCCCAGGTAGCGTGCGGTAAATTTAAGTCTCCTCCGATAATGACGTTTTTCCCACTTTTCCTGATAACGCGGGTTCGCTCTACAAGTCTTTGCAACGGTTCATGTCCATCTTACTGTGACCTATACGTGCCTATAATTTCCCATTGGTTTTTTGAATTTCTATCTCGAATGTGTACACCTATTATTTCAAATTTGTCATCCACCCATGCCTCTACTGCTTCAAAGTTGTCTTTTTCGCATATAAAAACACCCTCGCGAATGCGATCTATTCTATCGGGTCTGAATGTTAAAAAATTTTGTCTGAAGATTTCAGCGTTTAATATTTCCGCATTGAGCCATGATTCCGTACCTATCACGACATCTACATTGTAAGATTCTACAGTGTTCCAGAAATGAACAGTTTTATTATAAATACTCCTACAATTAACCTGCAGAAAGACCAGAGACTCACCTTCTGCGCGATTACATTGTGAAAGTCCGTCTCTCGCCACCGTTCCCGCGTCGCTGTCCGCCGTTATGTCGCCGTTCGTCGTCGCTGCCACCGCGTCGCCGTCCCTCGCCGCCGTCACCGCGACACTGTCCGTCGCCGCTGCGTCCCACGCCGCCGTCGCCGCGTCGCCGTTCGTCGCCGCTGCGTCGCCGTCCCTCGCCGCCGCCACCGCGTCGCCGTCCGTCGCCGCCGTCACTGCGTCGCCGTCCGTCGCCGCTGCGTCGCCGTCCCTCGCCGCCGTCACCGCGTCACGGCAGGTCGCAGCTACGTCGCCGTCACTCGCCGCACTGCAGTCCGCCGCCAACATTCCCCCACAAACCATTTTATGGGATTCGATATCCCTTGCCTCCACCGCCATGCGGTCTCACGAGCTTGTCGCGGAAAGTTTCGGGCCTCCTACGCGCGAGAAGAGTCCACCCAGCTTTTTGGACCCCGAGCGACTTAGATGCAAGCCGTCACGACCGAAATGGCCGTCCTGCAACCACGAATTTGGGTCCACAAAAAACACATTTCTAGTTTGCGCCACCCATTCGTACGAGCGGTTGACTACATCAACCCGTCTCCACGGAATGCCGCGACGCCTGAGAACCCCACTGATATATATTTTGGCACTTGGGAACTTCTCTTGCACTTTCATCACGAGGTCACCCATATCCCCCATGACGAAGTCCAGATTTCTTCTCCTAAGATCGTTTGTACCGACATGTAATATGACGGTATCTGGCGTTCCGAGGTCCCTATTCTCCACATACCTTCGCAGCTGCTCAGTTCGGATTCCCGGGAGGCACACAACATCCATATGTTTCTTGTGATTTCCAACGTGCCTGACTATCGAGTCTCCAATTACGAGAATGGGTTTTCTCGCAGTTGGAGCCTCTACGACTGACTGCGCGGCGTCTCCTACTGAAACAGCTCGGAGTTTCTCCTCCAGAGCTGCGTTTAACTCCTACAACTCTTGGATTTGAAGAAGAGCAGCTTCCAGTTTCTCTTCCAGTAGACGGACTCGATTTTCTTTGCACTTGTTGCAAAACCATTTGCCGTTATCCATGTCCCCGTTTTTACCACAACTCGTATGGTACCACAGTCCACACAACTCGCACTGTTTCCCCGATTTCAGGTTGCTGTTGCACCCACTGCACACGATGCGAATTGCGTCTGCTTCAACTGCAGGTCCCGGATTAGGTTCGACACCTCCAATTAATAATAGGACCGCTATCGTGGTCGTACACCACGATGCTGCTCCAGCAGCTGTACCTTCCCCGCGAAACGATGCCGAGGGTGCCAGCGCTGCGCACGAGGAAAAGCGCGCGGCCCACGCCCCGATGCGCGCCCGATACTCCTGCAGGTAGCAACCCATTGTCTCACCCGGAGCTCCGCTAAAGCACGTCCAACCGCTACGACGACCAGCAACAGAATGATACCTGTTCATCATTCTTCTTGTGACAATTTTAGTAAAAAGTTTGTATAAACTGGACATCATACTTATTGGGCGTTAGTATATTGGGCGTTAGTTGTTGAGTTAATTTCTCGGACCCTTTTACGGATAAGTGATATTATGTTCAGTAGCCATTGAGAAGGTATTTCTTCGTGTATCAGAAGTTCACTAAAGTTTTCTGTGATAGTCTTGTCAATTTCTGGTGAACCGTATTTCAAAAGTTCGTTAGGAATGCCATCTTAGAGAGGCTATATGCCTGTCCTTTGGCATGTAATTGCTGATCTCCCTTCGCTTATTAATATGTCAGGTACTACTTCTTCTGGTTGATATACTTGTATATCTCCTGATTGACCTTCTGAAAGCAAGTTTTTTTTGCTGTTATACAGTTTTCTATAAAATTATGTTGCTGTTTTATTAATTTCTATTCTTGGAACGATATTTTTGCTTTGTTTACCGCAACTCCTAATATGTGATGCTTGTGTGTAAATATTTCTTTCTTTGCTTTTTTCTCCGATTTTGACTCAGTTGTTATTTGCTTAACCTTATCTGAATTGTATTGCCTTACGTCATCTCTAATTGCTTGTTTGACTTTTTTGTTTAATAAAGCATATTCTGATTTCATTTCCGGACTAGTTCTGTATGGTAACAATTTCCTTCTTTTTCCTAATAGTATCTATGCATCATCAATTATTTTACTTTTACTATTACCTTCTCGTATTTCAATTGCTTTCTCGTACAGAGAAAGCTTTCTCGTACCAGCTTAAATGTGTCTTTATCACTTTCAAAAGTTTCATGTACAGTGGGAAAGAAAAGGATATCACCACTGAGCTATGTGACAGGAATAATATTAATAATGATATTAATAATAATAATAATAATAATAATAATAATAATAATAATAATAATAATAATAATAATAATCCCCGTGTGGTGTACAGAAGTTTTAGTAGAATAGCACCACGGGCAATCCTGCCTGTCGTAAGAGGCGACTAACTCCTTACCCGAATTTAACTTTTCGTGTCATACAACCCTTCTCTTTCCCCCAAGGAGACAACGGGTGGACTGAGTAGCTCCGAGGCCGCTGAGTAATTCCTAAGTAATTGTGACCTTTATTCCTTCCTTGAACATTCTCCCTGTCCTCACCTGACCCGGGATGCCAAGGGTCCCTGGCAGTAGGGTATATTGGAAGAAGGACTCTCCGAATAGAAAACCAAAGATGAAGAGACGTCTAAAAACTCAGATGGCCTCGCTAAAGTGTCGCTGCCTGGGGAGCACCAGGGCATGCCTGGAGTTGACGCTGAGTATGACAGTAAGCAGATAGGTAATGCCGGTTGTTAGATCAGCAAGCGCCGGTCTCTCAAGAAGCTATTGCTGAATATCAGCTCTCAGCTACACCTGAAGTTGATGTTTTTCCGGTACCCCAGCGGGCAACCATTGCTACTGGACAATCAAAGAAGCGTTTGCAATGGTAGTGAGCTATGAATGAAGATTTGTAGCGCTGTTACTTCAATGTTCCCTGCCTAAAAACCATGTGAATGGGATACAGGCAAAATTGTAGAGAGAATTTAAGAACGGAACACAAGAACCATATCGATTATACCATATTTCGTACTTGGACGACTTTAAGCTGTATGCTGCAACAACTATGCAACTAGAACACCTTCTGCGAGTTGTTGAAATGTTTTTAAGGGATTTATGTATGGAATTTGGAATGGACAAGTGTTGGACAATTAAAATAGTGAGAGGAAAATTTCAAGATCCTTTTCCAGCTAGAAAATGGACAGCTTATGAGATCAAAGCATGCAGATGAGACATATAAGTACTTAGGTGTCAATTGAGATATGTAGCTCATGCAACGGTTCAAAATCAACTGTAAACAGAGTTTACAGTAATAATCAGACAAGTTCTGAAAACATCACTCAACAGCAATATGATTAAAACAATCAACACATATGCTGTCCCTGTGGTCGGGTACTCTTTTGGGGTTATAAAATGGAGAATAACGGAAATCGAAGGCCTGGAAAGAAAACCGCGCACATTGATGACTAAAGAACGCAAGCACCATTGAAAATCAGCCGTCAGAACTTTGCCACAACATTTGGGTGGTCGAGGTGTTGTGGACATAGGCAACCAACAGTCACAACATAAAAAGTCTTTACGAAAATACTTTCACAAGGAGGCATAAACATCTAAACTACATCATGCCGTGTGTTTAGCAGATGGATCCACACCGTCGAAGTTAAGTCATCAAGAATACAACGGAAATAATTATACAGAACAGCAAAAACTGTAAACGCCGACCTGGATGACCGAGGTGGCTAAGAGCGAGTACCGACTCAGCGCTTCGGTCCGAAGGGTCGCGGGTTCGAGTCCCGCCTTGGGCATGGCTGTTTGTCCCTTGACTTTGTATGTATGTGTTGTCGCGGAGGGCCTCGCGTTCTGCTGACCCCAGATCAGAGGAGCCCGCAAGTGTGTTGGTATCTAGTGTATGGTCGAATATGCGTCCCATCGGGGCGTAAAGGGTAACCAGCTGTTGGCTGGATAAAAGCACTAGATAAAAAAAAACTGGAAACGTGGATGTGCAAGCCTCTGTATGCAATTAGTCAAGATCATGTCGACATGAAAGCGTCCGACTACTGACTAATGGCAGGCCAGATGTTTTCAGAGACGGAAGCCACTATCCTGGCAGTACAAGATCAAGTTATACCCATCAGAAGTTATCTGAAAGCAATAGTAAGAGATCCTGGGGTACAAGATGACAGATGTCAATATGGATGCCAAGCACAGGAAAATTTCCTCCTTATTACATATCGATGCAACGCACTTCTCGCGAACTGATTGTAGACAACGCCATGATGCAGTTGGAAAGATCCTGCATCAAGAAATTACTTACCAACACCAGCTTACAGAATACAAGATACCCTACTATAAATACGTACCTGAAAATGTTCTTGAAAGTGATGAATGCCGACTTTATTGCAACAGAACAATTCTCAAAGACCAGACAGCTCCTCCCAACCGACCTGATTTGGTTCCAGTAGACAAGGCGAAAAGACAAGCCTATCTGATCGACATAACCATAACAAAAACGAAAAACCTTCAAGAGCAGTATGCCGAAATGATCACAAAATATGCCATACTGGTTGAAAGTATTGTAATGGGACAGTCGCCCACGTATGACATCGCAAACCATAAATATAAATTGTATTTTTAAACGCATATTGAAATGCGTAGTGTAGGCGCTTGTCGAAGGGCAGCAGGAAAGGAGACATTTTCCCGTTACCTGCGCGCCGCCGATGCGGGCGAGGAGGCAAGCCTTTGTTAACTATACGGGAGAGGGGGCACGCCCGTGACGTCATTGGAATTTCCGGCCGCCGCCGACCAGCGCCGGCGATTTCGGCGAAATTCTGACGTCAAACAAATTCCCTTGAAGATGCTACTTCATAGCGTCAACCGCCACGCCGATACAGCCGCGATTGGCCACCCCGTGTCGCGTGATGCCGCAGGCCAATAGGCGTGAACATCGCGTGGGCGCGATCACGTGACCCTATGAGGCCGCCGAGCCGCGAAGAAAGATAACTGGGGTTCTGCTGATTCGAATTGCGGAGGAGAGCGGACGCCTGGCTGAGGGGAACAGCCGGCGAGGTGGTGTGTGGTGGGCGAGTAGGTGTTCTCCCGGAAGACGCGAGTCTTAGCTTCGGCCACGCACGTGCGAGTACACGCACAGTAGAAAGGCCTCGGGTGTATGTTGGGCTCTGCCGGCCCGAGCTTCGTTAATTACAATCGGCAATAGGAAGTAGGGACCGCCGATATTTACGTGCCATCGACCGCCAGAGGCCAGGGCGCGACGAGGCGGTTACGCCACGCATCGCGAGCGGCCCCCGCCTGTTGCGATCAGCTCCGGAGGTAGGCGAACCCGAGGGCAAGAGTCGCCGTTCCTGGCGCAGAGGCGCGCCTGGACACTTTTCTGTGCCGCGGGTGCCGACCACGCCGCCACCGCCGCAGCCATCGACCTCGGGCGCCGCCTTTCACGGGCTCGGCTACTGAGTGGCCATCGGCTGATCCAGGCTATTCATCGCCGCTGGGTCGGGCAAATGCCCGGGCCATCGCCATGGCTGCGCTAGTCTACCTGGGAAGGATACGAGCGAGTAACCGCTCGTGACCCCCGCCAGTGCCGGCGCGACGAACTCCGTGCCCTGCGCGGGCAGCTGCTGTGACGGGAGATGGGCGAACGACCCGTCGAAACGCCAACCATGTAAAATAGTTGTAAGCTAGTCTGTAAGTCAGTTTTTTGTATCCGGCTCCACCGTGATTTTGCCTAAATATCTCTTGTTAATTAAATTTAAGCTAAATGAGGAAAATCTTTCATTCAAAGTCGCATGCCAATGCCCACGCCCCGCATGTTCCCGTTAGAAATTTCAGCGTTTTCAGTGGGGGTAGCCGGGCAAAGCTTTAACCTGCAGCTGGCGCCGGGAGAAAGGTAAGTCGAGGTCAACCCTGGGAGCAGCTCCACTTGGGGCTGTTACGAAAGTGGGGGTGTTACAGTATCAAGAAACTATTAAGCATATGGACCATGTGAGAATCATCCCCATTGTCATCTCTAGTACTTCAGTAATTCCGAAGACACTGTTTAAAAGTTTAAAAGATCTCTATATTAATGTGAATATTTATAAGACAATGCAGAAGGCTGTGGTCATGTCAACAACTGGAACAGCTCGAAATTTATGGAGGTAGTGTAGATATGAATTCCTAAGAAAAAGACGTTCATAAATATACTTTGGTCATATATAACCTGTGTATTTGCCTTTGTGTAAAAAAAATAAAGAAAATTTATTTATTTCTGGCGAGACTCAGGCTATAAGGCCTCTTCCGCCTAATTACATAAATATTTATATACCGAGAGTGGTGGCTGAATGCATCAATTGATGTCACAGTAGTACCTCTGAGCGAGAGGCTCTAGGATTCGAGTTCCGAAGGAGTAGGATTTTCAACTCTAAATTCATTGTGAAATCGTGTTCATCCTCTACCTAGAGGAGAATTCTAGCAGCCGGCCCCTTAATGGGTATTTTTGCATGGTTTTTCGATTTTGCCGATAATATTTTTTTCTGCCTTCGATAATACTGGTCTGTCCTGTGATGGTATAAACTAGTGGCAACTGATTTGGGAAAGGAGTTTATTGAGGCCACAATCAACATTCCATTTAATTCCATTATTTTAGTGAAATTACCCACAACATTCTTACCTTTTGGCAAATACGTGAAAGAGGTAGAATGCCGTAATTTTGATTACCTCTAGTAATTTTAAAAATGGAACGCCTTCCTTCTCAGGAGGTCATTGGAATATAGGCAGATCTGAGGCCTTTGAGAGATTTCATCAATTACAGAAATATAACAAGGACACAGGTCAAAGGATATGCAGAACAGGCATCCACCCTCACCCCCTGTGACTACGTTTCGTCAATGGACGAAATGTTATGCAGAACTGCGATATTTGTTGAGGTGAGCAACAGATAAAGATACTACTACCATTTATGAATATTTCTCAATATTTTCTCATAATAATGCTCTCTTACAACAATCTGTTCAATTAGGAGTCTACTGAAATGAAACCTTGCACAAGATTTACTTGTCCATCATAAATGAACTGTGAGGTAATGTCATTCCTATTGCCATTAAATATGCTATTCTATTTCACGAAATGTGCACGAACGCTATTCTGAGACGGAAATTCACGATTGACACCGGCTTCACGATAATAGTATAGTGTAATTTCGCCACAAACCACCTGCACAGTGACGCAACCTTTGCACCATCGTAGGGCGGTAGTAAACATGTTCACAAGTACTTCTAGCGTTCTCCGCATTGAAAACTCATCTAACGCGCTGAAGTCTGGGAGTGAATGTGTGGACCTGTAACGTCGTTCTGAAAGTATTTACGAACCTAGTAAATCGGCTGCAAAAGTCTCGGACAATGATAAAGTACAAGTATGAAGAAATATCCCCGTCATCTTAGTTTATTGAGATAGCCGTATTTCGACGGCTTTGACGTCATCATCAGTCTACAATGTAAAGAAGAGAAAATATTAATAAAATATCAATAAACTACAAAATAAGATAGCAAATTACATTATACAATGTGAAATGCAAGGGAATATTAATATTACTAAATATACAACGCAAAGGGGGGTTAATGTACTTAATAGATTCATTTAAATTTTAATTATTGCAGATAAATAGCGGATAAAATTGAGAATATTGAAATGCAACGGAGAGATTAATATACATAATATATAGCTGTTCAAATTCTTTTTCTTCTTATTTCTTCGTAAAGTAACGTCAACTACACATCACAATTCTCACAATTAATGACAATCTCCAGAAGCATGTTTCCATGTACTTGTAATATGGGTATTTTTCTATAAAAAATAAAATAATTATAGTTATGGTTTTTAATATCACAATACTAGAGATTCTGAAATGACGATTTGAGGAAAAGAAAAGGGGTAGGACCTCCTGGTCACAGGCACTACACTGACATTAGTTGATGCACTGAGCCACCTCTCTCGGTATGTAGATATTTATGTATTTAGGCGGAAGAGGAGGTTTTGTCCCGAGCCTTGCTAAAAATAAAGAAATTGTTTATTATTATTATTATTATTATTATTATTATTATTATTAATATCCCTGGCACGATGGAGAGTTTTTGTTACCCCTTGTCATTCAATAATTACAATTTGAGGAGAGATGATGACGACACAGACCTTGGCTTTTATTACCTCCATTTTCACCATCAAATAAAGAGTAGTTAAACAGGAAAATTACTAACTCGTATGCAACATTTACAAGAAAAAATAATGGAAGTTATCTCCGTCAACTTAATATACTTATTGTTTTAATATTTATTGTAATAATAATTTCTTGGAATAAATATATTAAGTTGCCGCAGATGACTTCCATTACTTCATGTAATTACCTTCACTCTTCATGAAATTTCAGTCAACAAAACCACATCAGACTTCTCAGAATTCAAACTTTTCAAGCAAGTGACTGCTATCTGCCGAAAATTCTTTTCATGACAATTTACATTACTAACGGTTGCAAACGAAGCAAATGGTGAAACATCAGTACGTGGTGTTTGTTGCAAGAAATGTACTGAACTCTTGACACACAAGTACGAGAGGAAGACCGTACAAGAGGAAGACTGCGATCTGCCAGGGTGGAAAATGCGAGCGGCAAGTGCTTCCGGAAGCGGCGCACAATGGGGCCAGAAAGGGGAAAAGTACTTTTACCAAAAATTGAGCAAACATGGGCCAATTTTGATTAATGTTTTGAAAACTAGATAATTTCCAAAAGTTATAGTTTTAATTAATAGATTAATTCAGATTCAGTTAACATATGATGTTTTCCGGACTATGAGTCCGGAAACGCCCGAAAGGGCAGTAAAAGACAATAGGAAAAACCGGATTTTAAAAGTTCATTTCATCGTGATACGTGAAGTTTCTACTTGAAATTACTACATTATTATTCAAGGAATACATTTTTTAGAAATACAGATTTCAAATACATATCTCCAGGTATCGTACAGCGCGTACGATTCTGCTAGTCGAGAGAGCAAAATATTTGCATCGAAAAACAGACCTCTTCTTACTGCGCGAGCGAAGAAGTACGCAGCGTTCAAAGTTGCAATGAATAGAGTGGCGTGATTACCCCATCCTTTCCTGATCGGGGGCACGATGGAGACTTTTTGCTACCCCTTTCATGTGAAATTAAACTTCTGCAATATATTTTGATTTTGGACTTTTTGCCAACTTTCCTCTCCTCTGGCCCCACTGTGCGGCGGGGCGGCGGGCGGGCGTTGTTGTCTCGTAACGGGCGGCGCCGGGGCCGCTAACGAGGCGACTGTCGCGAGAAGTCGCGTCGCGGCCGCGGGGACAATGAGCGCGCGCAGAAGGGCGGAGAGGGAGCGTGCGCAATGAGGGCCAGGCTGCTGTGCGTGTGTGCGTGGCTGGCGTGGGGCTGCGCGGTCGCCCTCCACGGCGCGACGCTCAGGCCGGACACTTCGCATCGCCACTTCAAACGCTACCTCATCTTCCCCGAGGGAAGCTCGATAGGGGTGAGCAACTCATTTAATGCTCTCATTCCAAATTCTGAGGAGTACTATATAGTAATTGATAGGCTCTAACCCCCGACCGGTCTCCCGGCATGTGTGGTACTGTAGTGCATGTTGGAGTGAGTAAGTATAGGTGTAAGGGGTGAGGATATGACAAGGAAGAGGAAGGACAGGTCGCACGCGGATCGTTGCCTGTTTGTAAGGGTACTGCTCCGGCATTCGCCTGGTGTTGATCCAAGTGTTGAAAACTACCGATCAGACCAGTCGGCCACCAGAATTCTCCTCTAGACAGTGACTGAGTTCGACCTAGCTAGTGTCGAAAATCCTGCTGTCCGTCGGCACTCGAACCTAGGACCTCCTGATCACAGACATCAGTTTATGCACTGAGCCACCTCTCTCGATATGTAGATATTTATGTATTTACGCGGAAGATAAGGCGTTATGTCCCCAGCCTCGCTAGAAATAAAGAAATTGTTTATTATTATTATTATTATTATTATTATTATTATTATTATTATTATTATTATTATTATTATTTATTTATTTATTCACAGCTTTCTGGTACATGTTTGAGGAGTCATACAGATATTTCTATCAAAGCATGATTTCCGTAGTACATATCTTTTAACAAAAATATATTTATTTTAAGAACTAATTCGAAGGTAAACATTTCTATAAATGTAAAAAACACTATTTATACACTTAGTTTATAAATTAAAAAGTAAATAATTCTTTAACACAAATTTATTTAGGAACCCATAAATCTTCTGACTAAGAACACGTGCTCAGGATCATAACTTTCTGTAGATTGATGATAATGTTCGTCTCGATCCCCAGTTTTTTCAGAGTGTGCTTCAGGACGGTAGGTATCACACCTGTTGCTGAGAGGACAATCGGCACAATCTTCACCTCCAATACATGCCACTGCTCCTTTATAACTTGTGTAAGTTCCCTGTACTTTTAAGTTTTCTTTTTGTGTGTTGTGTCGAGGTTGCTGGTATCTACAACTGCTATGTCTATCAGCCATACTTTTCTTTTAGATTTATCCCAAAGTATTACATCTGGCCTGTTATGATGAACTGTTCTGTCGGTCAATACGCTTGGATCCCAGTACAATTTATAGATGTTATTCTCGATGACATTTTGTAGATGGTACTTGTAGTAGGGTGTATCAAATTCACTAGCAGTTCCACAGTATCTATATATTCTAGGATACACTCATATTCAGGATTGTACGCTGCGTGTTTGCGATGCATAATTTTTTATGCTTTTCTCTTCATCTTTTTGTCTTTATTTCCCCTCAGATAGGCTTCCAGAACCGCTATACCTGATCTGAGCTGCTTTATTCTCCTCTCCAGCCTTATCTTCCATGGTGGTTCATGCAGTTGTCGGTGCGCTTGTTCACGACTTTCAATAATTTTCCCACCATTTGCCTTTACAATTGCCATTGCCATGCAATAAATGGTTGAATCAATTTGGCCGTGTGTTATATTCTTTACTTGTTCCATTTCAGTGGGGAGTATATTTTCATTTGCCAATTTTATCAATTGTGCCAATTTCTTGGAACTGTGTTGTCTTGGTATTCTTGGTCTTGTTTGATATGCAAATCCCCAGTATTCTGATTTTGTTGTCTGATATAGATGGCGGAGTTGTTCAAGCAGTGGAATTTATTATTATTATTATTATTATTATTATTATTATTATTATTATTATTATCATCTCTGGCACATGGATCAGTGGTGATTTATTTTTCTTTTCCACTGTGCATTAAGCTTTTTAAAGTGATAAGTGGATAACGATGATGAGGATAGACGACTTACTATGAAAGAGGTTCAAATATCATACTTCGTGATAAGAGAAACCACGCACGCCTCAACCACAATGTGAACACTCTCAAGCCGTGCGTGGAACTTAGTCCCGTAGAGAATTCTTGCGGCCAGCTGCTTTGATCGGTAGTTTTCCATGGTTTCTCCAATCAATATCAGACGGAAGCCGGAGCAGTATTGTAACAAACAAGCCATGGACCGAGCTCGAACTTTCCTTCCCCTTTCTTGCCATATCCTCGCTCCTTACTTACACATACTTACACTTATATACATTACATCCTCAAGCATTTTGAGAGGTAGGCCGGAAGCTTAGAGCTTGTTCCGGCTTGGTCAGTTCCCCACTCGTGAGAGATACTTGGATGAGCAAAACCCCGCAAGCCGAAGCGTAGGTTGGCGCCGGATTTCGGGGAACGAGGGTCGATAACCGTCACCCTCCGGGATAGAAGCTTGCAGTAAACTTACGGTGCTAATGCCCTTAACAGTTGGCGCGTCCGGAAACATAAATAAATCAATAAAACCAAATTGTATTGTATAAAACATTTCATTTGCCAGTGTTCATTGAGGTTAGATATTTTATCCAACCATGTTTTACTTAGTATTTGATGTTTCCGGGCTAATAGGCCATGATCCAAAGGATACTGCTCCGGACGTTTTGCCTGCAACTGCGGCAGGCATCTTCAGTCCGGAAACATCAAATAATATGGAAACCGGCCGTGAAAGACTACATTGTTTTACGTAATTTATAAACTTGCTTTAATTTCTTGGAAAAGAGTAAAAACACAAAATAAATAATTTTAATAGGCATCTAATACTTAAAATGTGTTACTGTATATGTAAATCAATATACGTCAGATAAATACAACGCTATACTGCTTCTTTGAATTATCGCAAGGGTATTTCAGAAATAATCAAATTTTTATCACATTTAACATGTTTGGCTGCTTCTAATTGACAAAACGGAAAGACAATATGTACTACTGATTTATTTACGCGCCAGTTAATACAATTCAAACATCTTTCGGAACACATTGTGGGATTTTGCTGCAAATTCTGAAACTGCAGTAAAACGTAAACGTTCCTATTCAAAATTTCAAAGTTATCTCGGTTTCTCAATTTTCTTGTACGTTCAAATTTCAACCAAAACACAGCCTAATCAGTCGCTAACTGCTTCTAACGGAGCTGAGATCACTTTTAACTTCAAAGAAAGTTTAGCGAGCGTTAAAGATAGATGAAAAGCAACATTTCAACATTTTTTACAGTTAAAAACTGTGCGTGACATGCGAGGGAGAAGTGAATTCTGTGCACGTTTTCATAATTCTGTGATCCCTACCCTAAGCTCATAAACTACTTGAATTTTGAAGACAGAAGAAAAGAAGGTTTTTTTCAAGGTGTTGTCTGCACCTAGTGTCTTGTTAAAGAATTAACAATCGATGGTTCAATCAGCTTTAAAGGTAGATGTACAGCACCTTTCAATGTAAATCATGGTTAAACAATTTACTTTATTATAACCCAATTAAATTAGTTTGCTACAAGTGCATGATACAGCGTACTTTAACATGTTATTTGTAACAATATCTTGAGATATAAAATTGTAACTTTTATCCTTTTAATTATATTCGTCGGCCATCACTTGAAAATATCGTTAGAAAAGAAGCAGAGGGGATTTAAATGTGCATTTTGTGACGATTTAATGGCATTAGATCCGTATTATACTATACACACCGACATTGCGATACTGTCGTATTCACCTTTTACTTTATTGAAATAATAATATTGCCAGAAATATTTTCTGAAAACAAACTTATGCGCTATTAAAATGCTCGATTGTCAATACTCTATATCGGAGATATACACTTATGTACGTAAATCTCAAGGCTGTTTCGTTTACAGTTGGTGGCCAAATTATTAAGGACAGTACTCAGATTTTTATTTTGTAGTTTAACTGCATTTTTTTCAAACAAATTACTGGTTTTTGGTCTCTTAGGTATTTTTATTTTAAGGGTGTATTATTAAAATTATAAAAACAATAAGATATTTAGGTAAAACTATTTTTAGATAAAATTAATACTAGTATTTAGTGACACCACCCTTTTGATGCAATTATAACTTCAATGCGTCTCGGTTGTGAGATTATTCTTTATTGAGAATTTCTGTTAACTGGTTTTTGCTGGCGATCCCTTGCTTGGCGATCGGCCGTTTGGTGAGTTCCCACGTGCCTCTATATGGTTCATGTTTGTTGAGTTCCCCGGCTAGGGCAAAACGGTATTCTTTTTGTGCCAGGAATGCAGTATTTCTTCTGGATTTGTAGCACAATGCTGAATCGTGCATAAACATGTATTTTTAATCACCCAAGTGTAATCACCAGGCTTAATGACCAGGCTTAATAATTAGGCTTAACTACCAGGCTTAATCACCATTCTTCGAGCTTCGATCTGTGTCAGTAACAGAGATTCTAGTACTCGCTTTTATTGGCCTCGAGGCCCCTTCTCCGATGTACAGGCGCCCCATATACCCTTCACTGAGATCATAGGCCTCACCATGACATTATACGTGTGTGTAACCCTCTCCTCTAGGGAGTCTGGATGCTATTGGTCCCCCGGGTGTCGTCGAACAAATGAACTTTGATCGACCAAAATCTGAAACGTTGATTCGCCAGAGAAGTATACCTTAAAGTGTTACAAAAATCATTATTGAAGAAATGTACAAGTGTTTTAAGTAAATAAAAAGGTTTCTTACTCGACTCCCGTCAGCAATATGCATATTTCAGTGTTGTTTGGCCAATTGAGGTTGCTTCCTCTTCAAGGCCTGGATGAGGCTTGGTTTTTTGATAAGGCGACGACCGATCAGGTTCTCTTGGACCAACCGTCTCCGGACTATTCTTTTGGGAACAGTTACTTCCTCGGCATACATCATCAGTCAGAAGGTCAACACTTTCTTTACGACTTTGGAGGCCAAAATCCTTAATTATACGATTCGTACGAAGTACAGTGATCTTTTTCCTGTCACATTTACGCAAACGGCTTGCTTCCAGGTTTTTTTCTGATCAATTTTTATTTTTATTCTGTTAACAACAGTTCCCTAAACAACAGTTCCTGCCAAAGTTGCTATATCTCTCTGTCAATGTGTAGAGTGAAGTAATAGTGCTTGTATTTCTCCAATTTTCCTTGAAGGTGGGTCTGAAATCTTACTCTACCAAAAATTAAAGTTTTGAGGTGAGTCGTTACATTGTAAACTGAAATGAAATACACTCTTAAAATTTAGTAATAGTAATGCAGTAAGGAACAATACTTCCGTTTCGATTATTTTTGAAAGGAAAAACTTGCACAACATAATTAAAAATAATTTGTATATCTTCATTGCAGCAGCGGTTCACTGAATGAAAGAAACATCACTTAATTCTTAAACAATGCAGGCATCCAGTGTTGCCGCTTATTATAAACAATAGTAATTATAACTGTAATACTAAAAATCCTATCGAAACCACATCCTTTTCTCAAAACACGATTTAAACTAGAAATTACACCAATATGAGTATTGTGCCTAATAATTTGGCCACCTACTGTACGTGAATTTTGAATAATGCTCTTGCTGGTACGGGATTACGGCTAGTAAGTTATTTATTATATTGGGAATGACTGCAAATTATTACTAACAATGAAAACATACCATCTTCGAATTTAAGTCCTACGTCGACGATGTGACTTGCTATTTATTTATTTGACGTATGTTTCTGCTCAATTTCTGCTGTTAACATTACACATTAAACACAACACATGACAATGAATAATAAACCTTTGAATTTATTAATATTAACATTACAATATACATAATACACATTCATACCTAATACACACAATACGCATACGAAAATAATGATAATAATTTCTTACTTTAACGAACTCAGATATCTGTTTGATGCTTTTTTCGTGCAAATGTATGGCCATTATTGATAGTTCCCAGTCTCGTCAACTGGTAAGATCATTATTTCCGTAAGTGTAGTACAGTAGAATAATTATCGCGGGAGGTGGTGGTGATCTTTACCCGTTGGGTGGCGCACTTCGAGACCACAGACCACAGACCAAGGAATTTTTATGAAGGCCAAATTTCTGATAGGGCTTAAATTCAGAGAATGGAAATGTTGAAGAATATATTTAAAACTATGAACTTTCAGAACAAATACTGAAAAGTATTCAAATTTATTCTTACTTTCACATCATTGTATCTCATTTATCATTAAAAATGGCAAATAAATAAATAAATGCGAGAACAAATTGTTGCAAAAAATAAACACTAAGTTTTTCGTATTTCTTACAGGTAACAGTTGTGTGGGCTGAAAGTTATGAATTAAACACACCAGATGTTTGGTTCTTAACGGGAGACATAACAACGGTCTACGAGTTACCAGACCATTATATTAGAAAGAAACTATACGTAAATAATGAGCCTACAACGTCTGCACCAGCTGTTCACGATCACCATCATCATACAGACTTTGTTCTCAAGTCGCATGAAAATCCCGACTTTCATTATCCACTAAAACACCACGAATTTCAAAATGACGTTTATATTGGAAATAACAAAGAACAAAATTTTGATTACGGATGTTCCAAGTCTGGACATAAAACTCCGCATTTTGCAGAGTACTTCGAAGCATATTCTAAGAAAAGAAAACAATGGGAAAGACATCGATTCCAAAGACATTTATTGGAGCGGAAAAACTGGCATAACGAATTGCAGGTTTTACTGAAAGAGTAAGTAAATTTATTTATTTGTGTAATTGAACATATTCTATTAAAAAGACATTTTGGAATGTCTTGCAATAATTTTAAATTTGACATATTTTTGCATAATTGTTCACACTTGTCATAGCAATGATAGATTGCTCTAATGAAAATAACAGGGTAATAAACGAGTAAATATTGTCAATATTAAAGCATAAAAAAGCATTAATTAGAGACAGTATTACGTCGGAAACATGGTCAGTTTTCTTGTTTTTAAATGCTTCGGCAAAATAAATATGTTTATACAACTTCCACCTTTATTTGTGAATTCTCATATTTTAAGAATATTTTATATGTTTTAATGTTGCGCAGATCTGACCATTTGGTGTACTCTTGCTTTATGTATACTATACAGACTGCGCTGAACAAATCTTGTTCTTGATTTATGGCAATTTCTCGAAGCTCCAAAGTTCACAAATAATGCATTGCACGTAAACGTACGTACGTATAACCACCTCCAGTAATATACATCTTCAAACGATATGATAAATTAGACAAGAAAATAATCATTACTGAGAGAATAACAAACATTTACTAGTGTGATGAAAACAGAACGACGAGACAAACCATATCGGCTCTCAATTGCCCGTTAAGTAACGCTTAGTGACAGAAATTTCAAAGCCGACAAACAATGCGCAAGAACTTCTGTCTCAACAGCCAAGAGAATAAAATTTTCACGCAGATGTCGACGGTACCAGGAGGAGTGCTTTTCGCATTCTATTTCCCAGATTTCTGTCTAAAATTGTGCAGTAAGGAAACATCTCTGTCGCCCCTGTCATACGTCAAAAATGCTTCCATTGGCCCTCTCGTGTTCACGTCTATTTTTGGGCACTCTCACCTAATACGTATGCTAGGAATTTTGGAACACCAATTTTTCTTCACGCGACCGCTTCTTACGATTGTTTTCCGTGCTTAAATGTTATTTAATTTCATGTAATACAACTGGGATATCATACTTTTTTGTTCAGAAACTATTCTGATGCTCACTATAAGGTAATATGTTTTTTGGGGTACGGTGTTGGGGATTTTGGGATACGCTGTTGGGCAGAATTGCAAGCATCTGCATATTTATTTCTACTTTATTCATCAATTAGAGTCAACATATCATGAAAACGGAGACGTTTCGTATTTGTTTCTATCCTACTTAAATTTGAAGTTAAAATCGTCGCCATCTTTTAGCGGAAAAAGACTTGAAAAAAAAACAACAACAATTTGTTACCTTTATTTCTTGGGAAATATTAAGAACGAAATATTTTTTCTGCTTCCTGACTGTATAGTCATATACATAATGACAATAAAATTTTCGGTACATTCAAAATTTCAACATAATTACTTTAAAAAGTTATTGCTCTAATATTATTTTCTACTGCAACTTAAATTATAATTCGATTCTGAATTGTTTATTTTCTATGGATCTCTAACTATAAGTATAAGCTGTCTTAAGCCCAACATTTAATTAGTATTAATCACAATCTCTATTTGTCACTTTAAAAAAGAAGATGAATCACGAATATTCTTAGCTCCTGAGAATTTTTCATAGACAAGGATTTGACGCAGCCGCATGTCTAACCCGAGCTCGCTGCGAGTCCAGACGACCAAATGCTTCCCAATTGTCGTTCGAGCACTTGGTGTTGAAGCTCTTTTTCACGTGAGTAATTTTCCATTTCAGATTATCTTTATTAACTGAAGGTTAACTGATGTCAACTGACACTCTTAGCTTATGGTTATGTTGTTCTTGAGTTTCTCATTAAGATTTATTTACTCAACGTATTCATTCATATATTTATTGTTCCATTTCTGATAACATCGTTGTTCGCGTCCTCATTCTAGGCACAAGCAACAGATTTTCAGCTATTTCCAAACTGTATGTTAAAAAATGTAAAATTGGTAACAAAATGTAACAACAAAACAGCTGTAATGAAACACCCTGAAATAAAAAACTTGCCTAATAAGGAGAATAAATTGAACTACAGGCGCTAAAGCAGCACATACGTTCATGTATTATTATTTAATATTGCAATTAATGACCAACTGACCATCATCCATTGCTTAAAAATGTTCAATTTCAAACGCAGCTTACGGTGCATATGTCCAATTATTTCGATAGTTAGGATCAGTCGTCACTTCTTCCTTCTACAAAATAAATAAATATGAATAAATGTCAACTGTTTCGGGATTTGCTGCACATTATACAGCAAAACAAGTATATTTATACACAAGCTTGCTTTATTACATCGAAGTGAGCTTCCAATTTTTGAATACCATAACACACCCAAAAAAAAAGTTATCAGATCCAAAGATTTGACACATGTTTCTCTGTGTATTTCAACTTGCTAAATCCCAATCTGAAGCACCATCATCCTCCAGTATTTTAAAAATCGCAAAAAACTATGAGGAAATTGTATTTTTTATATTTTTGGAGATTGTTGTCAGACCCCAAGAACTGGCGCATGTTTCTCTATGTACGTCAACACTCTAAATCCGAATCTGAAGCCAAGTTCCGACACCACCCTTCGGTTTTTTTAATCGCGAAAAATCATCGTAAATTTGTATTTTTTGTTTTCGGGAGTTGTTGTCAGACCCAAAGACTTGAAATATGTTTTTCTATGTACTTCGACGCTCTAAATCCGATTCTGAAGCCAGAATTCGCCACCACCGTCCGAAAAACCACCCTAAAATTGTATATTGTAAGTTTGAGGGTGGTTCTTTACGATTTAAAAAAACGTTGGGTGGTGACGCAAATCTGGCTACAGATTCGGATTCAGCGCGATGAAGTACGTAGAGAAACATGTGTCAAGTCTTTGGGTCTGACAACAAACAACAACCTCCCGAAAACAATAAGTACAATGTCACAAAAGATTTTGGTAATTAAAAAAAATTGTATATATATATATATACAATATATATATATATATATATATATATATATATATATATATATATATATATATATACGCCATATACGCCTCCACTAAACTAATTGGCAGCTAAGTGATGACGTAAACTGCTCGTAAACGAGCTTGATTTTATCTCAGAGAGGCAGGATCTTTGGGTGTGAGATAGAAGACCCAAGACATAGAAATCAAACAACTTGGTGCGAATATTCTATTCCAAATTAATACAAACACACACACACACAATAAATAAATATGGCACAAACAAATACTCAATTTTCTATGTTCGTTCTTCGAACCT
The DNA here is from genome assembly GCA_011170035.1 of Teleogryllus occipitalis. NCBI lineage: Eukaryota > Metazoa > Arthropoda > Insecta > Orthoptera > Gryllidae > Teleogryllus > Teleogryllus occipitalis. Next base: position 49,499 of record BLKR01000532.1, on the reverse strand, counting down.
CGGTCCAAGCTTACAAATCAAATTACCTATTACTTCTTAAACCATTCCAAACTTCTTTTAAATTAATCTGTTTAAACTGATTTTAATTTTGTGGAATAATCACCGTGCACGGTTCGTACTTGTGAAAATTAAATCATGCAAACGTTTTCTCTTATTAAAATTGTGACATTGTAACACTCATTCTCCAAATTCTTAATTCAATTATACACTCTGATTTTCAACAAATTACCTGTTTACATTAATTTACTCTCCTTCTGGAATAAATGGTTTAACAATGTACAATGAAATATCCAAGAAATTATTTACAATGTAATTAGATTTGAAATTATTGTGCTGTGAAATTTACAAGGCTTTTCACATTAATCGTGAATGTTCGGCTTGCCCCCGCCCCGTTCTACCACACGAGATACATCACGATCACAATGCATTTGCCGTCACTACCAGATATAGTTTTATGCAGATTTCTTTGCCGCAATCACTGCTGAGATCAATTTCAAGCGGCCACACGCCTGGCGTTGGGAAACGCGCTTCAAAAATTCTCTTGTAATAGAGTTCCTTTACGTTTGCTGGTCGCGCTCGTCCCGGCCTTCATCGAGCACCGGCGCCCGCTCGCTCGCTCGCTCGCTCGCCGCCGTGCGCGAGGTCGGTGCCGCCGCCGCCGTTCTCGGGTGCACCGCCAGACATCGCTTCCCCACGCCAACTCGCCCCTTCGACCAAATTCTCTGCGGAACTCCAATCTCTAACTCCTTCTCATGTTCGTCCACCTCTGTTCTCAGGAAACACTCGCACGCCACTTATAAAGTTCTTGAAAAATTTGGCTTTCCGCTTTATCGGATGCTATACAGCAAGGACGTTTGCGAAACTCGTTTCCATGTGAACACGAATTTTATTTATTTTCAGTCTTTCCCTGAACAAAATTTTACCTTAGCTGAAGAAGTATGATTATAGGTAAAAAGTTATATTTTATTGCTAGTTTTCTATTGGGTCCGTTTTACACCACAAAACTGAAGTCACATAATAAAGCTATTTCAGACACGGAAAGAATGCACCAGTCTGTAGCGACATGCGGGTGATGAAATAGAGAAAGTGATGTGACCAATTTTTGCTTACATTGCGGATGTCTCCATAGAAACGTCTACAAATTCATGACATGTACCGAACAAATCATAGTGGCAATGATTCTACGAACGTTTTAAACTTTCGCACAACTCTTCTGTGGTTTTGAAAACATGAACAAAAAATCTCAAGAAAAGTTCTACATTACTAACCTGGGAATGACATCGTTTTGAAAAGTCTAATCACTGGTCAGAGCAAGAAAGAAAGAGAGAAAGAAAGGAGCGTGCTCTTGAAGGTCGCGGCGGGAAATAATTGATTTGCAGAAAATGCAATATGTTCGATATCTTTTTTTTCTTTTTAGGTCGCTTTTTAACAACTGGGTCATACAGCGACCATTCTGATTGTTTTAACTGAAGGGAGACCTGTGGGATGAACACGTACGGACAACACGAATTCACACAAATATCCGTGACCAAAGCAGAATTCGAATCTGCGACTCTTCGACCCGAGGCAGCAACAGCCCTTCAGCCTTAGCGACCTCGGCTATCCAGGCCGGTTAAGATTCCTTTTCTTGAATGTTTTCATGCATTTCCAATGCCCCTGACAGAAGAAATGGGATTAATAATTTTCTTTTTTCTTAGTCCTTGGCACCACACTGTTATCTGTAGACTATAATCTCGTCTGTCCCCGAGCTGTTGAAAGCTGCCAAAGTTTCCTATCTTCGGCGCCCGCAACACACCGTGTTCATTCAAGACCAGGATACGCCCATCCATGCGTTCCACTGGTCACAGTGGCGCAACGCAAGTGTCCCAACACTAGCGTCTGCTCGATAGGATTGGGGATTTCTCGAATACTATCAGCGATAACATGGATATTGGAATTAAGAGACGATACAATAACATCATTAACACTATTACTAACACAAATTTGGAAAATAGTTCAAAAAATAAGTTTTATGCACTAATGAATATATCTAAGCTTTTCTGAAAAAATATTATAATCAGTAATAAAAAGCATTTTATTACTTCAAATAACATTCTAGAAACTTTTCTGAATTGATTTGTGTTTTATTCTGTACAAATTATGATATTCACTGTAACCTTTCCTTTCAGAATGCCTCAAACTCAAGGATGGAACGATGAAACACCCAAGATGTGCGAAGTAGCGAAGGCATCCTGCGCTATTTCTTTCCTGAATTGAAGGTTAAATATTATTTAAAATAAAAATTTCGTTGTCAAGTTTAAGAATTACATTGAATTAAAATAATTGTAACCGATATTATTAAATGAAACTACTTCCACAATAAAACTGGCTTATGTTTGAAAAGAGAACCTTTAATTCCAGAATCCTTTCATATAAAACGCGCTATATCTTAAGCTAAAGATGCAGTAAAGAAAAAGCAATTTGAACTAATTGTTGCCACAAAACGGCACAGACTTTTTCGTCCTAGTTACTTTCCATATTTATTCCCTCTTGGTTAGGTATTCGGTTTAACCCTACCCACTCTGACAGCTCTTTCCTACCGGCGCCTGAAAATAAATTTTTCACATTTTCCCTAGTTCTTCGGTCCCCTAACATACAGGGTGAGTCACGTAACTCTAGCACCTCCTGTAACTTTTGAACGGTCCAAGTAATTGCAATGCGGTTTTCACTTAAGTAGATGAGGGAATGACACTAATTGACACGTGTATTTATTTATATTTTACCACCCATGTTTTACGAGATATTTGAGGTAACTTTGTTTTTTCAAATAGAATTATACATTTTTTTCAGTATATCATGACGAGCGTAAAAAGACGTATTCAATGATATACATATTGTCATATGTTCGATAAGCATTTTTTTGAGTAATTTTTAATTTTTTGCGTCTCCTATTTAACGGATATTTTGAACGTAACAGTTCGACACAAAAGGTCACACAGCGTTCCACCAGCAAACGCGCGCTCAGAGAAGGGAAAGGATCTTAGTATTTGAAGATACCAAACATATTCTAAATATTCAAAAAACGTTGCAGTTTTTTCCTGAACTCTGCTTGCCATCTTTCAGCATTTTCATTTTTTTTTGTATTAAAGATTTAAAATATGGATTTGCCAGAAGTAGTATGTATTGCAATAAGATTTTTATTTAAACTTCATTTAAAGGGGTGTCATTCCAAAGATATTAATGGCATCTTGGAAACTAAACACTATAATAATAAATTAAGATTGTACAAAAAAATGCACATTTTCAGCAAATAGTTTTTTGTTAGTGCGAATATATTAACACCTTATGAAATGAAAAAATGCAGGAAGATAATGATAATAACTATCCCTATGTTTCTATCGCTAAGTAATTATTATATGCTTATTAACATTAAAATTATTTGCTCGCAATGTGCAATATTCTTTGTATAGACTTAATTATGTATCCTTATTGTGTTTGTTTCAAGATCCCATTAATATCCTGCGATGTAAAACCCCTTTAATGGAGTTGAAGTAATAAACAATTGTAATGCAATACATACTTATGAAAAACCTTTATTTTCAATCCTTCAATTCCTTGAATCAACGAAAGACAAAAAATCTGAAAACGTGGAAGGCTGAAAAGCAGAGTTGAGGAAAAAACTGCAACAGTTTTGTGAATATTTAGAATATGTTCGGTATTGGGAAATACTAAAATCAGCATCTCTTTCCCAAGCATGCGTTTGCTGGTGGAGCGCTGCATGGCCTTTCGTGGAGGGATGTTACGTGCCAAATATCCGTTAAACATGAGACCCAAAAAACTCAAAATTACTCAAGAAAATGCTTATCTAACATATGACAATATGTATATCATTGTATTCCTCTTTTTAAGCTCGTCATGATATATTGAAAAATATGTATTGTTTCATTTGAAAAAACAAAGTTACCTAAAGTATTTCGTAAAATACAAGTTATAAATACATACACTTTCCAATATAGTATCATTCCCTCATGCACTTGCGTGAAAACTGCATTGCAATAACTTGAACCGTTCAAAAGTTATAGGAGGTGCTAGAATTATATATATATATATATATATATATATATATATATATATATATATATATATATATATATATAATATATATATATATATATATATATATATATATATATATATTGTGACGGACCGGCGATTCGGTCCTGCTCTACAGTAAATTTGTATAAGGGGACAGATATTCTTTCTTGCGAATGGACTCTGGGTGCATGCACAAACATTGAAAAAGTTACTTTTTAATGTAAAAACACAGAATGCTTTATTACCAGAAAAGATAATAGATATTACACAAACATCGTTTCATTAAATGTTTAGAATGTTTTGTTAATAATAGTTTAGCATTAATGAACTTCTCAAGACACTGACAAAATGAACAATGTTCCTATTAAATACGTAACTATTGCTAATGAACACTTTTTTCTGTCTTAACTTTACATTTCATACTGTAAATGGAAGTTCCCTTTGCATGCACTGATACATAATCACCTCGTTATTTCAATACTTATTCATTCTATTTACAGACAATACGTGCCCTTCCAAAAAACCCTTTCTGTTCTTCACATCAAATTATATTATTTATCATTACATGGCAGATCCCCGCATCTAATACCCCCTCACACAATCGTGTACTCTCTTTCCCAACTCACTTAATTATTTTGCCGCCTAATAAAAGTCCCTTCTAGTAACAGTCTCACTGATTTTGCTGCGTATGAAATTCCTTCGAGCTCACCAACTCCGAATACGCCAGCGCGATGTGATGAGTCGGGGCCGTTTCGCCCGCCACGTGGCCATGGCGCTTGCCCCCGCCGTTCTATCCGGCCGCCGCCGGTGCAAATCCCACGCCGCAGTCGTGCTTCGCCGGGCACGGCGATGTCTGCTCGCCTCCAGATCACCAACCGTCATGATTTCCAACTCTTCTAAATTCGTTTATTAAACCCACCGGCGCGGTCTCACTATGTTAGTTTCACTCATTCTGCCTTTACAACACACGTGTCCATGCACTCACCTCTTTCCTCGCCCCACGCCACTATCGTCCGTTTAATCTTGACTGTTCATCACTTCACTCGGTATCAATTAATAGTCCGCACTGTCTCGCATCGTCCTACGTCTCGCTGTCTGCTTGATGTTATCGGATTCCTCTCCACTGATGTTCATCGCCGTCATCGCTAGGTTTCCGCACTACCGCCCGTTACTCTTCCTCTCCGACTCATTGCAATCTCCGACTGCATTGCTTTGAACCACGGGACGCGGCTAGTTGATAAAGTAAACTGTTTGGGGATTGGCCGAGAAAGCAATAACAGTTTGGGGCGCGGCTAGTTGAATTTATAAGTAATTGAGGGATTGGCTAGGCATGGAATTTTTTCTAACAAGAAACAGTAGAACGATGGACCGAGTTTTGAAGGGCTGAAAGAGGGGAATATGGAAGCATTCAGACTTATGCCGTGGTGCTGTGCGGATCGTGTGTAGACAATTGATGTTGGGAGTTTGGGAATTGTGAACATTTACTTTGGAGCGTACGATTGTCGGACTTAGAATATTGATGTAATGTGTGGAAATTGGAACTTGGAAATATTTTGAGTGCAGCAGCTAGAATTGTGAACTTAGGTGAATTTGTCGGCAACAGGACTGGGAGTATTTGATGCAGATAATAGTTAGCTGAACTTAAACATTTTAAGTATACGCGTAGAAAGAACTGGGAACTTTTAAAAGGAAAATTAATTAAGTCTTATCAACTTATGAGGCGGTGAGGATCAGTGACTTGAATACCCTTGTGCCAGAACGGAAGAAAAGAAGATTGTATTTGGACCTGGAGCCATCGACACCGGGGAAGATTGAAAATGGCCCTACGCGGCGACATCGGTCAACAACGCGCGAAGACGGGTACTGCAATATAAGGTTTGAGACCGGTCATGACCGAAAGTTTCGTACTGTTACCAATGAAAATTGAATAAACGTGCAAGTTTCTGTGAATAGAAAAGATTATTTTCATTTAGCCAATTCCAGCAAATGAGTAGCTAGAAATGTATATTTGCTGTAGTAGATGCAGCCTGGGAGTTGCCGTGCTGCGAGTGCGACTACATACGGGGATCAGAACGGGTTTCAGGGGATTGTTTGCCTTTAGGGCAATGATAGATAATATGCAAGTAGAATAAATAAATTTAATTGCATAATAATTATTAATACAATTGATTTAGGTTTATAATAAGCCGGAGGACCATTGAAAGTTTATGAAGTTAATGATTGATCTTCTTTCTTGAAGTACACTTGGCAGCTTACTTACAGTTTGTTGCAAGGAAGGCAGCAACCCAAATCACTCGGCTGAGTGTGTCGCTGTCCGGGCTGAGGTAGGCTCGAGGCAGTTCGGTGGTGCGAACTGGCATGGGCGCGGACTCAGATGACCGGAGCTGGTGGTGGAGTTTGTCGTGAATTCGGCCAAGTGGCGGCTGCGGCTCGCGAGTGGCACGAATTTGAGGCAGGTTGATATGGCCGTACTAATCGCCTTGATAGGCGAAGCAGGAACATCCGACCATGATGGGTTTTGCTAGTCAGTTAGTTTAATACGTTCGGAGCAATGTAGTTAGAGAAGTTCTGTTTAGTCTGTTCTTCCTGTTGTCTGTCGTTGTTCTGTTTGTTCTGGTTGTCTCGTTCTGTTTGTTCTGGTTGTCCTCCCGTTGTCTGTTTTGGTTGTCTCTCGTCTTGTTTGTTCTCAGTTGTCTTTGTGAGCGAAGTCGCAGTATTTATTATATTGCGGATGTGATTGAGGCCTTGGAGGGGAGAGTCACGTGGCTGTGACTTGGGCCTATGGCAAGGCGGGAAAGTTTGAAGTGCCCGCGATCGGCTCCCTATTCGTGATGTGTCTTCGGGTCACGTGACATTGGCGGCGATCGAAAGCAAAGGCGGTGGCACGTGGGATGCCCGCGATGGCGGCCCGTTTGTATTTGAGATTTCAACGGAATTGAGGCATCTGGCATGCAGGTGGCCGGGGAGCGGGGCGGCGCGCCGGCAGTGCACCTTTGTCGGCGAGATACATTGACGGGTTTATTTTGCGAGGGAGGCCCGAAGCGATTCCCATATATGTTTGTACACATTCTGGTCATTTGTCAGGTAGCGAGCAATGGGATGAGGTCCCCGCGCGCCGGGGTGGCCCAGCGCTTGGCTAATGAGGGCTTAAACCCCAGCTGGCGACGCCGAGAAGCGGTCATTTTTCTGGGCGGGCGTGGGCCCGTGCGAACGGCGGTTTGCGCGAAAGACACTGTAAATGATTTTATTGCCCTTTTGTAGTAGTTTCCGAAGTGTAGAAGCGTGCCGGCATGCATAGAGAGCGACTTGTGAGAGGTTGGTGAAAGTTCGCGCTTAATAGTGGGTGGTCGCGCGGGAAGAAATCTATTAGGGGCTGCGCCTTGGTGGCGAGATTGAAAATTTGATTGCGAGATTGAACATTTGCTTTTCAGATTCCTTGGCCATTCTGTACAGATGGCAGATCGAATAATCGACTATTAGCAGTCAATAACGATTATTTCTTATAAGTCCCATCAACCCAGTTAGCCGGATATTTATTTAATGGAAATCGCAGTTAAAGAGTAATTTTAATAATTGAATTAACGTAATCTTTTCCTGGCACCCATATTCTTTTATAAATTTGGAACGGGTTACGTTGAATTAATATTAGAAGAGTAGAGGAAATATTAAATTTAAAAAAAATCAAATCAAATATATATATATATATATATATATATATATATATATATATATAGAGAGAGAGAGAGAGAGAGAGAGAGAGAGAAACAAACTGTCTGTTATGCCGCCATATTTACAAATGTCTGTCCTTACAATTCACCATGAAGATACTCTCGTGTAAACATGATTTACTCCAGAGTAAACTCTTACTCTTCGTTTGGTGAAACCGGCCCTAAAGGACGTCATTGATCGACAAAAGCCACGCACATTGGATGAACTTCGAGAATCCATCGTACATTCATGTGCAAATATCGAACTGAACACGTTGCAGTCAGTAGTTCGTGCTGCAGTTCGGCGGCATCGTTTGTGTGTGGATGTTAATGGTGACCATTTCGAACACCTACAGTGATATTTTTAAGTTGAACTTTAAGCTACGCTTTCACCAAAAATGAGACAACTCCGCCAATTAGTTTGCAAGTTATGGACTTTCAAAGAGTGAAACGGACGTAGCCCATTTCCCTCATATGTCAACCGAGAGATGGTTACACCCTATGTGTAGCCATCATGACATTTGAAGACCGCGCGCGGATGACGTCAGGGGATGACGCGCAGCGACGGTTGTTTTCAAACCTGTGACCAGTATGATGTTAGCCAATTAGGCAAAGGCCGATTTCTTTCAAAGGTCGAGGAAGTAAGACAGACTCTTTCAAAAGTCGTTGAAGTAAGAAGATTTATTTTCTCTAGATGGGTATGCGAGAAGAATTTTCTATTAGGAAAGTCTAGACAGACAGTGCTACAGAATTCGTAAGTGGCGAGGAATGTTTGCATTTCGTGAAGATAACTAGTCGTCCCGAGAGCTGTGCAGTCAAATGTTGTTTGTGCGCTACTAGTTGAACTGTAATTGTCGCACGAAGGCCGACCCTAACAGTGAATATTACAGTCGTACAATAGTACAGTTACAATATTACGTAATATAATATTTCAGTAGTATCGAGCCGGAGCAGAGAGAAAACTCGTTGTCGAAAGATGCTCAGTTTGTTTATAATTGCGGAAACGTGTGCTGCACACTAAAAAAACGGTCAGATCGCCAGTACAAACTGCATGCCGCCAAGAAAAGCCGTCTGTGAATACATTCAAGAAAGGAGAAGTCGATCAACGTTATAATTTGTCACGGACAATCCGAACGTGAGTGGAACTCGACACTGTGCGCATCCGAGGTGGTATGAGAATTGGGGCACCGTGAGGAGGAGAGCTGCGTCAGGGGAACGCCGTGAGCCGTATGAGCCCACCGTCGGCGCTATCGCTTCAGTACGAGCTGGACGGATTGCTGCCTTTCGACCCGGAGCGAACCTGCGAGGCCATCGACCACGACCACGACCCCGACTCCGAACCCGCGAGCACGCCGCCTGAAATAATAGCGGAATCCCGAGATGCACATCGCCGAGATAGTCTGACGAGAGTGATTACCCGTGAAATTAACAAGAACTGTTAGAAAGTTTGTTTTTCAGTTAGAATCAAAGGAAATTTTCTTAAAATTTATCTTGAAATTGTCTTAAAATTTTAATTTGTGTGGGAAGGCATTCCTAGCCTCCCAAGATCTATGTTAAATTTACGAAAGAAAATGTAAGATAAAATTAAACAGGTTAAGATTGTAAGAAGTGAGTAAGAATGTGGCGATAGCCGATGTTACTATTAATTCCACGCCAGCTGGTAGCGTAGGAGTTTATGGTATGATTATTTAATGAAGATTAAAATTGGTTGCGTCAGGACTTCTGATCGCTTAATTAGTGATAAAATCATTGTATGACTATTTGAGATTTTCCTGTAGGAAAGAAAAATTGCTTGTGGCATTTAAATAATAGTGCAAAGCAGAGGTTTGCATATTAAATTTTGTAAATTTTGTATCATTGAATATTTGCCTAATGAATTGTTTTTCAAAGCACATCGTAGCGCCTATCATTGAATGTGTGTGAGTTTCCTAAGCCACGTTCCAAGTAGGGTTTCCTGGGAGAGAAACTTATACTAAGAGTGAACAACTGGTAGGGCCCGGCGACGGAGCGGCGGAGAGGACGTCGCACGTTGCTGGTGACACCCACGCTAGAATCTTTCTCGTGGGGTATAACCGCCCTTACCCCTCATAAGTTGATGAATGCCGGCGCGTCGCGGGAGACGACGTGTTCCGTTGCAATATATATATATATATATATATATATATATATATATATATATATATATATATATTGTGACGGACCGGCGATTCGGTCCTATTCTACAGTAAATTTGTAAAAGGGGTCAGGTATTCTTTCTTGCGAATGGACTCTGAGTGCATGCACAAACAATGAAAAAATTACTTTTAATGTAAAAACACAGAGTGCTTTATTCCCAGAAAAGATAATAGATATTACAAAAACATCGTTCCATTGAATGTGTAGAAGGTAAACAAAATAATGGTTAGCATTAATAACTTTCTCACGATACTGACAAACATGAACAATTTTCTTACTAACTACGTAAATATTGCTAATGAACACTTTCTTTCTGTCTTAACTTTACACTTCATACTGTAAATGGGAGCTCCCTTTGCATGCACTGATTCATAATCACCTCGTTATTTCAACACTTACTCTATTTACAGACAATGTGTACCCTTCCAAAATACCCTTTCTATTCTCCACATCAAATTAGATTATTTATCATTACATGGCAAATTCCCTCATCTAATACCCCCTCTCACAATAGTCTACTCCCTTTCCCAACTCACTTGATTCTTTTACCGCCTAATAATAAGTTCCTTCTAGTAACAGTCTTACTGGTTTTGCTGCGTCTGGAATTCCTTCGAGCTCACCAACTCCGGATGCGCCGGCGCGATGTGACGAGTCGGGGCCGTTTCCCCGCCACATGGCCATGGCGCTTGCCCCCGCCGCTTCTACCCGGCCGCCGATGCAAATCCCACGCGGCAGTCGTGCTTCGCCGGGCACGGCGATGTCCACTCGTCGCCAGATCAGCAGCCGTCCTCATTTCCAGTTCTTCCAAATTCGTTTGTTAAGCCCGCCGATGAGGTATCGCTATGTTCGTTTCACTCATGCTGCCTTTGTCGTACACGTGTCTATACACTCATCACTTTCCTCGCCTCACGCCGTTTAATCTTTACTGCATATCACTTAACTCGAGATCAATTAATAGTTCTTACTGTTTCTCATTGTCCTACGTTTCGATTTCTGCTCGATGTCATCGGATTCCTCTCAACTATTTTCATCACCGCCATCATTAGCTTTCCGCACTACCGTCCGTTAACTCTTCCTCTTCGACTCCACCTTCCGACTGCCGTCGTTCCCACGATCCTCTCCTCAACTGTCGAAGTCTCGTATTTCGCGTTCGTTTCGTCTCGCTTGCCGCGGGACACTCTCTTGCTCGGCCGAGTACGCCCGGAACGGCCGTCTCTACCGCGCTGTTTAAACCATGTTGGCACCCGCGTCTATGTTCAGAAACGCGGTGCGAAACGCGGCGCCGCGACAAGTGGGGATTAAGCCCTCATTATCCCAGGGCTGGGCCACCCCGGCGCGCGGCGCCCTTCACATCTCCATCGCTCGCTACCTGACAAGCCATCCAGAAATATACACAAACATTTCTGGTAATCGCCTTCCTCGCTATACAAGCCAGTTACTGCATCTCACCGACAAAGAGATTTTCAAGTGCACTGCCGACGCGCCGCCTCGCTCCTTGGCCACCTGCAAGCCAAATGCCTCAATTCCCGTGGGAAGGAAATCTCAAATACAAAGCGACCGCCATCGCGGGCACCTCACGTGACACCGCCTTCGCTTCCGATCGCCGCCAATGCCACGTGACACTCCTCTCCCCGGGCCCGAAAGCGCACACGAATAGGGAGCCGATCGCGGGTACGTCAAACTTTCCCGCCTTACCATAGGCCCAAGTCATAGCCACGTGACTCTCCCGTCCACGGCCTCAATCACACCCCCAAATTAAATAAATATCGCGACTTTGCTCCCACGGACAGAATCTACAGACAGAACGGACAGAATCGACAGAGAGAATCAACAGAACTTCTCAAACTACACTGCTCAGAACTTCTTAAACAAGACTGACTAACAAAACTCAACAGAGTCGGCTGTTCCTGCGTCGCCTATCAAGGTGATTAGTACGGCCAAAACAAGCCTGCCTCAAATTCGTGCCACTCGCGGGCCGCAGCCGCCACCTGGCCGAATTCACGGTAAACTCCGCCACCAGCTCCGGTCATCTGAGTCCGAGCCCATCCTGGAGCCAACCTCAGCCCAGACATCGACACACTCAGCCGAGTGATTTGGGTTGGTGCCTTGCTACAAAACTGTAAGTAAGCTAAACCCAAGTATACTTCAAGAAAGAAGAGCAGTCAGTAAAACTATAAACTTTCAAAGGTTCTCCGGCTTACTATTAACCAAAACCAGTGGTTATGAAGTTGTTATGCAATTAAATTTATTTATTCTATTTGCATATTATCTATCATTCCCCTAAAGGCAAACAATCCCCTGAAACCCGTTCTGATCCCCGTATGTAGTCGCACTCGCAGCACGGCACCTCCTTTATAGTGCTGCATCTGCTACAAGCCCTAACACGATTGTGGTAGTGGGATGGGGCACCATCTTGTTGAAAGTAAAATCTTCCGTCTCCATACAAATTTCGGACAGCAGGTAAAATGGATGTTTGAATCATCTGAAGGTACACCTCACCGGTAACTGTGCCGTCAAAGAAGAATGGCCCAATCAAGCCCCGGTAAGACAAACCACACGACACATTTACTCCTGGCAAATTCACGGCTTTTTCTACATGGACGTTCGGATTTTCGGCGGCACATTAGATGCAATTGTGGCGATTTACTGTACCATTGAGTTTGAACTGTGCCTCATCAGACCGCACAATCATCTCTGCAAACTTTTCATCGTTGCGCACCATGTTATTAAACCACTCGCTGTACTCCATTATACGATCTGGGTCGTCCTCGTTCATTGCGTGTAGCAATCTTGGGATGTACCACTTCCACTTTGCTCTCTTCAAAATTCGCCGAACACTTGAGCGACTCACTCCAGTTTCACGGGCACACTGTCTCACAGACTTCTGTGGTGAGCGAGTGAATTGTTGTAACACAAGATTGGAGTTAAGTGAACTTGTTACTGTTACAGGTCGTCCAGATCGTTGTTTATGTACGTCTTTAACACAGCCTTCGGCTTCAAATTCGTCTCGAATCCGACGAATCGTTAATCGTGTCGGTGGTTCTGATTGATACTCATTTCGACCTTGCCGTTGAACCTCATTAATGTTTTCGTACTTAAAATACCACTTCAAAACTGACTTCCTTTCATAGAATGTTAGCCGTACGGCAGCCATGTTTACTCGAATAACAAGATACAACTAACAATAAAACACTAACAATCTGGCGACTGTCATCTGACAAAACAAAACAACGCAGTACAACGCTTGTGTGGCGATTGCCGGAACTACAAACTATTACACTACCAAAAATGAGACAACTCCGTCAATTGGTTTGCAAGTTGTGGACTTTTGAACAGTAGATACATTTTTTGGACCCCTTTGTATATATAGTGACATACCAACATGTCACACATTTATTTGCTAATATTTGTCGTAAATGGGGTAAATATAGAAGGATAAACAAATAGAAATATGGCGCCCTAGCAACGGCAGCCGAGTTGTCAAGATCAATAAACTTCATTCTGGCATTGGAGCTGAGGGTACGGCTAGCTGATCAAGTAAACAATTTATGGATTGGTTGAGAAAGCAATGACAGTCTAGGGCATAGCTAGTTGGTTATGTAGTCAATTTAGGGATTGGCCAGGAGAACAGTGACAGTCTATTGTGCGTCGAATGCGTCTATTGTGCGTCGTCTGAAGTGCGTCGAATGTTTCTGGTGAAAAACAATAGAAAGAAATAGGCCGAGTCTTGAAGGGCTGAACAGAAAGATTATTTTCACATTCTGACATAGGTCGTGGTGCTGTGCGGGTTGCTCGCGGATGATTAATTTTCTGAGATTGGGACTTTTTCTTCAGAGTGAATAGTTATCGGACTTTGAGTAATTCTTGAATGCGACGAACTGAAATTAGAATGTTCTCGGGATGAAATAACGTGATGGACTTCGAATAATTTGCTGTGTAAAAGTGTGTAACTTGTAATTTTTGTGTGTGAGCTAATAATTTCAGACTGATAGAATTTATAAAATATCCAACAAGTTGGGACTCTGAATATTTTTGCGATGTGCGGAAATTAGAATTTGAATGAATTTGTACGCAACAGGACTTGGAATAATTCTGAGTAAATAATAGTTTGCTGAACATTCTCGTCGCGTAATCAGAAAGAACTGGGAACTTTCGGGAAATAAATTAAATTAGAACTACAAGTATTTGAGGCGGTAAAGATCAGTGACTTTTCCCCAATATGCAGTTGTGATGCTCATGATACTTTATTACTAACACAACGGATTCTTTATTTTCCAATTGATATCAAAGACGCCAAAACCACTGCGATCTGAACTGAAATGATCGAATTCATATGGTCATATCATTTTCTTAGATCCATATTGAATCTCGTAGTCGGTAGCACATTCACTATCCCGCTCCGATAACTATCCACCAACCTACAGTGGTAGCCTTAATATATCGGTGGCATCCATTAGTAATCATGACGTGGTCAAGCACCGAAGTGTCTTTGAGTTTGCATATTTGGCAGATATAAAACAACTGCTGTTCTGTACGAAAGAATATTTAGTGGTTCATGGGTACTTTTTAACTGAAATGAAAATATAATTCAGTAAACACAAAAAATGATTATTCAAATTACTGTAGCCACTAAACATACCCTCTGAGTAAATTAAATAAAAAATACATTAGTTGAACCTTTGTGATTTCATCGCACAAAAGAAAGACCTATGTGTGATCTAAGATCTACACTAGTGACAGCAGAAAAGTACATACAAAAGAAAAGTACAGAAAAAAGAAAGCTTGAAAAATAGTTTCATGACCATAAAAGTTTATATTCTAAGAATAATGCAATCATTATTCACTGAGAACACAGATTTGAACACGTTTATGAAAATGGAATTGAAATGTTTTGTATTTACCAAGATTTGAACAAATATGTTGTATTGTACTATTACAGAAAATCATGCTATCAATCTTATTTTAAAAACTTAATGTATCATGTACAATAATCACAGCATTTTTTAAGAGCACCTGTGTCAAACGATTGGTGCACATCGCATTATATACACTCACCCATAATAGCTTCGTTCACATTTTTCGCCTTCCATAAATATAATTGCTTATTCTGCTGAAGCCAATATCTTCTAAACTTATGTTTCAACTATTCTTTCGAACTTTTATTATACCCCTAACACATTTCAATACCATACATTTTATTTACTTTACTTATTTTCAAAATTAGTAAATTATTAATTTACCAAATTAAAGCTCTGGCATCTTCCCACAATGTTATATGATAATTTTTTCAAACTTCTGAATACTTATATGTAATTGAAAGGGTAATAAATGATTTTAAAAATTTAAAAAAATATTTGAATTTAAAAACATTTCATCTACGAAATTAAAAAATATCTATCTTTACTTCGTTTATTACAAGATCACATACTCTTGCGCGCTCTTGACGAAACGTTGATCACATTCGATAGACAGACTGCAATCAGCACAACAAAACAGTGTAAAGAACGGATGAGTACATATAAGCGAACTTTCTATTAGTTTTAAGAAAATATTAAAATGTTATGTTTGTACTATAAAACTGGTTAATAATAGCAAGGGATATCAATTTAGGATCCATCACATTTCATGTAATGAAAAACTCAGGCAATTGAATTGAGTAGAAAGCTCATGTTTCTTCCAAACACAAACAATCAACGTTTTAAATATAACTATTTAAGAAATATATAGTAAGTAATTGGATACTACATTAAATAGTTATGTCTGACCAAGAGTTATAGCTTCCTTATTATATGTTATTGGCATCTGTAAATGACGCAATTTTGCATCTATGGATGCACTGATAATTGATTACTTCACAGCATCCCATTTAGCGAATTCGCAATCTCGTCCGCACCCTAGTTGGCTAAGTCCAGCCACGATATTAACCGCGCCAGCAACCCGGGTCGCACCTGCCCCTGCCGCTCGGGACCCGCGCGCGCGTCTGCAGTAATTATGCCGGGCAGACGCACCCCGCCCCATCCGAGGCCGCTGATGGATCTCTAACGAGGGGAGATTGGCGGCGGATGGCGACCGAGTCGGGAGCATCCAACAAGGCTTTGTGAACCCAACAGTGTTGAATATTTGAATCACAGGCATGTCGCACGACTCATTCCATGCATTTCAATGAGATTAGATAGTACTGACCAAGTGTTAGACCTTGGTATCATGATTCTATAATAAATATAACAAGAAAATAGATCTATTAAATGCATGTCTTTGCTTAGGAACGCACATCTCCTATGTAAAAGATCAAGACATAGAAATTAAAATCTATATTTTTCAACATATTTAGGGGGAAATAATTATTAATAGAACTCTCAGGAGCAAAATAAGAAATAATACCAGAATAAAATTATATAAAGTAATGGTGACACCAATCTTAATGTAGACAAACGAGAATTGGGTCCCCTCGTAAAAGGAAGTCAAAAAAATACTAATTGCATAAATGAGGTTCTTCAAAACTTAAATGTTGCTCCACATTACACAAAATAAGATCATAAGAGCAGAACTGAAAGTATTTTATATGGGAGAAACAGAAGCTGAATACAGGGGAAGTGGAAATAACGAATCCACCGAATGGAGGAGTACCGATTGCGAAAAATAGAGCTTACAAACCTAGAGGAAAGAGAGATGTTGGAAGACCTTCCAAAAGATGGGAAGAACTCTTTGTTAGAAATAGGAACTTCAGTTCACACGCCTGCACCGTGAAATGATGGTGATGATGATGAAAAAGAAGGAGGAGAAAGATAAGATGTAGAAGAAAAAGGAGAAGAAGAAGAAGAAGAAGAAGAAGAAGAAGAAAAGAATGTTACGCAATATTGTAATACTCTTTGAACATATTTTGTGTAATTTTTGAAAAATTAAAACATTACGTCAAAATAATGTATGTTTATTTCTTAATTCTAGACGTTTATGTCTCTTTCATTTAAACTTATCCATTAAAAAAATTGAAGAAAAAATTTCAAGCCATCTTTCTCAATATCTAGTTTTAAAATTGCTTTTATTTCACATAAAATACTACAAAATTACTCATTTTTTCAAAAAACTATACATGACTTTATTTTAAAATGTTAATATGAAGAATAGATTTAATTTAAAAAATACACAAACTATTAATTAATATTTACTGAAAATTAATAATTTGTTCCTTTCAGCGAGGACACACTGACGTCGCTGATGACAGGAATGTGGCTTACCAAATTATCCAGTTTGCTTCGTCTGTTACATTTCACCTGCTACCCTTACACCAACCACGAAATGGTTTCTGAAGACAGGCATAGTTTACTAAAAACTCGTACTACATTTACGTTACTGTTAATTTTAAAACTAAGTTTATTAAGGGATAAATATCAAGTATTTTACCACACAACGAACTCATTTCACAATAATAACATGAATCGAGCTGATGCATTTTAAACACAATCACTATTTAAGTACGAAGACAATTATACGATACCACATTATTCTTTCAAAATTATCCACCTGAACCACAATAATCACTACAATGAATCTCTGAAACATTTTATCTTGTCAAAATACACACATTATTTATACATGCCAAACTATTTCTAGACAATCCACCTGCCAATTCATAAGAGCACGAAGACACGAAAATGCACAATTTCTTTAACAATTTCTTACTCTCCACTACATATTGTAAAAAAGAAAATATTTAGAGATATTTTAATTGACGGAACAGTTTCCTTTTTGTCTCTGTACAATCGATACTTTTTACTGTTTCATAAAAACAGATACATTTTGCAATATTTTTTTAAAACTTTTTGGGCCCCAAACTTTCTGAATATTGTAGAAAATCGAATTCTTGACCTGTATGGAGATTTTCGAGATATAAATTACAGTCATTTTTGCAAGAAAAGAGATTTGAACATTTCAGAAAATGTGCCTTTTTGAATATTCAAATGTTCAAAAACTTATGAATTTTGAAAAACTGGCATTAGAGGTACTTTGAATTTTCTATTTAAGAAACTTACTGAACAATAAAATTCATGTATATTACAACTTTAATGAATACAGAGATTTGAAAAAAATTACATTGTGTAATATTAAAAAAATGAAAAGAATAAATCAAAATGGCTTTTACGTCATGCAATTCAGTGCATTAGTACAATCTTAACAAAAAAGTATAAATCAAAAAATGGGAGTCGTTTCTGAGAAAATCTTGTTTTTATAATTATTCATATTTCAATCAAATTACTTAGAAACAACTAATATTACCAACATATGAACACGATATTACTTAAAGAATTAACTCTGGAGAACATATTTCAAGTAAAGAAAAAAAAACACATTTTATTTTCTCTCTAAGTAGTAAGAAAGTTATGTAATGCTGGGCGAAAAACGCCGAATTTTCGGTAGAAAAACTCTTCTTGCCTAGCCCTGGTAACGAAAAAGTTGATAATTCTACATGCTAAATTGAAAAAAAATCCCCTAACACGAGGTGTAACTAGAATCCATGTTTTCAGGGTACTTGATAGCGATAAATCAATTGGCGGCCAAACATCTAGCCGGTTGCTTATGAACAACGCTACCGGCTAATCCATTCAGCCGATTTTCACCAAAATTGACATTCCCCAATCTATCTGACTAATATCGTAGCCTCTTGAATTTGAAACCAATATTTTAGTTTTTGGGGGGTGCTTTACATGAAGCCCTTGAAACATTTCCCAAATTTTCAAAAAAGTAGCTCCATCGTTTTTGATTAAATTTTTGCTACGTGATACTGACTACCTTATCTCTAGACTACGTAAGTAGTGTGCAAGAACGTAAAATTAAACACGAAGTACTCGCCGGGGACGCCACACTACGTTAGAAGTTTTAATAATAGTGTTATCACTGTAATTCACAATCACTTGATTTTAAATTAATATATCAAATGACCAATTGGATACCCAATAGATCCTGATAATGGTAAGAGTGACGGAGTTAGATATGACAATCACGGTAAAAATATACAGCAAGTTGCCATTTAATCAGAGTCAAATCCTTTTACTCCACATTAATTTTATTGTAAATCCTAAATGTCGTAAGAAAATAGCAGAATCCTTCTCGAACTAGAATTGACAGAACAAGAAAATGACATGCTCTAATTTTCAAGAGTTCCATAATCATCCAAATCACGTAGGAATCCTTATTCTAGGGGCTTTACTAATACAACACATTTAGTTAGGCGAATTGAGTTTCTTGCTACCAAACCTGTGGCCACATGGGATTCAAAACACACTGTATATATTTACTAATTTACAGTACAAGATAATTACAGTAAAGGCCAAGCATCCTCTATTTCTCGCAATTCTTCTCCTGATGCTATTAGAACAACGAACATGCCCTATTGTATAATATATATATATATATATATATATATATATATATATATATATATATATATACATATATATATATACATATATATACATATATATATATACATATATATATACATATATATATATATATAAAGAAAGTCGTGTTAGTTACACTATTTATAACTCAAGAACGGCTGTACCGATTTGGCTGAAAATTGGTGAGCAGGAAGCTTAGAGCCAGAAGACGGACATAGGATACTGTTTATCCCGTTCGACAGCGTTCCTGTGTGAGAACGCACGTTTTTGCACGTTTTCGCGTGATTTCGCATGTTAGCGGTCATTGTTGCCTGTTGTGACCCATTGTTGTAACGCCGCACTGATAACAGAATGCGATAATGATAGCCGCCTTTCGTTCGCCGTTATATCTATATATAGTCGTGTTAGTTACACAATTTATAACTCAAGAACGGCTGTACCGATTTGGTGAGCAGGAAGCTTAGAGCCAGGAAACGGACATAGGATACTGTTTATCTCGTTCGACAGCGTTCCTGTGTGAGAACGCACGTTTTTGCACGTTTTCGCACATTTGCGCGTGATTTCGCAAGTTTTCGCGTGATTTCGCATGTTTTCGCGTGATTTCGCGGGTTTTCGCACCTTTTCGAGGGTTTTCGCACGTTTTCATGCGTTTTCGCACGTTTTCACGCGTTTTCGTATGTTTTCGCGTCTTTTCGCCCAAGTTTTCTGTGCAGAAGCGTTCTGCAGCGGAGAACAAGCAAGCAATCAAGCAAAGATACAAGTGGAGCTAATAAAAGCGTGTTAAAAAGTAAAGTGAAGTATAATTAACAATGCCGCGACCAAGACGATCGAATCTTTCCCGACAAAGCCGTAATGCAAGAAGGATACGAAACATTGCTAATGAAAGAACTGAAGAAGAACAAGAAATTGCACGTGAAGAGCGTCGCGTTAGTATGGCTCGACTTCGTGCTTCTCAATCACAAGAGCAACTGTGCCTGGGTTACCACCGCACAATTTACGCCTAAAAGTTGGCTCCATAGTAATCATGCTTCGAAACATAAACCAACCAAAACTGTGCAACGGTACGCGTTTGGTGGTTAGAAAATTGATGAACAATGTAATTTACGCGACGATACTCAAAGGAAAATTCAAAGGTGAGGAAGTTCTCATTCCGAGGATCCCGATGATCCCAACCAATTTGTCGTTTCAATTTAAAAGACTTCAATTTCCGATCCGTCTTGCATTCGCCATGACCATCAACAAATCACAAGGCCAATCCTTGAAAGTTTGTGGTTTGAATCTAGAATATCCATGTTTTTCCCATGGTCAATTATATGTGGTATGTTCACGGGTCGGAAGATCATCTGCGTTGTTTGTTTTTGCGCCTGATAATAAAACAAAAAATGTCGTGTGTCAAAAGGTACTTAACTGAAGAGTGCAACCTATGCACCAAAATACAGGAACAATAATGAATGATTAATCTACTTAATATTTTTATTTGTATTTTCTAATAAACAATTTAACTTAATAAATTTTAAAATATGCTTATTTATTGCATTTAACAGCCGGTCCCTATGATTACAGCTTTGTATTTCTCTCTTAAACAAAAATCAATTCCAAAAAAACGCTCTGCTACGAAATAGGTTTTTTAATTATATATTTAATACCAGAGCGTTTTTTGAAATTCTTCTTTCTTTGAGAGATAAACACTAATTTGCAATTGCTTTATTATTACGAGTGCAACAAGGATAGTACAGGTTCTCACAGTGAGTGCGACGCGAGAAAAAGATGGGACCGGCTGTTAAGGCGGAACAGAGTTCGCCGGGTCAGCTAGTATATATATATATATCTATATATATAAAAGAAAGTCGTGTTAGTTACACTATTTATAACTCAAGAACGGCTGTACCGATTTGGCTGAAAATTGGTGAGCAGGAAGCTTAGAGCCAGGAGACCGACATAGGATACTGTTTATCCCATTCGACAGCGTTCCTGTGTGAGAACGCACGTTTTTGCAAGTTTTCGCACGTTTTCGCGCAATTTTGCATGTTAGCGGTCATTGTTGCCTGTTGTAACCCATTGTTGTAACGCCGCACTGATAACAGAAGGCGATAATGATAGCCGCCTTTCGTTCGCCGTTATATCTATATAAAAGTCGTGTTAGTTACACTATTTATAACTCAAGAACGGCTGTACCGAACGGCTGTACCGAACGGCTGTACCGAACGGCTGTACCTAACGGCTGTACCTAACGGCTGAACCGAACGGCTGTACCAGAAGCTTAGAGCCAGGAGACGGACATAGAATACTGTTTATCCCGTTCGACAGCGTTCCTGTGTGATAACGCACGTTTTTGCACGTACGCAGTGCAACAAGGATAGTACAGTTTATCACAGTGAGTGCGACGCGAGAAAAAGATGGGACCGGCTGTTAAGGCGGAACAGAGTTCGCCGGGTCAGCTAGTATATATATATATATATATATATATATATATATATATATATATATATATATATATATATATAATTGAGATATACAAATTTCTCTACATTAATATCTTGCAAAGATCTTAGCGTCCGGCTTGCTGGGTCAATGGGTCACGATATATTATAATCCTTATTACCTTTATAATGGATTATAGGATCCGCAGACTATACAGCGCAGCTGGGAATCTGAAATAGAATGATTCTATTTTCTAGTTCATTACTGTTTGGATTGACTAAATGAAAGATCACTTTCTTTTCTAAAGAACAAAATTTAACAAAGTTTATTGTTACCTTTTTAGCAAACAATTTAGTGAATTTAATAAATGATTTGATGTTAGGCCTTTGATCAAGATATCTTTGAATTTACAGTTTTATACCGCGGTTAACTTATCTATTCTTCGTTGATGTCCCTCGTAGACTTCTCAGTCGAAATATCTTGCGAGCTTGCCATAGTCCAAAGTCCCAAGAAATCCTCTTCTGCCCCTATCCAAGCTGGTCTCAAACTATCAAAATTATCAGTCCCGATTACGTCCTATGACATAGTCCCGAAATCTATAACTCGATTACCACTCCCGACAAAGTCCCAATTTATGCATCAATATTACTTCCACATGCAATATCTGCAATATCATTTACTGTCCTTAAAATTTCACCATCTGATAACCCGACTCTGACTATCTGCACTACACTCGCTCCCTCTCACGAACCTACGATCAGTTCAGCAACGCGATGCCGGCCAGAATACAATCTTCCTGCATGATTCACCCCTCGAAGACTTCGTATTACTACCTTCTCTTTTTTCATAACATTTGACCGTCCTTCCCTCACCCAGCCAATCCATTCGTTCGTTATATTTTGGTGTAGCTGACCTTTCGATCGTCTAAACTTCTTCGCCCAATCCCAAATTTTCTACTTTCGGCATCTAGCCACCTCTTAATGCATTTACAAAAAACAAAAACTACATTGTTTATTCACGGTCGTTGCTAAGTCCATGCTCTCGTGATATTTCCTAATGCATATTCCACCATATAGTCTACAAATAAATGTTAGTTTATTTTCATATATATATATATATATATATATATATATATATATATATATATATATATATATATATATATATGTAACTGCATAGTACTAAATTTTAATTTATTTATGGGATAAAACCATTCTTCTACTAGAGTAACTAAAGTTCAAATCATGAGCGATTAATAAGGTGAAAGTAGTAATAATGACGATAGAATGATGGATAAATAGTGTAATGAGAGGCAAGACAAACGGAACGACTCAGAAAATAATTTTCAGAAAGCTCCTTTTGCTCCCTCCCCTATTTCACGTGAATTGGCCGAGAATTAAACGGACTTTAAAGTAATGGAAGAAATGAAGTAATGGTTGTAAATCAAAGTCCGTAGTAACGAGAAAATATTAAATATTAAAGAAAATATTAAAGACTTGTGCATATGCCATTATACACCCGTTAACTCACATATTTAATGCATCTTTATGCACTGGAACGTTTCCAGATATTTTCAAAACAGCTAAAATTAAGCCGCTTTTCAAAAAAGGCAACAAAAATGAAATTCAAAATGATCGGCCCATTTCTCTTCTATCAGTTTTTTCAAAAATATTAGAGAGACTTTTTTACGTACGAATGGAAACCTTTCTCACTAAACACGACGCGCTTTCAGATTGCCAACATGGATTTAGAAAATCAAAATCAACGGAAACAGCTATATTTTCTTTTCTTAAAGATGTCGCCTCATCATTGGATCAAAACGAGGCACCTATTGGATTATTTTTAGATCTCTCAAAAGCTTTTGACGTCATTGATCATGACATTTTACTTTCCAAATTACCTTCATATGGAATTCCTGGTATTGCTCTAGATTGGTTATGTTCGTACCTTAAACAACGATCTCAGAGAGTTGAAATACCTTACTGGAATGATGGAACATTACGTACGCACCTTCCGACTCTTTGCCCATTGCATGTGGAGTTCCTCAAGGATCGATTTTAGGCCCTATTCTGTTCCTACTTTACGTAAACGATATGCCCTCGACGATTCGAAACGGAAGAACGGTTCTCTTTGCGGATGATACGAACATCCTTTGCAATAAAAAACCGTAAATAGTACAATATCAGATGTTTCAAATTGGTTCCGAAATAACAAATTAATAGTAAACGAAAAGAAAACGGTTTTAATGCAGTTTTCCATTTCAAATAAACCATTCTGTGCTCCATTGAAAATGAACGGTGTACCATTGACTGATGTTAAGGCAACAAAATATTTAGGTCTCTCAATTCAGTCAAACCTTAAATGGAACGTCCATTTAAATGAATTGAACACAAAATGAAGTTCATTATGCTACGCGTTCAGAATTCTTGCAAATTCAGTCAGCCTTCATACTGCTCGTTGTGTATACTTCGCGAATGTTCATTCCCGCCTGAGATATGGCATAATATTATGGGGAAATACATCTTATAGCTCCCAGACTTTTAGATTACAAAAACGAATTGTACGAATAATAACCAAATCCCACCCACGTGATTCATGT
Source organism: Teleogryllus occipitalis (assembly GCA_011170035.1). Classification (NCBI taxonomy): domain Eukaryota; kingdom Metazoa; phylum Arthropoda; class Insecta; order Orthoptera; family Gryllidae; genus Teleogryllus; species Teleogryllus occipitalis. The sequence continues at coordinate 25,125 of BLKR01000532.1, read as the reverse complement.
AAGCCTCTCTTCATTAATCTAGGAATTCTACCATTACCGTGTCTTTTTATTTACGAATCAGTGGTTTTTGTAAAAAATGACTTGCTCAAGGGCGGGAATATTTTTTCAGAAAAATATCACAAGAAAAGTAACATTAATTTTAACAATGATACATAATGCATTATTTACCATTTGGACTGTATAAATGAGTATAAACAACCTGTAACAACTATTCTATCACAGATTCCGGGTCAATGACCCCCATCTCGATCAGGTTTTTCGTCCAGTTTCCCTGATCCATTGAGCAAATGCTGAGATGGCCCTTGTTTTGCTTCTGGACATAAATGTAACTTCTTTTTCTGTGCACGTCTTCTAGAATTCAGTGGGAAATACAATTATTCAAATTATTGTTTCCATGTTGTCGCGGCAGGAAGTAATAAGAGCCAAAATTTATTGCTTATTTATCTTTGAAAATAGATTTTATTACATGGGAGTTTTTTTGTTGTTTTTTTTTCTCCCTTTCAAAATTCAAAATTTATTGCTTATTTACCCTTGAAAATAGATTTTTTTACATGGGAGTTTTTTTGTTTTTTTTCTCCCTTTCAAAATTAAAAATTTATTGCTTGTTTATCCTTGAAAATAGATTTTATTACATGGGAGTTTTTTTCTCTCTTTCAAAAATTCAAAATTTAAGTAGTATATGACTTAGTGTAGGGATCACAGAATTTTGAAAATGTGCACACAATTCACTTTTCCCCATAGCACGTCATACGCAGTTTTTAACTGTTTTTTGACGTAAAATAAATAAATAAATATTATTTTACACCACGAGCAAAGGTTAAAATACGAATGTGTTGGAGTAGGAAGGCATTTAATTGAAATTAGACAAATATAAAGCACTATGGTAAGCAAATATACTAGCTATTACGTTACGAGAAAATACTAAACTGAGATTTTTATAAAACCCTAAAACTCTACGTGTCAATTACTTTTAATGTGGACAGTTAAAAGCATCGTCATCGCTTCCCCTGAAAAACGGTACTTTCTTCCGCCCCTTACGGACGCCGTGACCGACTGCTAACCGATGTGTTTACTGCGGTTTGGAGACAGCGAACGATGAGAATATTCTTTCTGTCCGAGAGAATAAGCATTTTTCTTTAGCTTGTTCCTGAAAATTACCTACGCAGTCGACGCCATCAAGTGACTTGAAAGGCGTGCAGAACACAGGTGTACGTACTGCGGAGAGAAGAACTATTACTCTCACCGGGGAGTCTCGAGAAAAACATTTTACTGTAAGTACCAGAATTTGAAGAGTTGAATGGAATAAATTTATTGTGTCTATGTATATATATATATATATATATATATATATATATATATATATATATATATATATGTGTATATATATATATATATATATATATATATATATATATATATATATATATATAGTGACATACCAGACTGTCACACAATATTTTGATGGGAATTGGGGACAAACATTTATTAAATTCATCGTGAAAAGTGTGAATGTTGAGGGCATAGGCCTGCAGGCAGGGCGTTCCTTAGCAACCATGAAAGCGGAAGTAAATAAACAGCGCAGCAAGTAACGGACAAAAGATTGTGATATAAGGGCATGTACGATTGGTGGTAAAGTAGTAATGGGGTGTGACGTAGAAGGAAACTGGAGATTGTTTTGTAAAACAAGAGACAAGGTATAAAAGTTTTCGAGGGTTGAACTTTTTGTAACATGAGAGAGGAGCTTTAGACCGCGTACCGTGCACATCGTCCTGCAGAGGTAAATGATAATGTAAATGATAGATGCGGGACTTGGTGGACTTTTGCGGGAAATAATTGAGCAGTGAGGACTTATATTTTGTGTGCGTAATTCTATTTGGAACTTTTGAATAATTCTGGCACCGGGAGTAGTAAGTGAAACAATAAGTTGAGGAGGACATTGACCCGGCAGCGGACCGAGAACAAGATACAAGAGAGAAGATTGGTCGAAGCGGTGGATTCTTCCTGACCTCATCGCCCAAGAGCGCATGGATATATAAATAGTAAGAATGATAGCGCTATAGACAATTTTTACAATAGGTCATGACCAGGGTGACATTGCATGTTTAAAAGAATTAATCGAGAAATAAACTCATAACGTTCTCATTCTGAAAAAAGAAAAGCTGATTATCATTTCTCTAACATTTTGTGCAATCCACAGTTTAATAATTTCTTTCCAGAAACAAATTTCAGATTCCTCGCTTCTTCCGTATGGAGAGTGGATCGAATAATCGTTTGCTAGGAAGAAAGTAAGTACCGCCGACGATTATTTTCGTAAGAACCCAACCGGCAGAGCTAGTAGGATAATTATTTCCCTTTAGATGTGTTTGCGGGAAATTTAAAATCGCAACACTTTCCTGGCGCCCAAAAATGATATAAATTCAGAAACCGGTAGCAGAAATAATTTAACAGAAACGGAGAGCGGTTCAATATATATATATATATATATATATATATATATATATATATATATATATATATTGTGACGTCACGGGGTTAGACAACCCCATAACGCCACCATCAAGTTATGTAAAGTAGCCCACTAACAGAGAGGACTAGGGTACGCGGCGGAGCGATGCCCGGTAAACGCGCCATCTGCCCTCAGCTTTTCAAACTGCGACGCCCGAACTAGTGGGTAATGTTTCTTCCGAGAGGTCACGAAAGGAGGAGAATATGCACCCGTCCAACAATTTCCCCAGGCGCGAGTATCATAAGTACCGGCCATCGCTCCGCCGCGTACCCTAGTCCTCTCTGTTAGTGGGCATCCTCCACGATACTCGGTTCCGTAAAATTTCCTGCAGTGGCTAGATGATTGTTTTTCCGCTGGAAAGTGTCCGTTGGCGTACTTTCTACGCCGCGTGGTTACCAATGTGAGAGTTCATTTTCTTTTAATAAACACAATATTTTTTATTTATTGATGTAATTAAACTAATTTATTTTGTTTCACATTGGGAACTATACAGAGATGAATAATTTATTGGAAAAGCAGATAGTACGTGAATTATTTATTACACGAGGAATCGTTAAAAGACGAAATTTGCGATGCTGCAAATAATTCTGAGAAATAAGTTATAGTGGCCGAGAGTGAACATGACACGTTTCCTGAGCTTGATTATGCTAGTGATTATTCAAGAAGTAATTTAGAGTGTAGGAATGATTTCATTGGCAAAGACAAGGTTACAAAGTGGAATAAAACACCGCTTGTCAGCGAATTTACAAAAACTGGAAGTCGTGATGATCAACAATAACTACAAAAAAATTAAGACGTTACTGTCACACTTGCGGAAGAACAAAAAACTGCTCTACTACAATTATTACTACACTTACTACTAAGTGATGCTATGATGCTACAAATGTTCAAGCATCGAACATTTGAAGTCATCAAATGCAAACATTGTTCTGAAGACCAATTTGCTAAATTTCATTGTATTTATTGTATAATATTATTTTAAAATTAAATTATTATTTAATTAAATTAGTAATATATTCACATCTCAAATGCAACTAAATAAAAATTATATCTCAATATATTCAGGCCTTGTAGAGTTCAGTTTTCTAACAAAATAGGCTTGGCGTACAAAGTACGCCGCGCGGGAATTTGTGTGACAAAACATAGCGCGAGTAATTAATAGCGTTTTCCATTCGTTGCACTGAAACCCACCGTAGTGCAGGGCAGAAACGTCGTCGCTCCGCAACAGTGCTGACTCACTCGCGTGAAAGTCAGCTACAAATGAAACGGATTACGGAACTGAGTCAGTGCGTGTACGCTACGCAGTGAGATTATACATGGCTGTTCTTCGTCGGTCACACTGATTTATGAAGTATTTTGGTAATTTTTTCTTCTTAATTCATAAACTATTAACGTGTAATTTCTTTATTTATAAACTATGAAAACTTCAAATGCGTATGTGTCGAAATTTCATTTTTCGAGATTTGCCAGTCATCGAGATAGTACACAAGATTTTGAACCGAAAGATCTCTGCAGAATTGTTTGGTTATTGAAAACCATAAAAATTTCAACATGAGTATTTCCACTGGCATATGTATGAGCGTGCGAGAAACATTTCTTGGCACATATATTTGAAAGATTTTTGTAAGGGTCACTATTTTTATTTTCACTTTATTATCGTTTCGAAATTGAGACGTACCTACACTTAGATTTCTAAATAGCACTGGATTTGTTATCATGAAGTTATTCAAGGTTAAATTTTAGGAAAACAGAAACTGATTTTCCGAACTTTGGGAGTCACAAAAATTATTTTAAGACATTTCTTGTAAACCATAATATACTCCACTCGAAGTATCCCTGAGTACCAAAAGATCCTCAATTGCTTTCACAATTTCACCACGAATCCAAATCAGCATGGATAACTTCCGTACCTAACCCCACAATAGCTCGGTGCACTGGACTGCTCTGACGCGATCGTCAGTGCAGTTTAGGGCGCCCCGTGTGCGCCCTGGTTCCGTGTGATTGTGGAACATGCGCTTCTTTGCACTGGTGCGTTCTAGCGGTCGAATGAAACACGAAAGCTGCCCTGAGGGCGCACTGGTTGCGCACCAGTGCGACGAATGGAAAACGCTATAAGGGTTAAGCAGTTCCGTGCAGACTTCTGCTGTTCCTCTTCCATTTTACCTTCCCTCCCCACCATCCTCTCCTTCCCAGCACTACGTGACTTTTCCCCTGTGAACTGTTTTTGCCAACTTTTTCACGAAATTAGGCAATTTTGAAACAATTTTAAACTATTTTTAGAAATATCTGAAGAAACTGACATGTTTTCCCCAGAATTTAAGTATAAGTCAACGATACAATGTGCTCTTTTTAAAATCTTCCTTTTTCTTGATACAAATAACCAGCAACCATTAACAAGCTATCTTCAGCTTGACTGCCATGGTCATTAGTTAGGATTTTGTTCTCTGAAAGTGTATATGCGTTTTTAATACTAAATAGAAATTAAACTAAAATTATTTAAGAATAACATCTTGTACATATCACGAGATTTATTGTAATGTCTGTTCAGCCTAAGGATGATCCTGATGTAAACAAATGCACATGTTTAATATAGACTGTTATTGGTTGCTTCGATTTCGGGTATGCACGTGCAACGTTTTACTTCTGAAAATAGTTCTTACCGAATTTATAAATTTTCTTGGTGAAATGCCTGTCAGAAAATAAAATGAAACTACATTTCTCTATACTACACTCTAATATAGACCGAATAAATTGCATGATATATCCCTTTGTTTTGTAGGAGAAATATAATAACTGTGGAAGTAAAGAAGACGAAGCGTTGCCATTCGTCTCAGCATGGTGACCTCTGTCACCGTGGTGACATGCCTCGCACTAGCGTCTGTCGCCAGCGCGTCCAGTTCGCGCTGTTTCGAGGTCTCCCACGAAGGTAGAAGCGCCAGGAGAAAGCGCCATCTCGTCTTTCCGAGAGGAAGCTCCATGACGGTGAGTTCACCTGATAATATTGGCTAATTATAGCAGTCTCAATGAAAAATCAAATGCAAGTCAATGCCGATCCGGTAGCCGAGATCGCTAAGGCAGTGGTGTCGTAACGGACCGAAGGATCGCGGGTTCGAGTCCTGCGACGGGCAAGGTTGTATTTGTTTCTGTCCTTTCACCCCTTGTCATCACGGTATCGTTTCATCTCCACAGTTACCATAACGTCAACTCCAATAGTGGTCGCTAATGACCTAGACGTTGATGCGACCTTAAATTGAAAAAAAACTGCAAATCAATCAATTTATTGCATTATTCATTAAATTGTAGTAAATCAATGAGACTACATATTGCTAACATAACAGTTCATCCGCAGCGTCACGAATGTTCATAGATAAATTCGTACTTATTTTATTGGAGATATCAGAATGTCCTTTCACATATTTCTACCATAATATTAATCAATTTAAATGTATAATTTAAAAACCTCACACATAAAGAGTTCATTGATTTATCTAGAATGATTTGCACAGTGAGACGAACAGAGCGTGTTTCCAATGTTATTTTTGAGAAACGTATGGTTGCCGCAGAGTAGTAGTTTAATCGACAAATTCATATCCATAACGTCCAAAATTCTGTTAGTTGTGATGAGTTGAATTTGTAACCATTGTGTTTAGAATAATAATTATAAAAATATGTTTGTCACATAAATACAGCACAAGCCATGAACGACAAGTTAAGATATGTAAATAATCGTAGAAAATACAATATAGATCTTTCAAAAAAACAAATATAAAAATATAAACTAACTAAAAATTCTGTACTAAATACAATACAAAAGTGTTAACGTAATTTGAAATGGAAAATGTAATACAATATAACGCATATTAATTTTATAAGTGGAAATGCAAGGAAAAAACAATAAAAGATAATAAAGAAAGAAAGGAAGGAAACAAATAAGAAAAGTTTTCAAATGAACTTAAAGTTTTGGTGGTCTATCCTTTAAGTTCATGAATCATTTTTTCGGATTTCGAACATGAACATCCATACTAATAAAAGTGAATTCAACGGCATGTAAACGACATCGATTCCACAAAAAGGAGTGTATGAATAGATACGAAATATTTACTGGTTCGTCTTCAGGATATGACGCAGTGTCCTTGCGAAGTTGGGTAAAGATTAAGACAACACAAATAAGGAAAATAAATACATTAAATAATATACTGGTAGATGCACCACGATCATTATCTTTCACCTGTCTCTAAGAAATAGGTTCCTAATATATTCCGCCAGAAGCCAACAGCGGTAGGATGACCGAGTAAACATAGGGAAGTGGCCGTGTGACCGATCTCCATGACAGTTGGCACTCTACGGTTACTCTCTGTTTTCACTGAGATTTTTATGCTGTTCGTTTTTTTTAACTACTAGAAGGCGCTGCGGCACAAGATGGCGCTTCATTTAAATGCAATTCCCCATCATGGGAACCCAGCTTCGTTACTGCTGAGCGTTGTCGTGTGACGCGGAACGAGGCCGACGAGACCGAGAAGATCAGGAAGAGCCAGGATGGGGAGACGAGTGACGGAAAGAGAGAGGGGGGAAGAGAAAGTGATGGAAAGAGGGGGAGAGAAAGAGAGAGGGGAAGGGAAATGAGGGAAAGGGGAAGAGAGGAGGATGGAAAAGGAGAGGGGAAAAGAGGTACAAAGACGGAAAAGAGGAGGGGAAGAGATAGAGAAAAAAGAGGAGAAAGGGAAAGAGGAAAATATAGAGACGGAAAATAGAGGCGAAAGGAGAGATAATAGGGGAACAGAAACAGGGTAAAACGAGAGAAAAAAGTGAGAAAAAAGTGAGAAAAAACTGGAAAAGGAAGTTAAAAAGAGAAAAGGGGAAAAAGAAATGGAAAAAGAGAGTAGGGGAAAGAGAGTGAGTAGGGTGAAAGAGAGGGATAAATGGAGAGGAAAGAGAGAAAAAGTCGTAAAAAGAAAGGGAGAGAATGAGAGAGAAGAGAAAAAGAAAAAAGAGAGGAAAAGAACAAAGCGGGGAAAAGGAAGTAGAGGAAAGGGAGAATGGGGAAAAGAAAAAGAAGGGAGAGAGAGAAGGGGGAAAGGGAGAAAAGGGAAATAGAGAGGGGGTCAAATGGAAATGAGAGAGAGGGGGAAAGGGAAAGTAATTGTACTCTTTAACATAGAGTAGTGGAACAAAAGATCACTCTCTGACTTGCCAGACAAGTAAGCAAACAAAACTTTCTCCTATACGGAATGAACGATTATTTTCCACATCAGTCTTTAAAAATTAAATACTCACGCTCATATTTCTTTCTTGATTTGTTGGGTAACAATATTTCCAAAGCATTCGCTTTTATTCTATTTTCAAATAAGAAATATATTCACTCATGTCGAAAAGGATACAAGTGTGTTTCAATAGTTCGTCTTGTTCAGAACAGTGCAGCCACTTTGACAGAAAAAATGTGAATACTAATTGAAGGCGTAGAACGAAATTTCACTTTACATCTAACAAATTTTTACAAAGGGGACAAAACACTGTAAAATATTCGTGTCGTAACATCTGATTGCAGTATCCACTTGGTTAGTTACTAAACTCGGTCTAACGGCCTCGTTTGGCAATTTTCCAATTTCGTATTGTAGTAATCATATACTTTACAACATGTATCGTAAACAATTAAAATGTGTGTATTGCATTTAAGCTGTTAAATTTATTAGGGAATTTGTTTAACAGTCTGATACCGTCTATAAGGGTTCTTGTTTAAAAGTATGAAGTTCCACTGACAGGCATACGCAGTTTCTTTTTTGTCTCGTATCATAATTATGAACTTTCGCATTTAGAGAAACAGAATCTTTGTTTCCCATAAAGGTCTTCTTTGTGAAAATTACTATTTCAAATATGGCACTTTACGTAGGAGTTAATTTAACGTCAGTCAACGTTTACTTTCAATGGCTTAAGCAAATGTTAATTTGAAATGGAAAATATATTCAAACAGTCTTTGTCGTTTACTATTATTTTATTACGAAATTCAATTTGAAATATCTGAAATTGTACTCATTAATTTTAGCAAAGAACATTTGTATAATCAGAGAATGTGCAATCGTTCCTCTTCCAATTGTTTAATACAGAAGGGAAAAATCACGGCCTAACGTCGAACCATGAGGTCCTCCCCCTTTTCAATTGCCAATTAATTGGAAAGATAAATTATAAAATAAGGTAATAAGTAAATAAGGTAATAAAGTAAAAAACGAAATAAGGTCTATTCCTTAAGGTATTTCTACTTTCTGAGACCGTTCTTCTGAGACCGTACGAATATATCCAATGTATAACAACGCCACAAATTCAACCCAAAGATAATTTTCAAAGCAATTATAAGCATAAGAGCAAACTAGGTTCAAACACACAAATTCAGAGCTCAGCTATCAGGGAAATTATCCGTTGCAATGCAATGTTTCTTTTAAGTAAAATATTAGAATACAAATTACAGCTATATTTTGATGTGCAATAAATATTATTATGAAACTCATGCTATATATTTTATCTTTACTGAAAATAACACATTCTAATAATGATTATTTTCCCCAGTTCGTATTTGCGTATGCGGCGTTCTTCGATTTCAAGGTTAATGGGCTTTCGGATGTGGCTACTGAATTGACACTAGCCTATCCTCTTCCAAACAAGCCTCTAAAATTTCCCCCCAACCACGTTGAACGGGCACCGCATTCTAAAGCACATCCTTCACCTCATTACTATGACATTAAACACCATACTGAAGGAATTCATGGGCACATTCACGATAATCAAGAAAATCTGCTAGAAAAAAAAATGCACCGCAGTTCCTTTAATGTACATTCTCTGAAAGAAGAACAGCTTAGGGAGCAAAATATGTACAGAAATTCTTGGGATACATATAATGATGCATTTTATGATCCGAATTCAAAATCTAATGGATTAAAAAACATGAAGATATGGCGGTATCAACGGCACGCAGAAGATCGTCTAGATTTTCAACGAGAAGTAGCATCAATACTCAATATGTAAGTACTGAATATTTCATTAGTTACAATTGTTTGATTTACTACCATTTTTCTAGAGTGTAATGTTCACCACCTTTTAATACTTTAACATATACAAAACAATTTGTATTAGATAGCGTAGGCCTATTTCATCACTGGCTCTATACTTTGTAATATTATACTTTCGTTCTAGACGCTAGTACGCTTCAAATCAGTCATTTGTAAACTTTTGAAAATAATCTCCCTCGTACATTCTCATGGTTACATTCAATAATTACTTCATTAACACTATTTTTTAATCGGGTATTGTTCTATACAATGCACAGCATTTATTATTACTTCGTGTCAGCGAAATATGTTTTTGAATTACACAGGCACACACACACACACACACACACACACACACACACACACAAACTGACATACCTTAAGACTAGATACAAGTTTCGCTATGTATTTCAACGCGCTGAATTCGAATCTGAAGCCAAAATTACGCCATCACCCTCCAATGTTTTTTCAAGTGCAAAAATCCATCGTGACATTGTATTTTTTGTTTTCGGGAGTTGTTATCAGACACAAAGACTTGACATAGATAAATCTATGTATTTCGACGCGCTGAATCCAAATCAAGCCAGAATTCCGTCACCACCCTTCATTTTTTTACATCGCGAAAAATCACCGTGAAATTGTATTTTCTTGCTTTCGGGGGTTGTTGTTAGTTCCAAAGACTTGACATATGTTTATCTATGAATTTCAATGGGCTAAATATGAATCTGAAGGCAGAATTGCGCCACCATCTTCAATTTTTTTTAAATCGCAAAATAAAACATTATAAAATTGTGTTCTTTTTGTTTACGAGGGTGGTTGTCAGACCCGAATACTTGATACATGTTTTTCTATGTATGTCGATGCGCTGATTCCGAAACTGAAGCCAGAATTGCAACATCACCGGGCAGTTTTTTTCAATCGCAAAAAAACAACTAAAATTTACAATCTACAATTCACGATGTTTTTTCGCCGTTAAAAAATGGAAGGTGGCGCAATTCTGGATTCAGATTTGGATAGAGCGTGTCGACATAATACACAAACATGTGTCAAGTCTTTGGGTCTGACCACAAACCCCGAAAGCAAAAAAAAACAAACAATTTAACGATGGTTTTCTGCAGTTTAAAAAAAATGGTAGACGATGGCGCAATTCTGGCTTCACATGCGGATTCAGCACGTCGAAATACATAGGGAAACATGTGTCAAGTCTTTGAGTACGACAACTTTGTTTCTGCATGTGCCTGCATATTGAATATTTTTGGGGAAAAAGTGCTACAAACTTAGATGGCGCAACGCTTTGCAAATGAAGATGATGCCCGCCTGAACTGATGGTCAACTTGCGTGCTTGCAGGAGGGGGGTCGATGGTGAGGCGTGTATCTTGCGTGCCCGTTGCGAAATCGCGCGGAACGCTGGCGGCCAGTCTCTAAATCTGCTTCAGGCGCTCATGCGATTGGTCTTCATGTAAGTGAATTAAAGTCTTAAAAATTGCTATTTATATGGTTTAAACTCGTTATAATTCAAAACACATTGCTCGAATACAGATACTGATTTTATTAGCTATTCGGAAGTTCACAAACAATACATGTACATTATTGATTGTGAATTTTCCAATTGACATTAAACCATTAAAATCTATACACAAATTCAAGTGCCAACTAAAATGTTTTCTTCTGCTTGAATGATTCTAAATAATTACAGGCTATCAATGGCCTGCAGCAGCAAAAATGCTCAAGGTAGATCGCACACTGCTAAAAACAACAAATAAATTACTCTCGTAAAACACTGCAATATATGGAATATCTCAGCAAGAAAGGTCCTACGATTATTGCAATAACATGGTATAACCATACACGGCGTTGGAAATTAGTAATTATAGATATTGAGCATCAAAAAGGGAATTAATATTGATTTTTACAATGATATTTATTGCATTCGTTGCTTTTTTATTGTATATTTAAAAATTTAAGTATACAAAAATGTATGTAACAAGTACTGTACCTCAGCTTCTGTGCCAATGATTAGGTTTTTTGTCAACATTCATTCATCCGTTTAATACTGAGATGGTCTCTTGTTTTACTTATGGACAGAAAATGTGCAAAATAGTGAAGCTACATGTCTTGAAGTCAAAGAACAATAATTATTTATTAATTTATTATAAATAATATTAATATTCAAATAATCGTTCTAAACATTCCGGAGCATTTTTTAGAAAATTTTGAAAATTTTGTGGTTTCACATATATAATTTTGTGCTCCCAAAAATCAAAATACAGTCGATTTCGGTTGTAGTGAACTCGGATATAGTGAACCCTAGGTTATAGTGAATTTAAGTCACTGGTCCTGTTCACTTACATTAGAAATAATCCTAAGAAGATTCGGTTATAGTGAACCTGAACCTCGCCTATAGTGAACATAGGTAATAGAACGTCCTCGAAATTAATTACCTCCCGCAAAAGAATATATCGTCTCAGTGCCAAAAAAAAACAAACAAAAAAAAAACACTAGGCAGCTTGAAAAAATTATCGCCGGCCAAACGTCGTAAACGAAGAAGTATCCCCTGAAGTGAATCTAGTGGCCCCGGAATGGGCATCTCACGATTACCTTGTGCCACACAACGGTACAACGGAAAGGCCGTGGCTTGAGTGGGCTACAACCGTCGACGCGCTAGAGCTTGTTTCGATTTCAATCATGGTGTTACTTGATTTTATGCGGGATAAACCCGATTAAGTAGTAGGTACGTATGCGACAGTAAATACGCGACTGTCACAGACTGGTGATATCCGCTGTGCCGCAAGGAAAAGCGATGAATTTATTTAGTGGCTTGCGCCATCGCGCTACCGAAAGCATCTCGTATGTTATAAGGCAAGTAAAAGAGCCTTCAGAGAATGGGATGGTGTTCCAACAGTGCAAGCAACAATGAAGGGTGTGAAGGCTGCATTACGTTACTTAAAGACAGAGCACAGTGCAGAATCAAGTATGAAGAGAGCACGAACTCTGGATCTATAGCATCTATAGAAATTACTAACGAAAGAGTACGAAACAAACAATTGAAAATAATTGATTTTTTAAGAACAATTTAAAAAATTGAAATTTTCAGTTCGTGCTGTGATTGGAAGACGTGTGAGAAGACATCATAACGCACGAAGTTCACAGTACGCCCATGAGCGTTGATCGGATCTGTACGGAACCTTCATATTTGTACATAAGAAAGTTTAATTCAGTAATGAGCTCAATATCGATTGTAATATTGTAACAAATGTTAAATTCTTATTGTTTGAAAAATAAGTGATTGATGATTTGTAGTTAGTTGCCATCAATTCTATTAATGGTTTTAATGAACATAACTTCCGGAAATCATAATTCTGTATAGAATTGCATGTTCACATACGACAGGTAAGGAGTAATAAGTTGTATGTCGAAACCCATAATCAAATTTAAAGTAGAATCAAGATAATAACATTACACGTATAACAAGATAAGTTTTGACATTGACCAAACAAAATAAATAATAATATTGATAAAGGGAGAGAGATTAACCCTTTCATAATAGTTATAAAACTGTTATTATTTAATTGTAATAATTGGAAATATTATCAAGATTTAATTCTAGTAATTTTATTCGGTAAGGGAGGCATTTCACATTATTTGTAAAGAAGTTTGAAATTGATCTTTAACGCCTGAGGCAATTGACAAATAATTATAATTATAGTGCATTTAATTGAATTCGAATATGCGTTTTAGGGTCCTTGATAGTGTCTGTCAGTAAGGTGTCATTGACCATTTAGATAATTATAATATCTCAAAATTCCAAGATCAAAATGGATCCCAGATTGACAATAGTTTTTCTATTATCTAAAATAATTTCTATTTTTCTATTTTCATCAGCAATGAAAAACAGCGTTGAGTCGAGTTCATTTCCTCCAAATACCAATTTTCCATTGCTATTTAACTTCAATTATAATTATTCTTGCTTACCTTACTCTTCTAACTTACTCTTACCCAACTTACTCTCTTGAATTGAAATAAATCCACCATCCAAATAAGTTCACCATCCAAAGGTATGCGTTCACTCTCCACTATAATAAAACACATCTCTACAAAAATTGATCCATCTGTCAGTTTAAGCGTAACACGTAAATCATTCCTAATATGTTTCCTTTCGCTCACGCAACCCGCAAATATATAATTTGTACAAATTTAATAAAATAGTATAATAATACGTTTAATAAAATACGTAACAACCGTACCTAACAACCCAATCTCTTGTACGCTCAATCGCTCAATACATTCACACTCAAATGCAATTGAAATCAATGTTTTGTTATATATATATATATATATATATATATATATATATATATATATATATATATATATATATATATAACATGAGCGTTGATGAAAATCGCAGATCTCAGACACCCTCTGATAGCGCAGCTATATTATTGCACATTGATGCAGTTTTGAATATTAAAATATAGCACATTGATGCACTGTGGTGTCAATCTAGGCGAAACATTCAGAAAAGTAATAATTTTGTAAACATATTAAGGTTTATGGTGGTAATTCATAGTCTCTAGTACTCCTGACCTTCAAAGGAAGCTAGCACAAAAGTTTTCGTTTTTTTTATTCATTTTACGTCAAAAACAGTTAAAACTGCGTACGACGTGCTATGGGGAGAAGTGAATTGTGTGCACATTTTCGAAATTCTGTTAGCTCTACACTAAGTCATATACTACTTGAATTTTGAATGAAGAAAAAAAAAGCGCTTCCGTGTAATAAAATCTATTTTCAAGGATAAATAAGCAATAAATTTTGGGCTCTTATCCATGTTGTCCTTCGGAATAATACTTCCTGCTGCGACTACATGGAAACGAGAATTCGAATAACTGTATTTCCCACTGAATTCTAGAAGACGTGCACAGATAATGAAGTTGCATTTAGGTCCAGAAGCAAAACAAGGGGCCATCTCAGCATTTGCTCAATGGATCAGGGAAACTGGACGAAAAACCTGATCGAGATGGGGGTCATTGATCCAAAAGCTGCGATACAATACTTGTTACATATTGTTAGAATTATAGAGTCTAATGATAAATAATACATTAAATATGACTGTTAAAATTAATGTTACTTTCCTTGTGATGCTCAGTATAGTCTCTAATTGTATAGAAACAGTTATGCAGCAGAAACGATTTCACTTTGGATTTAAACTTTTCTATCGAATTTAATCGTTTAATGTCATCTGGCAAAGTGTTGTAAAATAATGTACATGAATTGTTTGTGAATTTTTTGTAATGGGCTGTTGATACTGTCACATGATGAATATGATTTCTACGTCACGTGTTACAGTAATAGACATCGGCATTTTCTGAAAATATATTCCCGCCCTTAAGCAAGTCATTTTTGACAAAAACCACTGATTCAATCAACAGACAAGGTAACGGTAAAATTCCTACATTAATGAAGAGAGACTTACATGAATCACGAGGGTGGGATTTGGTTATTATTCGCACAATTCGCTTTTGTAATCTAAAAGCCTGGGAGCTATAAGATGTATTTCCCCAGAATAGCATGCCATATTTCAGGCAGGAATGAACATTTGCGAAATATACACAACGAGCAGTATGAAGGCTGACTGAATTTGAAAGAATTCTGAACGCGTAGCATAATGAACTTCATTTTGTGTTCAATTCATTTAAATGGACGTTCCATTTAAGGTTTGACTGAATTGAGAAACCTAAAAAATTTTGTTGCCTTAACATCAATCAATGGTACACTGTTCATTTTCAGTGGAGCACAGAATGGTTTATTTGAAATGGAAAACTGCATTAAAACCGTTTTCTTTTCGTTCACTATTAATTTGTTATTTCGGAACCAATTTGAAACATCTGATATTGTACTATTTACGGTTTTTTTATTGCAAAGGATGTTCGTATCATCCGCAAAGAGAACCGTTCTTCCGTTTCGAATCGTTGAGGGCATATCGTTTACGTAAAGTAGGACCTAAAATCGATCCTTGAACTCCACGTGCAATGGGCAAAGAATCGGAAAGGTGCGTACGTAATGTTGCATCATTCCAGTAAGGTACTTCCACTCTCTGAGATCGTTGTTTAAGGTACGAACATAACCAATCTAGAGTTCTACGGATATTGGGTCAGTACATTCAGAGATTACCGTGCTGTAACTCAACGCCTTTGTCTCTTTATATAAAGAGACTATTAGTACAGAGAGATATCGATGATTCGGCCAATAGTGTCTTGTGTCTGCTCAATTTGGGGATCTGCACCAAAAATAAAGACCATTAAAATACCAACTTTTCAGAATACCTGTTTCCAAGCTGTTATTGAAGCCCTTTGGTTTATTTCATACAAACCAAAGCATTAAGAATTTTGTATATTTTCAAGTCAAACTTTTTTCAGCACATTCGAGGAAAATTATGTCGAAAAGTACATAATACTTCATCTGCAACTCGTTTTCAATTAGGAATTGATTAAATCAAAAATTACCAAAACAATTCTTTGACTCTCCATAAGCTCCTTCTTTCGCAAATTATTTGACTACTGATACCAATTAGAACTTGAAGCGTGAGATGCATTTATAATTATACGCACTTTTTAATTATAATAAACAATTTGTTCACCTTCTGATGTCTAATTGGCCTAAGGCTTGTAATTATTCAATAAAAATGCTTCATAAAAGCCGAAATGTTGGCGATTTAAATAATAATTGTTTTCTTAGAGTGATATCATTTCTTTTATTTGCCCATTGTATATTTTACGAAAAAAGAACATAGAAAAATCAAACATTACTAAAATGGAAGTTAAGATAATTTTTAAAAAAATGCTTTTCTAGACATTTGCGTTGAAAGTTAGAGCTGAAATTGTATCATTTTTTCTTTTGTTTACAGGCAACCCACAAATAGCAATGTCTCAACGAGTGAAGAGCAATTTTTCCAGGAATGTGATTCTGGGAAGCGCTGCCCGTTTTCTTTACTAGAAGCTGAATTGCCAATAAGATAGTGATTCTTAATAGCATATTTCCTCTCACGTCGTGTTTTAAACGAGAAAAATACCGCATTCATATTAATAACCGAAATTTTAATACATTCTCATTACAAATCGTGCATTGTTAGAAATTCACTCTAATGTAAGTTAGATTATTAACTAAGCTGGAAATACACAACCGTTTGAATAAAAAAATGAGCACTTTTATACGTAAAAGAAAGTATTTGTCTTAACTATTTGAATATGAAATTTAAACTTGTATTTACAAATTAATGTGTAAAAATTAAATCAACGTAAAATGATTGTAACAAAATGTGCGCTTTGAATGAAATTAATTTGACCTTCCAAAATGTTTGTTTTCCGTCAGTGAAGAGTACCATTCCACAAGAGTTGAGGAAGAATTGCAGTCACATCTTGTTACTAAACATGAAAGAACCAAGTTGGACTAAATCAAACATTTTCAGGAACTGGAACAAATGTGTAGAGAATTCTTGTCAAAGTTAGGTTGACATAATGGTATTTCTGTTATGTTTACTTTCGACATGTTTCATCCAAAAATGTAGTGACCTTCTTTATTAAAAACTCTGTAAATTATATGTTCAAAATATCAATTTTCATCACTTCTTTCTGCATTAAAACAATTGTATTGTAATGTGCAGTCCGTAGCTCAGCAAAAATCTCAAAAAAAGTATTGTTATGTAAAAATTAACTGCTGTGTAAATCCATAGAACATAGATTGTCGTTGAAATTTAGTAGAGTGGTATGCGGCATAGGCCCTCAGTGGCTAGTTGGTTAGCGTGCTCACTTTCCATGTTACAAAGCCGGCCGATTTCCCGGTCGGGCCAAAATAATAACTGTTCGCTTTCCGTACAAGCGGAGATACAGTTATAATAAGGGATACAGTAATAATATCCCAGTATCTATTGCTGTATGGCGATTAGAAAGCCCACCCTAAGGTTATGAAGACCAGAATACACGGTGAAGGGATGTCTTCGTGCTAACCACACGAACCCCTTATCCCATGTCCGAGAGGCTGGGTCACCACTGGTCGGCCAAGGCTCATACTCTGCCAAGCCATAAGACAGGGCAGGACAGGTATGCGACATGAGTAGTATATAAAAGGGGGCTTTCGAACCAGATTTTCTCAACGCCCTATCTCCTTCATTTCTCCCCTCGTTTTCACAAATTTCGTACCAAAATGCTTCCATACTAGCTATATTTATTCCAATAGTTACAATTTTACCCCATTTTTTACAAACAAAAAATCGTTGAGCATTGTTGAAATGGGTAGACCAGATTACCTCAACGCCTATGTCAACGAAGATCAGACGCTGAATCTCAACGAAGAAAATATGAATCTAATAAAATAATGATCTTATAAATGTGTCTTGTATCAGAGCATATCGTATAATTTTAAGTGAAGAACTGATCGTAATTCTTAGACCAGATTTTCTCAAAGCTATATCTCAACGCATAAAATGAATCTAATAAAATAATCACCGAGTATCGAATCTACATATCGTATGATTTTAAGTGAAGAATTCATCTATAATTCTTAGACCAGATTTCCTCAACGCTAAATGAACACTGAATAAAAATAGTAATAATAATAAGAGAATAAATTTTAAGAATTAATTAAGAATAATTTACAAGAATAAATTATAAGAATATTACATAGGTGTTATATTACGCGAGATAAGAGAGCATATATACAACTCATAACAGTGATACAACTCAGTATGAGAGTACGAGGCCTAGAGATCACATCAATATGGGTAAGTTATTACAATTTAGTAATCTGAACTACTTTCATAGCTTGTAAAATTGATCCATTTGAAGCAACTATGGATAAATTGATACCAGCATCCGTTTTTATCCACTTATATTAAAAATTTTCTTGGATTTGACTATGTTGAAAGTCATAAGTGAGACTCTTCTTACCATACATTATAACATAACCTATAGTATTTTCAGGAATTGGATTATGGAATGTAGCACATAATTTCATTGAAGTTTTTTGTGAAGCATCCGCATTTTTTCGAATGTAGGTGTTAATAAGATAAATAGGAGAGCTTTCAATGAAAATAATAGGTGAAATAGCTAATTCTAAATTTTTATTATTGTTGGTAATTCTTTTAAATTCTGTAAATGTACGATATGCCTTTTTATACACATTAGGAGGCTTTAAATTCCAAGTTTCGGATGGAAATTCTTCATTTCTACCATTTTTGATAGAGATATTTTGAAGACAACAATGATCGAATTGACTAGAGTCCCTTTCTTGATTATTAAGTCTATTTGTTTGAAAGACTATAAAAACAAAATATGGCATGTCATATTGTAAAGAATGATAATAATTGGTAATATATATTTCAAAATTCTTTTTTCCAGTAATTCCACCTAATTCAAACGTCTGTAAATCATAAAATGAAATCACAGAGATAGGATTTTTTATCAAATTTTCCTTATATTCTATTGCATAAGAGGGTTCATAATGTACAACTGGAACATTAATTTCAATATTTTGAATTATAATTTGACCTTCTCCTAGTAAAGTACCAGCATCCCACCGCATCTGATTTTATAGTCTTCCATCTAAAAAGAACATCATTCATAGATGAAGACCAAGTAAATGAAATGGTAGAATCTCCGTCCCAAATAATTTCTTTGTAATCTTTAAAGAATCCACCCAATGGAACAATCAGATCCATTTTTATGAATAATTCGATAATTTATATATAATTCAGCTCTTTCTATTTGCATCCATCCATCGCCTACATTCATATATATTTCAGTACTGAAATTTGGCTTCCTTACATTATTTTTACTCCTCTCTGTAGCAGGAAAGGTTTGCCATTGATAACTTTCAACTTTATCCATTTATGATGAAATAAAAACTAAAATTATTTTTTTAATTCTAAAATAACAGTGACCATAGCACCATTAAAATTGATTTCATTATTTTCTTCATCTGTAATTTGAACATAAAGACGACGTATTTTTATGACATACGGGTACAAATAATGGATAAGAAGGTTCATAAATAATAGGCATTTGAAAATTGAGTTGAGGTTTAAACGATGTTAAAATATTTGTTTCTCTATGAAATTCTTCATTTTCCTTAAGAAGAATACCTCCAGCACAATTAAAATGTACATCAGTTGTTTCAAATGGAAAGAATTTAGAAATATTTTTACCAATAGTGGGTTCATGTTTCTTTTTTATGTTCATAATATATTTTATTATTATTTGAAGTAACATTAGGTGTTAGAAATGTAGAATAGAATCCTACACATGCCACTGAAGAATAATTGTATAGAGGTGTAGTAAGTTTTTATTCAATACTGAAGAGGATCCACTTAGTTTCAATACTTTACTCATTTAAATGAGCAAAAAATAGATTGGAATCCAAAAATAAGATTATCAAATAAGCAAATAAAAATGAAACAGGGTCAATTATTACCTTCTATAAGAAGTGCTATTATAGGACCTAGTGGATGTGGAAAAACATCTTTATTGATTGATAATTATATATATATATATATATATATATATATATATATATATATATATATATATATATATATGTGGGAGACCGATTCAAATCAGGCGGATTTTTTGGGGTTCCCGGTAGAGGCGCAAGATGGCGTGGCGGCAGGACCAAGTCGGTTGACGACGAGCGTAAACAAGTCACTCGAACGCAAGTAACACCGAGATGAACACGTTGTGAATTGTCGGGATATAGTTTATTTGTATTGTTCTTCAAGTATTTCAAGAATATAATTATCTTTTTATATTTCAACGACGAGTTTATTTCTATTCCGACTACCATTTCTCCCACAATTTGGGGGCTCGTCCGGGATTGAACTGAATTTCGAGAAACGACTAGAACTTTCCACGGCCGCCATTTCGCAACATTGAAAACATTACGACGTGCCAGCCGACGACGATCAATTTGGAATAAACGACGAGGGATTCCAATTGAAGGCCAGTTTTCAAAGTTGCGACGACGATAGGCTGGAATAAGACGACGAGTGAAGGTCATTATAACCTCAAAAAAACGACGTAATTCACCGACGAAAGCTTGACGAGAATTGATGTAGTTTCGAAGATACGTGAGTAGATGCAAATAAGACAAATTGTATGAATATTTTTGCTGTTTCCATACATTTGTTCGCACAATTGAAGGTTTGAACCACGAGGCTGTTTTTATAAAATACCGATTGTAATCGACGTTACCGACTGTTCGACAGGAAGTTCGCAAAATTTTTGGAAGATGGCGACATTGGGAGAAATCGAACAAATAGAAAAGAACATAACCTCTGCGCCGGTAAAAGCAATTAAAACGTTGCATAACTTGATTTTTGAAACGATGCCAGAGGATCGAAAAACAGAAAGAGGCTTAGAGAGTTTTCCGGTTTTACGTTCGAGTCCGGATCTAAAGATGAAGAGATGAAAAAGTCGTTCATTCACGATACATTTTCGGAAGCGGATCTGGGAGCGATATGCAGTATTCTTTGTATCAACAGTGGGACGAAAGACGAAATGATCGACGATATATGTGAAATGCTGGGAGATCTGCAACAGTTGGCGTCGAAAATCGAGACCGAGATCAAGCAAGAAGAAAATGAAGAAGACGAATATAAGAAAGGAGTATTAAGCAACCTGAAAAAACAAGATGACAAAAGGGCAGCCCAACTGAAGAAGTTGACGTTCGAGTTTGAGCAGAAGCTGCGTGCTATTAACAACGAGGAAGAAAACGATTCGGATAATAGTGATGATGCGCGCTCTGTCGCTTCTGTACGTACGCAGCCAAAGTTTTCATTGACTTTTCGTGATATTGAAGGTTCACTCAAGACCTTCAACGGTAGTGATGGATATCCAGTAAAAAAATGGATCACTGATTTCGAAGAGACAGCTGTTTTGATGGGCTGGGACAGTCTACAAAAGTTTGTTTTTGCTAAGAAATCACTCGAAGGCCGAGCCAAACTTTTTATCCAGGGCGAGAAAGGAATCACATCGTGGACCGTCCTGAAAAAAGCTTTGAAGGAAGAGTTTGATGTTAAGACAAGCACGGCAGAAATTCATCGGTTGTTGAATCGACGAAGGAAGAAAAAAGAAGAATCTTTACAGGAATACTTTCTCGTCATGAGAGAGATTGCTAGCCGAGGTGATATAGATGACGAATCATTGATACAATATATAATCGACGGAATTGAAGACGATTCAGGAACGAAACTTCTGCTATATGGAGTAGACAACATAAAAGAATTCAAGGTCAAGCTGAAACATTACGAGATGGCAGTGATGAAGGTCCAAACTAAGAAGACAAACAAGAATGATCACAAGTGGAACTCGAAGAATACAGACGAGAAAGACAAGAAGAACGACGATGGTAATAAATCGAAGGGCACTTCTCAGGACGCGGACAAGCGATGCTACAATTGTGGTGGTACCGGACATACTTCGAGCAACTGTAAACACAAAGAAAAGGGTAAGAGGTGTTTCAATTGCGACGCTTTTGGTCACATTTCAGCTGATTGCCCAAAGGAAAGGAAACCGCGACAGTCGAAAAGCATGAGTGCCATTGTATGGAACGCGAATAATTGCAAATTTAAAGAAGTACAATTGGCTAATCGGAAGGTAAAGGCGCTCATCGATTGTGGAAGTCAAGTTAGCTTGCTGCGACAAGACATTTACGATTCACTGAGTGCTCCGAAACTAGTCAAAACGGATATGGTCCTGAGCGGCTTTGGGAAGAACTTCGTGTGTCCTCAAGGATACTTTTCAACAACTGTCGTCGTTGATGGTGAGCAGTTTACAACAGACGTATACGGGGTTACAGCAGATACCATGAAACTCGAAATGGTCATTGGAAACGAGCTTCTTGACCAAGCGGAAGTGCTCATAAACAGAAATGGTGTCACCCTACGGAAACCAAAATTAGAAGCTCACATCATGTGCATCCAGGCCGTAAATAAAGAAGAATTGGATATAGGAGAGTCGGTCAAAAGCGAGATAAAAAAGGAAGTTCAAGGTTTAATAGCAAACTATGTTCCGGAGAAGACCAAATCTGTTGATGTCAAGATGAAGATCTTAGTGAAGAATGAAGAGCCAGTTCACTGTGGACCGCGACGACTTTCGCCTCGAGAAAAAGAAGTGGTGGACAATCAAGTGCTAATTTGGATTCATGACAAAATAATAGAACCGAGTTCATCAGAGTATGCCAGTGCAGTAATCGTGGTGAAAAAGAAGAACGGATCATCAAGAGTTTGCATTGATTACCGCTGGCTGAATAAGATCGTGGTGAAGGACCGCTATCCTTTACCCCTTATCGACGATTTGCTTGATAAATTGCAGGACGCCCGAGTTTTCAGTACGTTGGACTTCAGAAACGGATTTTTTCATGTGGACGTCGAAGACAGCAGCAGAAAATACACGTCATTCGTGACTCATTCAGGACAGTTCCAGTTCTTAAAGGTACCGTTTGGATTTACAAATTCTCCTGCAGTATTCCAACGGTATATAAATAGTGTATTTTGGCAACTAGTGAGGGACGGTGTTTGCTTTGTATATATGGACGACATCATTGTTCCCGCTAAAGATGATGAAGAGGCTCTACGCAAACTTGCGTTGGTATTAGACGTCGCCAGGGAATACGGTCTACAATTGAACTTTGAGAAATGTCAATTTCTAAAGAGAAAAGTTGAATACCTGGGATATGTAGTCCAGGAGGGACAAATTCAACCTTCTCCAAGCAAGACATTGGCTGTTCAAAATTTCCGAGAACCAAAGAATATAACCGGAGTGCAGAGTTTTTTAGGTCTAACGGGGTATTTTAGAAAGTTTATCCCAGATTACAGTACAATCGCGAAACCAATGAGCGATCTACTCAGAAATGATACAGAATTCCGATTTGGTGCTGAGCAAAGAGAGGCTTTTCAAAAACTGAAGGATAGTCTATCATCTGACCCTGTGTTGAAGATTTACAATCAGAAGTACGAAACCGAATTGCATACAGATGCAAGTAAGTATGGCTATGGAGCTGTATTATTACAGAAATTTCCGGACGACGAAAAGCTACATCCAATCTCTTATGAGTAAGAAAACAACGACGCAAGAGGAAAAGTACAGTAGCTATGAGCTCGAAGTTTTGGCCGTTATAAAAGCATTGAGGAAATTTAGAGTCTATTTACTGGGAATAGATTTTAAAATCGTTACTGATTGTGCAGCCTTCCAGAAGACTATGAGCAAAAAGGGCTTATCACCGAGAGTCGCTAGATGGGCCTTAGCTCTGGAGGAATACTCATACACGATAGAACATCGACCAGGACACAGGATGAAGCATGTAGATGCTTTGAGTCGCTGCATGACTATACATTTCAACTTTGCTGATAGCTTGACTGCGCGGATCAAAAGGGCACAAGCCGAAGACGAAGGGTTGCTCGCTATAATGAGCATCCTGAGGGCGGGCAAGTACGACAACTTTGTGATGAGAAGTGGACTCTTATTCAAATTTGAAGACGGAAAAGAGTTACTGGTTGTTCCACGCGCCATGCAACAGGAAATAATAAAAACTGCACACGAAAAGGGTCATTACGGAAGCAAGAGGACTGAAGAGGAAGTGAAACAGGAATTCCACATTCCAGGACTAGTTGAGAAAACGCGTCGAATCATATCCAACTGTGTAACATGTTTGATAGTGAATCGCAAATCTGGAAAGAAAGAAGGACTTTTACACCCGCTGTTCAAGGAGAGTCAACCGTTGTATACCTATCATATGGATCACATCGGCCCACTGAAGTCTACCAACAAGGGCTACAACCATATTCTAGTGATCGTCGATTCATTCACGAAATTTGTTTGGCTCCACCCGGTAAAGACAACGAAGACGAGGGACACAATTTCAAAGATGGGACTTCAGAAGACTACGTTCGGTAATCCTCTTCAAGTGATCACTGATAGAGGCACGTCTTTTAGTTCACAAGAGTTCCAGGACTACTGCACGACGGAAAGAATTAAACACATAATGGTAACGACGGGCTTGCCCAGAGCCAATGGGCAAGTTGAGCGTCTCAATTCAACGATTGCTTCTATCATCGCGAAACTTTCCATTGACGACCCGGAGAAATGGTACAAAGTGGTACCAGTTGTTCAACGGGCCATGAATTCTACCTATAACCGGAGCATTGGAAGGACGCCATTCGAACTTATGACTGGCGTAAGAATGCGCAATCCGACTGATATTCGTATCAAGGAGTTATTGGAAGAAGAGCTAATTAACAATGTCGAAGAAAAGCGCAACCTTATACGATAAGAAGCTAAAGCACAGATTTTCAAGGTCCAGGACGAAAATCGCGCTGATTTTAATAAGCGTCGTAAGGAAGCTACAGTATACAAAGTCGGCGATTTAGTGGCTATCAAGCGGACGCAATTCGGGCCGGGTTTAAAACTCAAAGCCAAGAATCTGGGTCCCTACCGAATTACAATGGTCAAACCAAACGATACATACGATGTCAGCAAAGTCGGAGATAACGAGGGGCCAAGAACCACCACTACGTGTGCCGAGTATATGCAAGCT